>JAWWEE010000074.1:82356178-82380139 GCA_035221455.1 Xenops minutus | reverse complement strand
CTGGCACATGAGGGGGCAGTGGGAAGAGCTGCAGGTCGTCTGCGAGGGTGAGTGAGGGCAGCGGGGTGTCAGCGGGGACTGGCAGGTGGAGCACAGACCCCAGGCAGGGAGCTGCAATCCTGCCCCACCTCTGGAGGGCTCTGCTCCCTGCACGGACAAGGGCCGGCGTGGGCATGGCCGAGGGAGATTTCAGGGGCACGGCGGGTTTTGTCGGCCAGCACCTTCTGGCTGATCCCGCTGGGCCCTGCTCCCTCCTGCCCATGGCGAGAGCTGGCTGGGATGGCCCTGCCAGGAAGGGCTGCTCGGGTCGCCACCAATCCTGGCTCTGACCTTGCCTCTCTTCCTCTCTGCTGCAGCCCTTCAGGCAATCCAAAATTATGTCTCTCCGTCTGAGACGAGTGTGATGGTGCAAGACTTCTTTGACCAAAGACTTGCACTATTAACTTCATCTTTTGGGTTGAGACAACCATTGAACGTAGTACGGCCCTACGTGCTCCGACACAGGAAGCCCCCTGGACACCAGAGGAGACTATCTGGAGCTCCAGACAATGATGCTGGCCCCAACTGATCCTGCCAGGAAGGCCTCTGCTTCCCTGTGGACCCCTCCCTGCCTCTAGTTGGCTCCCTCCTTCCATCTCTCTCTTTTCCATTCCTCTCTCCCTCCCTTCCTCCTGCTTATTCATCCTGCCCGTTCCCTTCCCCTGCTCTTCCCTTCTCTCAGTCATCTCTCCCCTTCCCCTTGCCGTAATAAAGAGTTGTTTTTTTCCCCCTGTCTGCATCTTTGCGGAACTGAAATGGCACAAAACCCGAGCCCTGGAGCACACAGGTCTTTTGTCCCTTGAGCTGCTGAAGTGAGCCTTGTTGTATTGTGTAGGAGGGGAGTCAAGCGAATACGAGAACTTTTATGAATGGATGGAGTTGTCAACAAAATGAGAAGGACACCTACCAGATCCGTGTACTGTTATTCGGAATGTTGGAACGATTCCCATGTTTTAAAATTTTTAACAGTTAGATATTTAATGTGTTAGAGAGGTAATTATTACGTTATTTGTGCAATTGTTCTCATTGGTTGCTTTATCCCTAGTTACCCTCTTCCCATTGGTAGCCCCCGTTCCTATTTCTTATTGGCTAGCCTGTGGTGCACTGCAGCACTGCCATATAAGGCTAGCCACTCCCTTTTTCCCCATATTTGTTCTGGCTCCACCTTGTTTTACCATTATATGTCACGCTCCGCCCTTATTCCAGCAGCTTCCATCCCGAACCCTTTATAAGTCCCTTGCTCCCTCAATAAACGTTCCACTCCTGTTCAACCCTCCACGTTTGCGGACCTTTCCTTTTCACCCGGCAGACCGCGACAGTATTGTAATTTTTCGAGCTATTTAGAAGGGTTTTTTTGTAAGGAACTGGCCTTAATCCCGTGAAAAGGTAAATGTTTTCTCTCTGTCTTCTATCAAAGATAAGCAGGAGACAAGAGTTTCTGAACAAACTGCAGTAAAACTGTAAAACCGTAAAACACAAATTTACTTAACCATGCAGAGCTTTGGATAAAGAGAAAACCTTGAAGAAGACTAGGCCTGAAGTTTTAAGAAGGAAATGCAAAGACCTATCTATGCAAGAGACTGAAATCAGCAAACGTTGTCTAGCTAGAAATAGAAATACATAGCCAAAGGATTTGTAGACTTTCAATCATTTGTCTAAGCCCTAACAATGTGTGTTTCATAAACAAGATGTTCGTGAAAGCTTAGAAGGACGTGTAATGATTAATGCAATTAACCGTGGAATGTTCTTCGCAAAAGTCACTATATAAGCTAACCGGAATTTCACTTCTAGGGAGTTGCATTTTGTGAGGCACAGGCCCTGCACTGCCCAGTGGGGTCAGTGAAGGCACTTTATCTGTGGGTTGGTTCCTTTGAATCACCACCAGCAGAGACCCGGAGAGACAGGGGCCGTACAGGGTGGAGAGGTGCCTGTCCTGAAGGTTCCACAGCATTGTGGAGTTAAAGACCTCGCTGGGCCAGCGGTAGGACAAAGAGCCTGGATATTGGAATTGCCAGCTTCAGTGTGCTCTGAACCCAGCTGTTCCACGGCGAGCATCCAGGGAAGGCAAAGGAGCTTTGAATGCTGGAAGTTGTTCAAGAATAGCTCCCTGAAAGCACAGCAGTGGTCCATCCCTACAAAGGCGAAGGAAGAAGGCAGAACCTGTTGGGACGCATTCCTACCAGGAATGGAACAGAGAACTCTGAAGACCTTGGTGCAGCTACTACCGAAAGAGAGACACGTGTAGAACCAAAGGGATAAGGGACTTTATTATATTCACAGGCTCCCAGTTCTCTCTTAATGGTTAATTTAACATGTTTAAGGTTAAATAATAGAAATGTTCCACAATTGTAAAAACAGCAGTTACTCCCCTCATCCT
Source organism: Xenops minutus (assembly GCA_035221455.1). Lineage (NCBI taxonomy): Eukaryota > Metazoa > Chordata > Aves > Passeriformes > Furnariidae > Xenops > Xenops minutus. Next base: position 82,377,723 of record JAWWEE010000074.1, on the reverse strand, counting down.
CAACGTTTGATTGGTTGATGTCTGCCGCAGTGCAGGCTTTCCTTATATGGTTATCCCCTCCTTTATTTTAAAATGTATGGTCATGTCACACCCAGTTTCTCCTTATATGTATGTAGATTTACATGCTCCACCCTTGTTCTGCCCCTTGTTCCAGTAGGTTCCATCCAACCTCTCTCTAAGTCTGATGCTCCTTCAATAAATTGCCATTCTGCCTTCACCCCTATCAGAGTGAGCCGTGTCTTTTTCTCTAAAATAACTGTGTCAAGAACCAGAGACCGCCCTGCCTTCACAGTGAGTTTTGGGTGTGCTTGGAATCAAAGGAAGAAGCAGCACCCTGGCTGACACGCAAATATGTGCCCATCCCAGAGTAGGGAGTGCTGCCAGGCAGTTCCTGGATACTGTGTCCAGTTCTGGTGCGCACAGGTCAGGAATCGCAGCCCCTGCATCAGACATGGGAATGAAACCAAATGAGAGAAGGAGGGAGGGGACCATTCCAGTGTGTCCTGGACATCGCTGCAGAACAGCCACTGCTTGTTCCAGTGTGTCCTGGACATCGCTGCAGGACAGCCACTGCTTCTTCCTCTGCCTGTGTTTGGGGTTTGCTGACACCAGAGCCAGGCAGGTGTGCCCTACTATCCAAGAACTGTTCAGAGTGGGCATGGAAAATGCTCCATGCCCAGCAGAGAGTCCTGGATGTTGCTTCCAAGAATATCCAGCAGGAACAGGGATCTGGTCTCTTGCTGAGAACAGTGTGGGTTTGCTGCCGGGCTTGGAGGCAGGAGTCCAGGGCTGTGAGCATGGCAGCAGCCAGGCTGTGTCTGCAGAGGGCTTGGGGCTGTGAGTCTGAACCTCCACCTGGAAACACACTTGGAGCAATTGGAGCTGCAGCTGGAGTATCTGTTCTGAAAGGAGCAGAAGGAATTCAGCCCTGCCAGGGTTTCTTATGTGTCTATGAGAAATATCACCGCCTAAGATTTCACAGATGGCCAAATAAAGTGTGACACTTTGTTTTCAGTGTGCTGGGTGCACCAAACCTGTGGCTGGGTCCGAGCACACCCAAGATGGGAGGGACGAGCCTTCTTAAGGTCCCCTGATTTACACAACCACTCCCTCGCTCCTCCTATGCCAGGCCCAGCCCTTTTTTTTCCTTGAAAGGTGATACAGTCCTCATTTTGGATCCTATTGGTCCTTCCATGGCCGGCCCCACGTCTTCCTTAAAAGGAATCTTTTACTCCTCAGCCAGCTCCATTGGTTGTGTCAAGCAACCTCTCAGGTTGGTCCCTGTCCTGGCCGCATGGTCCCTGGACACTGAACCCAGGCTGGTTCCCCCACTTGCAGACTGTCCGGCTGCCTTCACAGATTACCTGTAAGCAACCCACTGTAAGTGGCAGTAAGTAACTCGTGGACAACTATAAGCGAGAGTAAGCAATGATAAATAACTCACACACAACTGTAAGCAACCCATTAGTCCTCGATCACAAAGTTGACCCTCCGCCCTTCACCCAAAGTGGCTTGCATGAGATCACCAGAGAAACCCCTGCTTGTAATAAAATCCTCTTATTTATTTCCCACATATGTGTTGGCGTTCCCCAAGAAAACTACAAATGTTGGTAAATGCCTTTGGAGGCAATGGGCTTACTTCTCCAGGAAAACTCTTCCCAAAGGCTTGCCAGTGAGGAAAGCACCAATATCCTCCACCAGTTGTGTTTCCACATGTGCATGCTGGCCAAGACTGGGCTGCCCTGGCCACTGAGGCAGCTAGCTGTGAGCTTGCATGGGGAGCTCCATGCCAAGCACAATGGTGTTCCTTCATGATAGACCTGTGCTGAGGGGTCTCTCGTAAGCTGACAGATGCCTCCCCGGTCTTGTGGCACGCGTTGCTTTCCTGTGGAATGTTCCACGTTACCTGAGATTCTTCTCCGTGGACACCCCCTTTTCACGATGGAGAAGTTTGCATGCCCTTATGAGGTTTCGAGCTGTGCTGGTGGTGGTACATGCCTCCGGTAGGGTCTCCCATGCTAGTTAGGTCTCACCTGAAGGGTCAGACAATTATGTCTGATGTGTGGAAGGTGAGAGGCCTGGGCTGAAATGGGGTCCAGTTTGAAGGCAGCCTCTGTGGTTTTGCACAGCGTTAATTATGGAGGGCAGAAGGAAACGTTTATGATTTTCCCTCTTCTGTTAGTGGTACTGGTTGTCATCCAGGAAAGAAGAGGGGAGAGCTGTACTTTAGTGGTCACTTGTCTATCAGTGTCACAGGAAGGATTAGTGTTCTTTGCAATATCCTTATGTGTACGGAGTGCTTTTGTAACACTGAGTGAACTTGCATTCCTTGAGAGCTATTACACCTCATTAGAATTATTATATTATTCACCCTTACAAGAAAATCATTTGAAAAGCAAACAAGCCCAAATTTCGGTTTTGGTTTGTTTTGTTTTTTTATTTTAAACCTTCTGTTTGGTGGTTTTTTTTGCAATTGACTCTCAATGGACACTGTTAAGGCAAATGAGTTGATGATTTGACATGGGAAGCAAACCTGCAAATATTTTACATAGAAAGCAATTTTTATTGTTTTCTTAGGGAAAAAGGCTAATCAGCCTCATAGCGTTCTGCAAATCCATTTTTGTTTGAAGAAAAGGAAAATATAAAAGTCACATGAGCCAAGAGTAGCTCAAGGAGAAGTGTGTGTGAAAGACAAAGTTAGTGCAGGGTTTTTTCTGGATCTCAGTAAGAAAGGTCTGACAACAAGTGACTAAATAAAACCGCTGTTTTAAAAAGACATAGTAAAAAGAGGAATGCAGATAGCGAGTAAATCTTTTATCCCTCCAGATGCCGAGGCCCCTGCTTTCATGCAGAATTGGATTGTCCCCAGATGAGTTTTTGCATGGCATTCTGTGCAGATCTTGTCTGTGGCTGAACATCCTTATTTTTGGTCATCCAAAAAATCATATAGATCACTGACTCATTGACAAACAATGGTTTTTCCCTCAGGATCACTAGAGAGGTACTTTTTTGAAGAGATGGTACTGTCAGGAACAAAACTAGAAGCACTTGAAAGAACCATGTAGTTAAATCCAAGCTGGTGGAATTATTGCTTCTGAAACACAAGTATTCATGTCAAAATTAGAAGAGAGTCTGTTTACAGTGATGCTTTCAATGGAGCACCTTGGTGTCACAATCTTGCAAGTGCATAAAAAGGCAGAGATGATAGAAGCAAATCAAAGCTTGAAATCAACCTGGGCCTTTAAGGTGAGAGTCTCACTCTAGACTCTAAGTTATTAAGAGAGAATGAGACCCTGAAGTTGTAATTTGCTGTTGCTTGACTGGATTCAGAGCTGCTTATAGCTGAGAACTAGGCTTGGAACTTATAGACCATATCAGTTTGACAAACTGCTCTTAGGTAAACTACAGGGAAAAAAATCATGTAAAGTATTAAAAACATATTATAGAGTAAGATTTAGGATATTTTATATTCTAAGGTAAAAATAATTCCACCCATTGCTGTCACATTTAGAAGCTACCAACCAGTTATAAGAAAATTACTTTTCTTTGAATGAGCACTGTATAAGTCGTTTTAATTAAAAATGGAGTCTTGGCAGAGGAAACTTTGCATAATTGTGGAAATCTGAGTTCTTTAAGTGGAACTGTATTTTCACTATGTAACTTTCATAAACATCGGAAGAACCATAATAGTCTGTGAATGTTAGCCAAGGTGAAATAGACTGGTCTTCTCATTAATTAATCTTGTTATTTAATGAATAGTACTGGTGATGGAGTTATAGAGTCCATTGCAAAGAAATCACAACATGGAAACAGCAAGAGAATGATGATCTGTCTCTCTCATCAGTATATTGTCTATGAAAGGCTAATATAATTTCAGTAGAAAAAATGATGGAATTGCAAGAGTGGCAGGAATATATATAAGACAGAAAAGAAAGATTTGAAAAGAATAACAATCATCTCCTGAATTCAAAGCTTTTTATCTTGGGTACAGTCATCTGAATATGATTTGACTTCTCAAAAGGAATTCTCTGCATATTGTTTTTACCTGTTTCATTTTTTGTAAGGTGATATCCATTAGGAAAAGATAGTACTGGATAAGAAAATAAATATTTTAATAACGTTTGAAATGTTACTATAATGCTCATAGTCAGTAAAGGTCAGTAAATAACTCATTTGGAGGGTAAGAAATAATGGTATACCTCTTAAAAATGTTTTTATTAAAAGGAATGTAAAAGCCATCCAAAATTTTGCTGAGATATGTTGTCAGGGATTAACTTTATTGCACTTAACTGCTGTCTTGGCAGACAGAAGAAAATTCTTAAGTCTGTTGAGCCAAATGACCTACGTGCCTACTTGATTGTCCTCACTATTCTCTTCCATTGTTCCACTTTTCTCTGAAAGTATGCTCTAATCATTGCAGATTGCTCTATGAAATGTTGGAATTAATGGCCAACAGTGTTCAAAGATGAGATGCAACAGACAGACACATTTTGGGGACAGATAGGTTCTTTTGAGGATCCTTGGCAGGACATTATCAGGGGTCAGGAGCAAGGGTTACTGGTCACACGTAGAGAAGCTGTGTTCCTGGGCCATAAGTGCAATTCCCTCTCCCAGGGAAAGAGGACAGAGGGAAACCATACCTTTATTACGTGTGGATGTGGGAAGTACACATCCTCAGAGGCTCTCTTTCTTCATATGTTGAGTAGCAGAGCTAACACAGAATTGAAGTGTTCAATTACTGGATTTTGCTGGAATTCCCAAGGTCAAGCCTGCTATTTTACTTTCAGACCTTAAAGTGAATGGTGTGGCATTTCAAATGTCATCAAGTTTGTAAAAAAAATAGAGATCAATTTCTTTAAATAAGAGAAAGAACACAAAGTTTAAAAGTGTTGAAACAATGAAAAAATTGGATTTATTTACACATGGAAAAATAGTGGTGTTTATTTGAACAGCCCAGTAGAAGATATTGCCTCAACAGGCTCTTGTACTTCAGGATTCAGTAATTTGCTATAAACTGGAAAGGACTTCTAAAAGTCATAAGGGTAAGTGATTGATTAGATAGAGTTTACCAATACTACAGGAAAAAGTAAGAAAATATACTCTTTATGCCACTTGTGATTATGAGTTTCTTGGCTTTTTTTTTTTTTTTTTTTTTTTTTTTTTTTTTTTTTTTTTTTTTTTTTTTTTTTTGTGGACAAAAGTCCAGGAGGAAGGAATAGACTGAAATGAGGAACTCCATTGCATTGGAATAATCATTACACAAGATCCTTGTCAAACAGATGCCTCTAGAAATTCTTTTCTATACTCTCATTATCATGGGAAGCAGTCCTTCAACCATCTTTGAAAGCCCTCCCAAAAATGTGGCTTGAGCTCATTTATTCATGTCTGTGAGCCACCTGCATGTACATCTGTGTAGGAAACGTTGGTCATGTTGGTCATCACTACCAATTGTTCTTCTGTTTTTCCTTTCTAAGGACTTAATTTTTCACTGCCTCCTGTTTACATTGCATGCAAATATTTTGCTTGGTAATACTACAGTGAATAGTGAATACATCTATGTATAATTAGAGCTGTTCTACGTGGTAGCTGGAATCTATTCAATTTAGTGATCTTAACTGTTTTTTTGAGTGGGGTTAATTTAGTCAGGCTACCTATTTAGATTTCTGGATTAATATTAGAACTGCCCTTCATGGTGATAGCTGAGGGACTTTTAAATCTGCATTTTGTCTCTGGCCTTGTCCACTGTCAATGTGTTTGCATTTTAAACTGCTATGCCTGAAGCTGAGTGGATTACAGAGAGTCCTGGGCAGTTTTAAGCATCATTATACTATATTGAAGCGTGTTACATTATATTGTTCTGTGCTGTGGCTAGATTTGACACTCTCTGTAAACGTTTAGGCAATCGGTGGGTCTAAGTTGGATAACTCTTTAGATTCTCAGGACACATATAGATAAAATGACCTTTACTTCCACAGAATTAAAGAGAAAGAAAGGATGAAATGGCTTTGAAAACCCTGTTGGAAAGCTGTCATCAGCAAGACTTGATGCCTCTGCAGCCTTTCTAGTTTTGAAACTATGGTTCTGTTGTGCTGTCCTAACACTTTTTTTTATGACATGTTTGAGGAATATATACCTGAGAGGAAAAATTCCTATTGTTATTCCAAGTATTCTACCTTTTATGGTGAATTCAGATATTTCTTCATTTTGTCTCACAGTCCTTTGTGTATGAAGCAAAGGAGGGGGAAACAAAAATCAAATAATATACTAAAAGCTGAAACATCCTCAGTAGAATTATAGAACAAAAAAACCAGGATCACAAAAAAGAAGACAGGTCAACATGTTTGCTGCAGAAATTGAGAGGCAATGGAAAAATACCTATGCATGTAAGAGAAAGCAAGGGACTCAGATTAAGAAGCTGGCAGAGTCAGCAGAGAAAGAAGCCAAGAAAAAACAGATGCCATATCTAAATACCAATTCTGTAAGGACTGAATCACTTATTCAGCAGCCATACATTGACTGCCTACAATAATTGACATGGTACAATGCTGTTGTCTGCTGAGGGAAGAGTTTTTGCATAGTCAGATTGAAATTATTCAGAGAGGTCAAAAATGGCTGTGAAATCAACTCTCTAATTTTTGTTCATACAGATACTATAATGATCCAGATGTCTGCCCTTCTACAAATCACTGAGCAGCTCTCTGGTTTATAAACATAGTGTTCAAAACACATTTGACAACTTAGATTACACATTGCTACCTGATATTCATAATGTATGTATGTGTCCAAATACATACTCAAATGTATTTGCAATATCTATTATATATTTGACATAATAAAAGATATAACAGGCTGTAAAAATATGGATTAGAATCATCAATTCTGTGTTGCTTAATTCCATGTGGTTTGGAATTAATTGAAAAAAAATATCATTGATATGACAAGGCATTGATTCATGTTCAAAATTGTCAAAGTAACCTCTCACGTTTGACTTTCTTTTTAAATTTTATAAAAGTCTAGCATGTAGGATGAAGGAACCTTGAGAGTCATCAAGTTAATTTCTCTGCTTCCATAAAGGATGAATTGTACAACAAACTTTCTGATAACTGTTAAATCTGTTTCTTAAAGCCTCTAATGAAAGAGACTCTCTGATCACATTTGGGAAATCAGTGCTAAACAAAAAGAATGCCCTGTAAAAAGGGCATTAAGTTATCCACTCTTAGAAGCTGAGAGTGGTGAGAATAATAGCAGTGGAAAACTTTGACAGGATAAGAGACAGGATAAGGAAATATGGTCAAAATAGAGGTTTTGGATAGTACACACAAAATACGAGAGATAAATAAATAAACAAACCTCCTTTATGAATTCGGAAGGAACAAAAGTAAAGGTTGCAGATTAAAAAAAACGTTTTGAGATTTCATGGAATATTTATTTTAGAATACATGACATTCTTAGGGTAGAATAGCTTTGAAGACACATGTAGAGTTTCACTTGGAGACACCAATAAGTGACAGCAGTTAGTGAACTTAATAGTTTTAACAGCTGTAGTGGCTCAAGCCAAAGGCCAACTTGTGTGCTGTATCCACAAGAGAATGGCTTGAAAAAAGAAAGAGCAGACCAAAGTTATAATACGACACTTCTGTATAATGCTAATTTCATGCTCCAGGTATTTTCACTTTAGAAATCTCCTGAGTCTATGTGATTCTATTAATTTGCAACCCCCCATAAATTTCTCTTCCATAAACCTTTTCCATTTTCCAATCAACCAAGCTATATGAACTTCTTGCATCCACATTATTTTTGACAAGGTGTTTTGCACCTTCTTTAGTCTGTCTGGAAATGTGTTCCTACTGGCTCAATTTGATCCCTCTTGTTTCCTGCGCTGGAAAACAGAGTGAACAATTTCTGTCTGTGTTGTTTTATGTCACTTCTACTTTTATTTTCCTCTATCATTTCTCCTTTCATTTTTTTGTTTTCCACAAGGAAGAATGACAGTGGCTTCATAGGTCATATACGGAAGTCATAAATAAGAGATATTTTCTAATGAAATAAAAATATATTTAGAAAGTGCTAAAGACTTCTAATGTGTGGGAAAACTTAAAGTACAATTAACTGTATCATGTGATTAGAATTTTGCATGCACCAAAATAACTGGAGAAAGATGTGACATGTTCATAGAGATTTAACCAGATCAATATATTTATGCAGAATTTATTGGTCATATGTAAAGTTTTATGTGATAATTTCTGTTCCTTTGCTCATGAAGATCTGAGCAAATGATGAAGAGCACTTTCTCTTTACTCTGCTTTCCTTTGGTGTTATGTAGTTCAACTAGTGCCACGGAACTGGGTTAAGAACAGAAGCAGTTGATTGTTGAGCTAATCAACTTTCTCATCAGATAAACAGGAGTATTTTGTGTTTAATTTTTTGTCTCTTCCAAACCATTTGTAATAGGTTTGTTGTTATCAGAATTTCCCCTATCTTCTGCTTTTTTTCCTTCATTGCACAACTACCAGTCTTTTTTTTTTTTTTTTTTTTTCCCCCCTATTTTACACAGGTTGGACTCCTCCCTTTTATAATTTTTCACCTTTGTCCATTTGAGGCTGTTTCAGTGATTTCCACCATGCTATTTAAGACCATCATTATCACTGCTCAGAATGCAGAATGACTCTGAAGAAAAGTTGAACCTCGTGTTACAGCAGTATGGGAGGCATTTTACAGTGCCTGCCATTTTTCACTACAAAATTAGCTGCGGAACAGATTCTAAGAGATGAATTTGTATGTCAAAACCCCGCTACCAGCTAAAAACGTCTTTCTTATCACTTTTGGAGTTCCTTACCTAACCAAGGAGAAAACCTGTGCCCCAAGTATACAGTCATTCAGAGACATCAGAATTATGTTTCAAGACCAAATTCTAAATGTATCCAGTTCCCTATTTCTTCTCAATGCCTTTTCTTGACTAGTGATATTTTTGGGGTTTAGTAACTATTTAATTTGGTCACTGCATTATTTGAAAGACTTGAAATATTCTTCTTTCTCATATCTTTCCTCTTCTCATAAAAACTAATGAAAGGATTGTTTTATATTGACAAGATTCCCTCATTGATAAAAATGTCTGGCCTCTAGCTGGCTCTAGAGCTCCCACATCTTAGTCCTTGAGAGGCTTCTAGGAATCTTTAATATTGTTACTCTCATTTTTAAAAGGCAGTGTTCTAAAGAAAAATAGCCCTAATTTCTCTCTCTGGCCTGGCACTCTCTATTTTCTCACCCCAGCTACCCATGCAAATAACTTTACTCATTTGCACCTGGGAACAAATATTTCTAGTCAAGAGACATATCAAATGTTTTTCTTCCCTTTTTCTTTTCTTTCTACATGCAAAGATATAAAGAACTGAAATGAAAAATAAATGAATGAACAAATAAGCATTCAGAGGATCTAGAAATAAATCACCCCGAAGGAAAGCAAGACAGAAGGAAACTGAAAAGAACTATCACGCTTATCAGTGGTCAGTGACAGGCAGCAACCAGGAAAACCGTAACTTGTTTGATATAGTCAGCCCTGTACATGACAAGGTCTTCTGGACAAACATTGTTAGTTTGCTTCTGTGATTTTTACTTATGAAGACTGAGTTTCACAGATGATGAATTTATTAACCAACCCTCTGCCATTTAACCTTCTATATTTTAACACCAGCAACTCGACAAGTTTTAAAGAGACATTGTATCAGGATGAAAAGGAATGCCCTTTTTTTTCTTTTCTTTTTTTTTTTTTTCTTTAACAAGAAGTCCCAAACTTGTTCTCACAGAATGTAAGGAAAAAAGAACACGGAACCTGAGACACCTTCCATTTGTGTGGTCTAGAGCTGAGTGGTCCACAATTCTGACATTGATAAAGGTGGAAGTTGCCTGTTTTGTTGCTGACAGACTGGGAATTATCTCAATCTGAGATTGCACTTTAATGTAAATTCCTGGACTGCTTGAACATCGCCTACATTTTCCTGAAATGAACCAGGAAAGACATAGTTTAAGAAGTACGTCATATATGACTTTGGGTCACTTGCTTCGAAGAGCCAACAATGCACTCAAGAACCTTAGACACAATCCTCAAGGATTTGTTGAAATTAAAGTAATGTCAGACACATGTCATCACATGCATTCTGTAGCTAAGAATATATGAGACTATGGTAATTTTTTTTTTCTTTTCTTTTTTCATTCTTCCTTTCCAGAACAAGGAAATCTGTCATGAGTTGGTCTCAGCTGGTAACCAAACTCACACTCAGCCACTCTCTTACTACCCCAGCTCAGTAGGACAGGGGAGGAAGAGGAAGAACAGGAATGTGAAACATTTTGGATTAATATGGAGACAGCAGGATCACCTATCATTTACCACTGTGGGCAAAACAGGTTTTATTTGTGGTGAATAAATTTATTGTCAGTGAAAATAAACATACCATTACTGATTTGGGTACTGGAAGGAAAAGAATAAACCAAACACACACTTAGGGAAACCACCTTTCCCTCCCCTTTTTCCTATGTTCAACTTCTCTCCAAATTTTTCTCTTTCCTCCTTTGTTATTGTTGTAGGTTGTACTCAGTCTCTACAGTGAGGCAATGTGCCATGCAAGGTTGGGGTATGTGTGTGTTTATGTGAGAGTTAGTCAGTCCAAAGTGTTTTCCTTCTGCCACTCTTTTTTTTCTGCTCTGGTGTGGGGTCTCCACAGGCTGCAATCACTTCAGGTAAGCACCTGTTCTTCCACGGGGCACCTCCTTCTCCTATGACTTTGGCACTTCCCTTGTTGTTCCTTAGTTTTTGTGCCTTCCTCTTTTTCCTCTCCAGCATTGTCTGATGTGTCTTAAATATGTTTTCCCAGAGGCACCAAACACATATCTCATGAGTTCAGCTTTGTCTAGTGATGGATCTTTTGCAGAACTGCTGGAATTGTTGATGCCCAGTACAGGGCAATCCTCAGCTGCTTTTTACCACTGCAGCCTGCAAACTACCAAAGCAAGTCTTGTAATTTATACTCATTCTAAGAGCAAGGGAAGCAACATTTCCTAATACAATAAGAAGATGCTCTTTATAGAAGGAAGATTAGGAGAAAAGTATGCTCTAGAAGGGTACTGTTCTAATTTGTCATTATTATTAGAAGCAATTCCAGTTCTCCAACTTCTCCTTTTTTCTCTCTCAGAATTGGTCCTTATTTTCAAAAGTAAATGAGGATGATTTGTTCTTGGTTTTAGTTGCTGCTATGTTGGTGATATTTTAAATAATCTGATATTTTACAATGCAGAAAGAGTGTTTTAGTAAATTCCAATCAGGCCTCACAAAAAGAAGACAATGATTTAAAGTTTTGCTTTGTTTTCTTCTTAATGTAATTTCTCTGTAATCTATGCAAGCAAATCATAACTTTATATGTAGTTTCAACAGAAAGTAGTTTTCTTTGTACTGGTGCAGCAGAGAAAAACTTCTGTGAAAAAGTCAACAGGATGTGGCTGATACAGGAACCACGCTATTTTTAGGTAAAACTCCTGAAGTGGGATATAATTTCAAGTCTTCTCTGCATTTTTATTTCTGAAGCTGTTTGCCAGGCTTGAATGATACATGATTAATAATTGAGCACATCATATTTATACATTCCTTTACAATAGATGCATGAGAAGAAAACAGAAAATTAAAGGGGCGGGGAGGAAAAGGCAAAAATATGCTTCTATGGTAGATCCTGCCAAAAAGATCAGCTTGTAGTGATGATAACTCTTCTGCCAAGTAACTATAACTTTTCTGCCAATCTACATGTGTTTAATCTTTATGTATCAGTTTCTACATTCCTTCATTTTCATACATGTCCCATTCCCTCTTGCTGAAATGAATCAGTAGAAAGATTGCTGTAACTATGTTAAGATTAAGGCTAGACTGCTTATTTCTACTAAAGTATGTGCGGTTTAATGAGGATAGAAGTCAGTTTAAAAGCAAATACAAGGTATGCTTCTCCTACATAGGACACTACATAGCCAGCAGAATGGCCCAATATCTTTGTCTGAGTTGACACATATATTTTCTTGGCAAGTGACAATTATTTGCTTGTACTTCCAACCAGAGCAAAATAATATTGTCACTCAACTTCATTACAACATCTTATGAATTTTAAAATCAAATGTCTCAACTACAGTGCCTCAAAGTGCTAGAGCTCATGCTCTGCTTATGATATATTGGAGTAACTGCCACATCTACCTTTCTTCCCATTAAGAATTGCTAACAGTAAATTGTTCACAAACCACCAAAGTCTTCCTTTTAAATCTTAAAAAGCTTTTACCAGACAAGGCTATGAAAAAAAATATTGTTTTTCACAGTTCTTTTCAAAAGGAAACAGGAGCTATAGAGTAAAAAGATTTAAAATCTTGAAGCAAGATTTTATTAGAAGGAAGTCTAAAAGGGCATACTACAGTATGACAGTCTTAGAAATTGCCATGGTACTGTCTATGTTCCCAATAAGAAAAATCTCTGCAATCTCTGCACTGTCCATTTCTACAGCAGGTAATGGGATACACCTAGTTTAGTATTTAGTGTTCAGCAGTAGCCATATCCATATGCTTCTGAGAGATAAGCAGCAATATTTTCCTGGAATAATTTGTTCATGGAATTATATGTCTAAAGGTTATTTTATTCCTTACCAGCAGTAGATGTTTGTTACCTTTGATTTTGAAACATGAAGATTTATATTCACAGGATCATAGAATAATTTAGTTTGGAAAGGACCTTTAAGATCATTGAGTCCAGCCATTAACCTAACAAGTCCACTACTAAATCATGTCCCTAAGTGCCACATCTAAACATCTTTTAAATACCACCAGGGATTGTGACTCAACCACTTCTCTGGGTAGCCTGTTCCAATGCTTGGCAACCATTCTGGCAAATCAATTTTTCATAATATCCAATCTAAATATCCCCTGGCACAAATTTAGGTAATTTCCTTGCATCCTGTTTCTTGTTACTTCAGAAAAGAGACTGATACCCACAAGGCTACAACTTCCTTTCAGGTATTTAGTTGTAGAGAGTGATAAGGTCTCCCCTGAGCCTCCTTTTCTCCATGCTAAACAATCCCATCTCCCTCAGATACTTCTCGTAAGACTTGTGCTCCAGTACCTCAATGTCTTCTGGTAGTGAGGGGCCCAAAACTGAACACAAGGATTTGAAGTGCAGCCTCACCAGTGTCAAGTAGAGGGAGATGAACAGTTCCTCAGACCTGCTTGATAAACATCCATATGAGCCTTTAAAAACAAAACAAAAACAAAACCAGAAAAACCTCTTCTACTGGATCTGTAAGTTTTATTATTGCCTTCACAAGTGTCCAGTTTCACTTAGAATTTTCGTATCTATCTTTAGTACTCATATAGCTACTTCTTGGAATACTGTGGTTTCAGTCATCCAGCTTTGTTTTGAGTTAGGGCTTTATCTCATTGCCACATTCTGGTATTGGTGTTGTCAGAGATAATGAGTCTGAACCTGCATGTAGTTTTCCTCAGCAGCACACAGCAGAAATGTGTCATGTCATTTGATCATTTTCAGAGTTTATTATGTAGCTTGATTCATATATGTCATAATGTACTTTCTGCTTGTTTGCCCATTAACCACTACAATGGTGTTTTCATTGGCTCTGACACATTGAAGACATTCATCTTTCTCTGGACTGTCTACAGTTAGTACTGAAATAAATTATTCCAATGTTAGCTTCAGCTCAACTACACTAGGTATCTTGTGTGCTGGTTCATTGGCTTATCTTCTGTCAGCTTCCTGAGAAGTGTTCTTTTGAAGCCATCCCCCCATCAGATGGCTGGAAGTTTTTTGGATGACCAGAAATAGCTGTGATTTTTTAAAAAATTTCTGCCACTTCACTTCTTTGTAACCACCCTACAGGTAGGAAGTCAGAGCCTTCAAAGATGACCTGGTGAAACAGATCACAAGTGCTTCTCATACACTTCAACAATCTTGTATGGCTTAATATTTTAAATTGTTGAAACAAATACAGAATACAGTTGAGAAATCCACAATAAAATGAGGACAAATAGGGTATTTTCAGAATTTTGCAACAGGAATGTTACAAGTAGAGCCTTGTTTTTGGCAAATGTTATGGCAAATCTTTCTGAACAGTGTCTCTAATATAACTTGTATATAGCAAATTCATCTTACAGGATAATATGATGTCTTTCTTTTGCTAAGAAAAGCTTGATTTTATTTGTCCAGTAAATATACTTGAAGGCCTTCATACTTCCATACAACTACCTGCCTTGTTGTTTTTTTAATGTGTTACATATTTCTAAGGACTACCAAAACCCTAATCTGATTAAAAAGGAAAAGTGGATAAAAGAATCACTGCAAATATATCTCCAGGGTAGAACTGATATTACTGCTGTCAACTACTGATCAGTAGGAAAAGTGTGAAGAAAACACAGATCTTCCATCTGCTTCATCCATCTGCTGAGAAAAGGAACTGTTACCATTATCAGGTCTGTATAATTCTGTGTTTTCTCTGTACATTTTCGTGACAAATGCCTTAAATACCTGTATTGTTTACCTTTATAGATAACCATACAAAATAACATTTAATTTGCAAATTACAAGCAGCTCTAAGGTTATTATTTTTTGAAACAAATGCATGCTAGAGCATAATCCTCAGACCTCTACTTAAATTTCATGATTATAAATCAGTGACTCCTTAAAGTATCTAATAAAAGAGTTTTAGATATACTTGATAACTCATATTCAATACTATTTTGAGTGAGGGTTGGCAAAAAGTGTCACTTTGCCTTCTCTTTATTTGCTTATATTCTATTTCAATGTTGACATACCTTTCAAAAGTGAAAGAAATAAAGTTGGGATGTAAAATTCAGGTCAAGTAGTATTCTCCAAGTCCCTCTGTGGAGGTTATTGCTGAGGAGAGCAGTTTTCCTGAAATTCTATATTAGAAGCGTCAATTACAAACACAGAAAGTAAGGGAGACTCCTGAGTAACTTTGTTCAATATTCTTTATTTTTCAGTATTCTGTATTTTATTTGTGCTATGAGTTAGGAGCTTTAGAAAGGGAACAACTTTTCTAATTAGACAAATCCCATCCAGAAGTGGGAGCAGCCCATGTCTAGCAGCTCCAGGCATTCAGCATTTCTAGAATCCAGACAATGCCAGATTATTCTGCCCTTGTGCACAGTGCTGTTGTGTAAACTCAGTAGGTCCTGTGATTTGCACAAGATTGGCAGCAGTATTGCATGCATTATTTCTGCTGCTGCATATGTATAATAAGTTCTTTCAGAATTTATTCCCTTGCTAAGTTCAAGAAGTTCACTGGAAAGGTTAAAGACAAAGATCTGATCACCATCACCAGAATCACTCAGGGCCTCACTTCCTTTCCCCAACATTTTGCATTCCTGATTAGAATGAACTCCAGGCTAGGAGGTTTTTGGTTTGCTTTTTCTTTCCTATTAGTGCAAGTAGTTCTGACATGTACGCAGCTTTAGAATACTATTGGGTGACCTTTTAAGCCTGTTCTGTTAGGTTAAATGCTATGAACTATCAAGAAAAGAAACAACAAAGAAAACAAAACCAAAAAATAAAAAATCTACAATAACTATGATTATGTAAACATTGCCTCACTTTTTTTAAAAGAAAATTACCTAAGGGATGCCACAAGACTTTTTTCTGTTGAAAAGCTAGAAACAGTAAAACAAAAAAAAATGTAGGTATCGAAAATTATCATTCTGTAATATTTATTAATCTCCAGAGTGCCCTCATCATTAATAATCAAATGTGGGGCAGTAATGGTAGAAATGAAAACACCTGACAGTCTCTTTGGGGTTCTTATTGTGCACATTACAAGACTTTTTTTCACATCAGCTGGAAGAGTCATAGTTTTGGAAGAAAAGTCTTTGCATTTTGCTAGAAAAATTTCTTCTAATATCACTGAGTGTTTTACCTTGTTGCAAGGTTGAATTATCAGTGTCATTTTTTATAGCAATGATTTGTTTTTTTAGTCCCTGTGAAGGTTCTTCATTGGCTGTTGCAGGGAAATGGAATCATGCTTTCTGTTTTCTCTGTTTTACACAGGGCTTCAATCAGTCAGTGGAAAAACCAGGATCCACCTTTCCCTGTCTTTTTTCCAGTGCTTAGCCCTATTGAGCAAGCAAAATATATGAAAAAAGAATGTATCTTGTGCCCAAATCACCAAAGAAAAAGACATTAAGGTGCTTTAGTAAACATGTTGACATTTATTTTTAATAAAGTGTGGATTTGTTCTTTTCTATGATGAAAAAGCAACATTTTTAAAACCTGCACCAGTGTTTATTAACATCCAAAAACTGAAGTGTATTGTAGGTGATCAGAAAAATTGATACCTGTTTTTTTCAAGAAGTATAGTTGCCAGTGATTTTAAGGGTCTGTTAAGTCATTTAATATTGAAAACAATCAGCAGCAATGAACATAATCTATCAGAAGTAGCAAAAGAAGTCATCATCTCCTTCCTTCTCAATTGAATGTACAAGTGTATTATATATAATATGTATAACTTTGCTTAAAAATCTAAACACCTTATAATCTGAAATGTTATAGTTATACAAGTAATTTTAATTATAACATTGCTTCTTCAAAGTTTTAACTTGAATAGTTTTTTTGGGTTTTTTAAGCAGTTAGCTGTCAGACCCAATCTTCTCTCATTTTTCAGGTTCATGGCATATAAAAAGAAGAAAGGAATTCGTAGTTTATTATGTACATTTTGGCTTCCTTATGAGCTGTCACTCAGTAAATAGTCTCATACACACATAGGACTTCTTTCCCTGCTGTACTGTTAACATAGAGGAGCATTTCAATAAGTGAAAAATTAATTTGCTCCATCTGAAGACCATCTCTATTGTCAGCGTGATATAGCTGGAATTCAAATTATATATATATATATATAAAGATATTTTAAGGCGATAGTACACTACAAACATTTAGACTGTTGTAAAATGTAAAGATTCTTTCTCTCCCTGCTTTTCTCCACTAGATTCTTTCATATCAAAGATGACTTTATTTTGTCCTCTGTCACCTTGTAAGAATTAATAAGATATATAGCATTGTCTGGGTTTTAGATTGAAATGCTGGCAAAAAAAGAATAGCACAAAAAGGAGAAAAATAAGATTGCAATTAAACTTGACTCTCAAAAAAGCACACCTCTGTTTCTTTGCAAGTATCTTAACCAATTGATTGATTCATTGTTACAGACAAATTTAACTTTCTTCTTGCATTGTTTGACTGAAGAGCAGTAAAAAAAATAGGTATAATCTTTCAACTATGTCAATGTATGTGCAAACTTTTTGACTGTGAAATCAAATAAATCAATATTTAGGAAGCTCAGAAAAGGAGACTGAAGGCATTTATGGTGAGTTGCATTAAGCAATTTACTGTGTGCTTAGCATTGTTTAGCTGAGATAATCATGAACATTAACCTTTAAAAATTCATATTACAAAGTATGATGATCCCTTTCTTGGCTCCTAATACTTTTAACTCTATAAACAACATTTGACATTTACCGATAGTAATGTCACAGACAAATGTTTCCATCTCCTACAAATGACAAAGGTTTGAATTGTTTTCTCTCCTTTTTTTTTCTTTTTTTTTTTTTTTTGAGGAAGGAAACAAAAATTGACAGCAGTGCAGTCTTTCTTCTTTTTTATTTTTTTCTTTTTAATAATGAATTAAATCATGAGTTATGACATCACTGTAAAGATCATTAAAAGTTATATGTTTAACACTGAAAAATATTAGGCAATCATTCAGATTTTTGCAGTGGCCACTGTTTTCTCATTTCACTTGAATGAAGCAAAAGCACTTTAAAGAATGAATGTGAGAAAAACTGGTTCTAGGGAATGTTCTGATCTTAAATCACAGCAGCACTGAATAATGTGCTTAAGTATGAACCTCCAAGCAGTGCTATCACATTTGCTGTGGCTGTCTCATGTGTTTATACCTACTTCTGATCTTTGCCTTCAGGTAGTGTTATAATATAAATTTTCAATATTGGGAATGAAAAAGATGTAACAATAACTCATGATAGATTCAGCATTTACCATTCCCATTTTCTAGTACCATTCTTAATAGAGGCTTAAGGAACAGTTAGTCTTAAATTAGTCTTCGAAGCTTTTTTAAATCTATGGTCTGAGCAACCCTCATGCTCCACAAATTTCTTTGAAGAATCTACAAGAGGCAATTAAGAAAGGAAAGTTCCAACATGTTACACAGCAACTTGTATGCATGAAGTTCCAGAGCTTAAAGGAATATTGGTAACCATAGAAAAGGAGAACTTTTGAGACAGGCTCTGTTGCAGTACTAATCCTTGATAGTAGTACAAAAATGCCACAGATCTTTTTTTCATGTAGGACAAAAGATACCATTGACCTTTAATGGGAGCAGAATACGCTTCTTTTAGCCCGATGATACATCAGATATCAAAGTGTGTGAGTGTAGATGGCATATACCTTGAAATACAAAAGTGTTTCATACTCACCCATGTTTATTCTTCTATTAAAAAAAAAACAACTGTTGGAACAGTCTGAAGAAAGTCACATACGCAATGAGGCCTTGGGAACACAAAGTGAGAAGCATGAGTCATGTAAATGACCACCTCAAAACTGGACTGTTTTTGTAGAAAGGTTAAGGACACTGGGTTGAGGGGTTTTATCACTGCTAGATATAAATTGTCTTTTTAGATACCTAACTCTATGAGGAACTCTTAAAGAATATAATTAAGCCATTTTTTTAAAAATCTCTTAAAGTCAAACTAGAACTGCACCAGCAAAAAATGGCAGTAGTTGCATTTCTATACCAAATATTATTCATAACTAAATTCTTAGAGGAGGACTACTGAAGCTTAACTTCCATTTTGAGAATTTGTAGGAGCTTCAGGTAAATTCTCAATTTGAAGAATGGTTGTTAAGACACAGCATGGAATTTAGAAATGCAATATTTGTTTCTATTAGGAGAAGTTGCTGCTGCATCCATAGAGATTGACAGAACTTCTAAAACTGTGCTCTAGATCTGCAACCAGAAAGGCTGGATCGGCCTCATCTGAAAAATTTGTGTGTCCCTTGGGGAGGGAGCAATGAGGACAATTACAGTATCCCCTTAGCATCTCGTGCAAGATATAAAGGCTTTTCCAAAGTCCTGCAGATTTCTTTTGTCTTTTTTGTTTTGCTGACACTGGTGAAGGATAGCAGATCACAATATGGCATTTTCTTTCGTAATGTCTTCTGACTTGCATCACATTAGGCCAAGTGGTCTAGAATTCTGTTTTTCATTTCAGCTGGTTCTTTAATCTGGATTCCTAGTACATGGTGATTCATAACCAAGCAGCTAACAGCATAAAGCAAAACACAGTATCAGTTTAACATAGTAACAACTTTAACATTGTGAGGCTGAACTGCTCTGCAAAATGCCACATGTCACTGTGGGTAGTCTATATCACTCTGTGCATACATGGAATATTCATACAAGATATATGGATACAGTAAACAAATGAAATGTGTAACATTAAGCATTGGGTTCCAATTAAGACCAATGGAAACTGAAATTTCCAAGCTCCAGGCTGGAGGTTCTCATATCATCTAGTCATAGTTATCCATTTACTGGGGAAAATAGAGAATTCTCTCCAGAACTTTCAAAGTTTGTTCCATAGGTGTGTTCAGAAAGCGAGACTTCAAAAAGCTTTGACTCTTGACTCTTTTTTTCCTTTATGTCCTCTCTGATCCACAATATTGGTTTTGATTCAGAACATTTTAATGGGGATTGTTTTTAATTTCTTTGTCAGTAGGCTGTTATTACTATGGACCAAAACTTTTTCAATGCACAACATTACAAGTGGGTCACAAATTATAAGTAAGAAAAGAAGAAATTTTTCCTTTTTTCTCTTGGCATTTATTCCTGATTTATCTGTATCAGACCAAATATCTACTCTCTTTATAACTGCTAAGACTTGTCTAAAATCAAAGAAAGACTGACTGTTTCCAATCAAGCTTATAGTACAGAATGTATGGGAAATCAGATCTGCACAAATTTGTTATCCTCTTTCAAAGCATCAGTGTTCCAAAGTGTTGATTTTATGCCACTATTTCGTCTTTACCTTTTGAAAGTAGTGGGGAAAGGCTTCAGACTTATGAGTGTTTTGAGATAAAATGCTAGGCTTGTAGACCACAGACTGGTGAGATATTAAACATACTGCTTTACTTTCTTCTACATTACTTAGAAAGTGAGGATCACACATCTGACCACACTGCAGCTACTTAATGCTGCTGTAAATAGATCATAATAAGCATGTGGTGTATGTGATTGTCTGTGCTGATAAATGAAAGGGTGTGAATTTTTCAGCATCAGTGGAAAGAGGGGAACAAGAAAAAAACCTTCCTGATTGCAGCTGCAAATGGTAGCAATTTTTCCTTCCTGCATTAATGAATGTAATTCATGTAATGCATATTACATCATTCAACAGCAAAATTCTCATGTTCATTTCACAGAGAAAAAGTATTTTAATTAAGAATATCAATGAGTAATGAAAATCCAGTTCCAGAAAAAGCAAATAAAGACACTTCTTTGGCCATGTAGAAGGAGCTGTGATGCGAATATATTTTATCAGTGTAATGAATTCACTTTCCTATAACTCTTTACCAAAAGAACCTCCTTTAAGTCATGTTCTGGTTTATTTGCCTGTTTTCTGTTTCTAACTTTCCTTTACCTGCACTTTACAGTGTCTAGTGATCAAATCACTTCAACTTCTATAAACATCACAAGTTAAAACAGTTTTCAGCATCTGAACTCCAACACAACATACAAACTAAAATAATTCATTGTCTAGAGACCATAACAAATTTTAATGTGCATTTACAGAGTAAACAGAGGGCTAAAGGGGGTCAAACCAGTCAAAGTGAAGATATGCATTACAAAATTCACACAATACCGAATTACAAACTAAAAAGTGATGATTTGTCAATAAAGGAAATAATGATGTCTCTTGGTGGCACGACATATAGATAATATTAAAAACTGGCTTGCATGAGGACCAAAGTATGTCTACTCTGAAGTTGTATCACACAGACTGTAAGCAATTTACAGAATTTAAGTTAGTCTTGCATATACAGGAGTTGCAAAATTAGAGAAAACACACTGAAATATAGAACATACACACAAAAAAAAGGATGTATATATATATATAAACCTCCACACAATCATCAGGAGTTGGCCTAAGTCTGTAATTGCCACCATTGAACAAGAAACAAACAAAAAGACAGGAAAAAAGCCTCACAGGGGAAAAAGAATAATATATTAAAAGGGGGAAAAAAGCCAGACCAAACCAAAGGAAAAAAAAACAAAACACAAAAGAAAAATAACCTCATTTGTTTTCCAGAAACAACGTCCTCTAGTCTGCTGAGCTGCTTTGTAGAATTTATTTTCTGCTCCCTATTTCTCATGACAAAAAAAAAAAAAAAAAAAAAAAAAGGGCTTTTTTGTTAAAGTTTTTTTGTATTTTTTTTGGGT
>JAWWEE010000074.1:82332803-82346609 GCA_035221455.1 Xenops minutus | reverse complement strand
CAGCGTGCTTGTAGCAAGCGTGGGTAGAGCCCTTGTAAATCTTCGTTTGCGAAGCCTAGCCATGATGATGATGATGAGTAAAGATGGTAATGTGACTGGAATATCTTTGAAGCTTTTAAACCAATCAAATGTAAACTCATGTCAGGGGAATAAGAAAATGCTAAAATTGTTGAGCTTTCTAGCTAGTCTGGCCTAAGCTTTTGAAGATAAACACCAGAAAAAAATTGATCAAAGTTGAAGAAAAAAAAAAAAACACGAAAAACCCCTGAAGCAACAAAACCCACCAGCAACAATGCCCTCTCCCCCTGAATCTGAATGAGCTGGAAATAGCAGTTTTCAGGTGTTTTCCATTCAGTTCCCAAAATCCTTCACTGACCTAAACATCTTCAGGTGGTACATTCTGAGCAAGGTTGAGATTTTTCATAAAATTCATTCTCACTTTATGAGTAGAAGCAAATTCACCCTCATCCTCATCCCTGAGCCAATTTTTTTGCTGTTGTAGATGAATAACGTTTTTTTTACTTCAGCAGAGTTGTATCCATTCCAGCCAACAGACAACTGCACCCGTTCTTTTACATTTTATGTGATGCAAAGAACTTTCATAATGAAGTAGGGCATCATAGCTGGGAAACTTCCTGCTTCTCGTCTGAAGCAAAAATATCCCCTGCTTTGCGGTACATCTGTCAAGTAACAAATGGGTTGTGTTCTGAAGTAAGGAAATCCCATGAGTTATTTCAAGAGCAGGTCCTGTCATATATGCTGCAATCTCTGATGACCCAGTGCAAGCTGCTGATTGTGAAGCAATGAAAATCAATTTGAGCGAACTGACAAACAAATCCTATACAGCTTCCCCCCCTCCCCTGTTTTTTCTCTTCTTCATTCTCTTCTCTTTGTTTACTGCATGTGTGGGCAATCTTTCTAGTGGTTATTTACCAAATAAAGTTATATCAGGCATGTAGAGAAGAATTACTGTGATTCTGCTACTAAGAGAACTTCTGTGAGGTCTCCTACTACCTCTTTGTATATGAATTTTGTTCTAAAGGTGAGGTTAGTCTGAAAGGTTCATTTTTAAATAGCTAAAAGAAAGGAAGAGATATGATTGGGTGCATATGTAGCAATGACAGTGAAACACACTGGTAATGTTACTAAAAAAATAGGAAAGATCTCAGTACACGTGTGTATATAAACTACAATGTAGATGGAGAAAGACAAAATGAGTTTCTTAGACTTTGTACATTTAGTTTCCACTGTGCCTGTTCTCAGTGTTTCTTGATTGGTGTCATAGGAGACAAATAAATAGTGCAGCATCCAAACACCATCACCTTTACAGAAATACGAGTTACAGTGGAGCTGTCATATATTTCATGACCAATTTCATTATTATCTCAAGAAATCTCAGAAGACCTATTTTCTTCTGTGATTTATTATTACTGCTTAATCACAGGCATAACTGAGGCTGAAAATAATATCTCAGATTCAGAGAGTATATGTTTGTAACAAAACATACCCAAGTACTCAGGCTGGTATGGGCATGTGGGATTGAGCAACTGTTCAAACTTGTAGAATAAGAAAAATGAACACACATATTTTCTGAGGATTTTCTTAGTTCCTGAACCTGTGTTTTTATAAGAGGAATAAAAATTAATAGAAATTGACAGTGGTATAGTATCAGCGATTGGTAAGGGCAATAAGGGATAATTACAAAAAGTAGATACACTTTTGCTTGTGACAGGAGTTAGAACTGCAGATACACCAAAAAGAGTTTGTTACTGGATTTAGATGAACTAAGCACTAGGAACAGCAGTTTAAATGCTTGTATGCATTTTGTTCTGTTACTAAGCATATAAATATAAGAAATAAAGACGTGGGGGTTTTGAAAGAAACATAAGGCATTAGTGAGTTCATTCTGCATTGGAAATCCTGGCCCTAAAAAAAAAAAAAAAAAAAAAAAAAAAAAAAAAAAAAAAGAAAAAGAGATTAGCTTCTATAAAGATCTTGCCTTGTCAATGAAGTTATTCAGAGCAGACCTGAGCTCTTTTGAGCTCTTCTCAAAAGATTCTTACAGTCCCAAGGTCAACAGCTAACTAATTATTATTAGGGCTACATCAATTAATATGATTTGAGTTTATTCCATTATTTCAGAGAAGCTAAAAAAGTGGAGCAGCTTCTTTTTAGGAAGAGGGGGGATCAAAGTGTAAATTTAAAGTAGAAATGGATTGCAGTGTATACAGGTTTAAAATGGGATAGTCACTGCATCATCTTCTTGCAAGAACTTTTGAGAACAGATGAATAAGAATAAAACTGTCACTTGGCCTTTGCTTTAATGTAGTCCCAAGGAAAGAAAGACTTGACTTTTTGCTGTGCCACAATCACAGTAACGGCTGGTGCCTACTAACCTTATGGATCCTCAGTTTCTAAAACAGCAATCGTGAAAGCCAAAGACTCTTGTGAAGAAAGCAGCAATGTTGATTGTCACCTTGGTTAAGTCTAGAGCAGACTTTTTGTTCCTTTGCTTTTAGAGGAGATGGAACATAAATGAAAGAAAAAAAAAAAAAAACAAAACGCAACAGTAACACAGAAGTTGATTTATATCACAGAAGATTGCAAACGGGCCATGAATTTTTTGCTTAAAATAGATTGATAATAAAAGATTCCTATATTCTGTAGATAAAAAAGAAGACAGGCAGGAATGTCATCAGTTTATGAGTTTCAACAGATTGATTAAATATGCTTCATTCTTTTCTTTTGCGTTCATGCCTGATGATCAGATTCTCAGTGCAATTTATGGTGTCAAGAATCCAGATCATTCTCTTGTAGGTAAGGATTACTTTCTCCCTTGAGTTCCTTGCAGGTCACTCACTGCAACTCTACCATCATTACAGGAAGTTTTGGCATGTAATTAGATCAAGAGCTGAATTTGTTACTTCATGAAATAACAAAAAGTTGCTAGAAATGTGCAGAGTCTGTATTAAGCAGTCAGAAAATGAACCTTATTGTCACTTTTCATTTATAGCTATTCCCTTTTGATTTCTCTGAGACTGGTCTTCTTGAGTCTGAAAAGAAACTAATAGCTTTGAGTGCTTTAACAGAGCATTGGCAGATCAGGAAGAGTTTGGGGGAATATACACATTACTATCACAAAAAATTCTTCAGTCTTTTTTGTTGCTATAAATGTTGAGTCATTAGAATGCAGGGAGCAGAGTTTGTCTAGATTTGTATCTGTGAAACAGTGACAATTGGTGCAGCTCAGATATTATTTAACTTCCTTTCACGTGAATTAATTTTAGCTCTTGTATCCCATTTAGTTGCAGCATTGCTTAGAGTTACAAGGCTTTGCCATAACTGTGCTTTTACCTTTGGATTAAGATAGGATGTTATGAGTTATGCAGGAAAAAAAGTCTGTCACTCTACCTAAGTAAGACATTTTCTGTATATATGCAGATTACTCTGTCAAATTACTCAGATTCCTGTTAAACTGTGATGGGTTAGTTCAATTGCTGCAACCTATAACTATGAAATGAAAGGGTCAAGCTGTGTCAGCTTTGACTTTTGATTTCCTGACTGTTTTGACTTTGAGATAGTCATTTAATGCTTCTCATTATGTTGTCTATGGGAGATATTCTCATTAGCTATTTCTTCCTATATTGAATCTCCATTACACTAACAATAATATCTTTTTTACACTCACATAGTATTTTTCAAATTAGTTCAAAATTCTAAATGGACCTCATACCACTTTGTTAGCCCTGGCTATAGCTCCCTCACAGTTATCACAGATATTCTTACTTTTGAGTAAAGGAGAATAGCAGAAATATCTGCTTAGTTGGGAAAGTAGATGTTTTAAAATGGTAGTGACTGTAAACTGCTTTTCTAGAGCTACATATTAAATATCTATTGTTAAGAAAAAATGAAATTCTGCAGTATGCTTTAGGATAGAAGGAGTTGAGTAGAGTGCTATCTACCTTTCAAAAATAAATTTTGGGGACAAAATATTCATTTAATCAGAGTCAATTTTTCATATATTAGTAGCCAACCTATTCAGAAATGGCTCAGTACAGAATTACCAGTAATTTCAGAGTGTCATGTTTCCTGTTGCTGTGAATGTATTTCACAATAGTCTGTGAGCGCGGCAGTAAAATTTATTGCTTGCCAGTATCTATGTACCAGCTCTCTAATATTGGAGAATATTTGATACAATTACTTATGGTTAATTGTACTTCTCTCTTTAAGCAGTATTGCTGAAGTCAATATATTACTCAACATGAACAAACACATCACAATCAATTTGTATGTCTTTCAAATACAAACATGGACTTGATAAACTTGTGTTCAAACACATTTCTGTGTTCTAGGCTGGATGTATAAATTGCTTACATCTCATCTAATCACACAGCAATCTTGGGCATACATGTATATAGTCAGCATGATGATGAAAAGTCTCTCATTTGATAAAATAAGGAGATTGTGTTGATTCTGCATCATAAAAAGAAAGACTATTAATGTCTATGACACCTTGTTTTGCTTTTTTGAGGTCTCACAACTGACATCTCCTATTCCTCAGCTGAAGTTGCTCCTCAAAGTTAGATAGAGCTAACCCCCCCACACACTTCCTTGTATTCCAGTGGGTACTTCTATTGTGTAGAATGACAGTAAAATGGAGTGAAAGTCCAGGCCAAGATTTCTCAAGTAAAGGAATGTAAATCTTGGTTCTTATGAGTTAAAGTGATCTCATCAAAATATCACCAATAAGTAGTGTAGCAAGTGACTATTAAATTGAAATAAAACCTAATAGTAATTTTTTTTTTTTTACACTGTTTCTGAAATAGGTAAGCCACACCTCTGATAAATGCAGAGTTGGTCTGTTCTGTGTCATAAAAAATGAATTAATAAACTAAATTATATTTTTACCTGTTTATTTTTTAAATTATTTATGATTGAGATTGTCTGCACTTGATCTGCAGTAATCTTTGCTCAAGTAAAAAATTAAAGATTAGTTTTTTCTGTATTGGTTAGTGTTTTGTTTGTTTGTTTGTTTGTTTGTTTCTTCCTTTTTACAGGGGCCTTTCTATGTAATACTAGCTCTCAAATTACAAATGTGCAGTAATCAGTCAAGGTCTTACTTGGACTAAAGACATGAACAATACTATAGATTGAATTATATATCCAAAATGATTTAGTGGATTAGCTGTTTAGTGCACACTTTGGCTGCAATGCAGTATAGTCTGTTGCTACATATTTCATAAACCTCTAACTATTTTAATTAATTTCACATTGAACTGAACAGAAACCAGAGTATTCACTTTATGGAAAAGTCTGCTGCTCTGAAATGTATGAGCCCAATGCAAAATAAGCAGTATATATGTTTAACTGAAAGCAAAGCCATGGTACAATGATGGTTTTAAATCAACTGAAATATTTCTTTTGTTCTAACAGCTTAGACATTTTTTGAAAGACCTAAAAATTGAAAATGAGTCAATTTCAGAGAAAAATAACTGAACATACCTTTTACATATTTTTTAAAAAATGAATACAGAGGTAAAATAGTGGTAGTACATGCACCACCTTTTCTAGTAGCAATGAGAATTTTCATATGAATAATCATATTGTTCCAGTCTGTAATGAAATGTGTTTTCCTTATAAAAAAGCTTTTCTAAAGTATGACTGTAAGATGAAAGTGATTTCACAGTAAGTGTGCTATGAAATTTGTTGTAGTCACAGTTTTTGATTTAATAACACACTAACAGAAAAAAAAAATGATGCATCAGAGCTAATTAGGTTATCTTCCATTATATATTTTAAGGCAGGTTGTGATTTCCTGTCTTACATTGGGCCCTTAGTGTAAATAGAAGTAACCCAGAAACCCTTCAACTTACACAATTTGTTGTCCAGAGTATATTTGGTCATTTACCATATCTCAATTTTTTGTCCTGTCCATCACACTATTGCCACCATATAGTGCTGCACCTCCTGTATATTCGTATACTTTTGCATAACTGTGATTTTACTTTGTGAAGATAGAAAATTCAGACTGATATTGATTATAGGTTATTTATATAGTGCTGAACAAAATCCCTGAAACAAAATGTGGAGTATGTTAATTTCTACATGACAGACAATGGTGGCATTGCCATTTTAACCTTTGATTCAAAACCAATGGTCAGGCACTTGTAGATGACAAAAACACATCCTCTGCCAAACCCATGGCCTTTCTAAATCCTATGCAACAGAGAACCTATCTAGTGTATATAAGGTTTGTTTACATTTAGAAGTCAAGTTCCATATGAAAATAGGATTGACACTTGAAGTAGATTAATTTCACCAAATGTTGGAGATATAAAAGTTAGGTAACTGGTGTAAAATAACTTAGGAAGAAACACAACTTGATGAGTGTTTTATTTAATTTGTTATGCACAACCATCTTAAAATAAGATGAGTCATTCACTGACATGGCCCTCTCTTTTCACACATGCTACAGGGAAAGCCAAGCTTTGATTTGAGAGCTAGGCTTAGGTGGGTAAAACCAGTAGAGAAAAAAATCCACATATAGAAGTTTAAGGTTTTTTGCTTCTTCTGCTCAGAAATTTATTCTTCAGGTTTTAGGAAGTAAGGAGATAGCATGAAGAACAGAACCAGAAAGAAGGAGGAATAAATGAGCACCACACTCTTCCTAGTCACAATTCCTGGTTACCTTTTTGATTTAATCTCCTTTTGCATGCTGGTAAGCAATCAAATGAAAGCTCAAAATGCTTTACCATACCTGATTGTGGACTTTGTTTGGGGATTTTGGCTGCGGCTTCAGGGCTGGAGGTGGCACGCACACGCTGATTGGCAGAATTGTGGATGCTACTTGGAACAGCTGCTGAGATGTTTTTACGAGGTTTCATGTCTTGCAACCACATTGGGGATGCCTCAAAGGCTTGCATTCGTCGAGAGTGGCTGTTAGCATTGACTTTGAGATATGCCTGGGCCTTGTATTCCTGAAGGTCTCCATAGTTGGCATCAGTAACCCTGCACTCATACAAGCCTTCATCCTTTTTCCTCACTTTTGAAATCTGCAGCTTGTGGGAGATGTCATTCCCTTGTACTTTCACTGTCTGCAAATTTGCCAGAGGAAAAAAAAAAAAACAAAAAACAAAAAACAAAGAGACAAAAATGTTGTCAGAATTTTTTCTTTCTCTACTGACATAGTGCCAAATTAATCAATGGTGTGATTGTGCTTTCTGCAGGGAAGTTACAAGGATGAGTATGGCTAATTGTATCTATGAGCTTGCCTGACATCATTTTCCCAAATCTGCTTAGATGGTTTGCTATGAAATGTAATTAACCTCAGACAAACAATCCAAACTACCATGCTCATTCTAATTAATTGCTTAAGATCATGAACATTCCTAATGAGCTTTCTTATGTAAACCTAGTATCTGTGCACTTCATTGGTTAAACCTTTCCAGTTAGTTGGCTTTATTGAATAATTCAGTTTTTGAACTAGTGCATTAGCAATTTTGCTGGAGATGTTCGCCAAGATTTAAACTACATTAACATTAACAACTATTTATTAAATTAGCTTGTACTATTCACTACATTGAAACTGTATATTTGACAGCCAGTTTGTCTTCAAGTGTGTCCAAATCTTCGGTACTTTTTGTTTGTTAATGGTAACAAGACATCTTGTGTCAGGTAGTTCCTTTTGTCTTTGGTTATATAAGTATGTACTTATTGTAAGTTATATATCAGTACTTATTCAGGATCATTTTAAGACTTGTCAGCTAAAGAAATGACTTCTGATTTAGTTTTAATTGGTTCTAATATCTGAGGGCAAGATAACATATTTTTGTTTCAGATAATTAAAACACACATGAGTAAATTATACATCCAGAAATATGTGATAGGTATTAAGATGCATTGGGAAAAGTCAACACAGATTCCTTTCTGTATGTTCATCACTTTAGGGAATTTATATTTAATTAATTTTCTATTACTCTCTATCTGAATTAATATCTGTTGCCCCACAGGAAGCCTGTTGAAATGTATTCAGTGGGATATAAAACTTCAGCTTTGAAGAACTTCTGAATCTGGTTTACTTTCACCATTACACAAACATGGATGCAAAGGCTGCTTTGTGTCCTATCAATGACAGGCCATAAGGAAGCATCAAGATGATGAATACAGGGTAGTTTGCAAAAGAACTGTTAGCCTGAAGCTAGGCACATATTAGTGATGCTTGTACAACACCCAACTTGGCATATGTAGTCACCAGTGTTGGCAAAGCACCTATTCTGCCTGCTTGATAAATTGAAGAGCAATACTTGTGAATATGTTATTGCTTTAAGGTACAGGATGGACTTTACAGTCTATTGTGTTGTACCCAGCTCTGAATTTATACTTGGCAAACTGAGTTGAAAGTATGGATTGCACACTTACAGACATAATGGATGTGATATTAATTACAGGGAAAATGTTGGATAGTTATTTAAACCATATTCAATAATAATATATCTCTACTGAACAGTTTATGTTCAGCAAAAGGATTAAAGAAGTTTCATATGAATGGAAAGAAGATTTGTAGATCACATTGTGCCTTCATTTGTTCCCATGCAACAACCGCAAAGTTAAGTGTTGCATAGCACTGGTGAAAAACAAAATTGGCTTTGGCTTTTGCATTTGAAATTTAGAAATTGTTGCAGGCAGCACAGACTATGTTTTCTATTTGTGCCTGATTATCATTTAGAATTGATAGAAGTGGTGTAATTCAGCACACATTTAGTATATTTTTGCATTTCTTTAAAGATTTATTAAATGCACTTAGAAGCTTTCATGATGACAATTTACAGTAATACTAAAGGAGGCACTGAGTATGACTTCAAAAAAAAGAATAGAAAGAAAGGCTACATTTGTAAAAAAGTGGATTTCGACATCTATGTAATTTTGATTGGATTTTTTATTACAAATATAAAATAAATGCTTTATGCAAACTTATAGGAACACTATAATACACCATCATGTATATTATCATGTATGATGAAAGAGATTTGTAACTTCAAAGATGAGACAAGCTTTACAGGCTATATTTATGGATTCCTACAGACATTTTCAATGAGCAAGTATTGATAAGGAATGATTTGTCTGTTTGTCCTATGTCTAGTGGAATAGTATCCAAAGACCACACATGGGTATCATTTGTAAGATAGTCTACAAATTTAACAGAGGATATGGTCCATGACAAATTGTTTATAGTGTATGGTGAGAGGTATCATAGGAAATGTAAGTATGGCTAGAATATGTTTTGTTTTGCATATGGTATACCTGAATTCTCATTTATAAATACCCTTCAGCTACACCTCCCTGTACTTTGACCCGATGTAGTTATTTGGTTAGTGTATTTGCAGGCATCAAAAAGCAGCAGAGTAAAGGATTTAACAGGAATTATTTGCCTCTATTTGTTGCTTTGCTGGTACTTAGAGCCCTGGCTGCAGTTAAAAAGCACTTCCAAAGGGATTGTGCTGGAGAAAGGGAAAACCCCTCTGGGCTCATAGAGAATACTCATGCTGCAGTATCTGCTAAGTATCTATGTCTTTCCACTGCAGTGAGCACCTCACCATGACCCGACCGCCATGCATTTCTTGAGATGCTGAGGGAGGAAGGTCTGAGGTATTTTGAGGTCAGAAACAGCCCTCTGTCTGTGCCTGACTCAGGTCATGGGTCTACTGAGGAAGGCATCCCTTCCCTGGACAAGGGCTGGAGCAATGCTGCTCATAATTCTGTTGTGACAACATTCTGGTTTAATCTCAGAACAGCAGATTGGTAAATCTGATGTCAGAATGCCACTTCCCTAAAACAGAGACTCAGTGGCCAAGAGTGGAGATTACTCCCAACAGGGAGATCTTGTCCAAAACCTTTCTGAGCTTACTTTCTGCCAGAGAGCATGGCCCTGGGAAAGCACCCATTTAAGCAGTTGCACGCCCGGCTAAAGAAAAGTGCAGTTTCACGGACAAATTTCAGCCTTACAACCAGTTCTGGAGTGCTAAGGCAGACTCAGCAGTTGCCCAGGGTAAATGAATGAGGTACAAGGATGGGTGCAGGCTGTCTCCTTCACAGAGTTCAAGCAGGGGCTGCCAATGCTCTGGAGCCTGTGATGCACTGGCGGGTGCCTCCATGCCCAGGGCTGGGGGGGCCGCATGGGGCAGGGCTGTCCTGGCACCCCGGGCCAGGGCCGGCAAGGAAGAAAACAGAGAATCACAGAATCAACTGTTTAGGTTGGAAAAGATCTCTAAGATCATGGAGTCCAACCGCTGAGCTGCGGCTGCCAGCCCCCTGCAGCCTGCGGCGCGGATGGGGCGGGGGTGCGGGGCACGAACAGGCTCGGTGGTGGGCTCTGCCTGGGGAAGGGACCCCCGGCCGGCGGGGCTGCCGCGCCCCGCGGCGACACTTACGCTGATCTTCGTGCCGTCGCTGTCCAGGTCCCGCTCGGGCAGCAGCTCCACCTGCAGGGAGAGGAGCGCCGCCGTGGGTCTCCGGCCCCCGCCCCAGCCCGCTCCCATCCCTTTCCCAGCCCGCTCCTACACCGCTCCCATCCCTCTCCCATCCCTCTCCCACCCTGCTCCCATCGCACTCCCACCCTGCTCCCATCCCACTCCCACCCCGCTGCCGAGCCCGTGGAGCGGCGCGGCGCGTCTGCCACCTGCGGGCCGCGCCGGGGACAGCGGGGACAGCGGGGACAGCCGGGACAGCGGGGACAGCCGAGGGGCGCTGCCCCGCCGACCCACAGCTCGCCCGGATCGCGTGGGCGTCCCTGAATGCCGAGAGCGGTGCCGTGGGGGGACAGCGGAGCGGGGCAGCAGCGTCCCCAGGTGGCAGTGTAAGTGGACGCTGCCCCTCCTGTTCCGCTCGGAAGGATGAAACTGCGCTGTTGTATCGTTTTGGGTTTTTTTGCTTCTTTTGGTTCCCTCCTGCTTCCCGCACCCCCGCCAAGTGTGTGCCATCCTGTGGCAGCTACACAGGGCTGCCAACTCGACTGTGCTAGCTGTAAATAGGAGGGCATGTGTAGGATCTTGCCACTTGAGAAATAAAAAATTCCCACAAGGAGCAGTCTTTGAACAGCTGCTTTTCAAAGGGAAAATTTAAGAGAGGAAAAGAAAAAAAAAATAATAAAAAATAAAAATCATAGGGGAAAAAAAACAGGCTTTGGAAAATCTGTGTTGTTTTGTCAACATCCCTAGCTGCATTTCTGGGAGTGACAGGCACCAAAGACACCATTCCTTGAGGTGAGCATTTTTGTCTGCAGGTTCCTGCACAGTTATTTCATGGTCAAAATTGAGTCCCTTGAGAGATGCAGAACATCTCTCTGATCCTTCCCTCTGCTCTCCCCTTCTTTCCTTCTCCCTTTCCTCTCCACCTCTTCTGTGACAATCTCCAGGTGGCTTGAGGACTCAGTGGCAGAGGATCAGTACCTGAGTGCCTGTCACCTCAGCTCCAGCCTCTTGGTCCTCAGCTGCCCGCAGAAACCACCATTGGATTTCGAGGTACACTGAAGTGGAGCCACTTTGGAAAGCGCAAGACATCTCCACGTTCTGTCCTTCAGTGGCTGTGACATTTCGGGGAAACTCTGTGAATTTTGCTGCAAAACAAATGCATAATATGTTGGGATCTCTTGCTACCTACTGATTGTTTATGCTCTGCTTTTTGTGTTGCCTTTTTAATCATTTCTCCTTCCCTCCCTTTTTTTAATTTCTCTGTTTTACCTATCATTCCACCTCTTTTCTATTTTTTTTTCACCAGTTTCCCACACATTATGTTCCCTGATTTCTCTCACATCCAGGTATGGCTTTCCTCCCTCATGCACAAATCCACCCTCTTTACACTTTCAGCTCTGCTCATGGGAAATGCTATAAACCCCAATGCTTATTCCCATGGGCTAGTGAAGTTTCACATAATTAGGTCCGAATACCCTTGGGCAGAATGCAGTATTTCGCCAGACTCACTGAGGGATTTTGTGCAAGACCAGTTTTGGAGAGGAAAAAAAATCAGACTGATTTATTGTATTTTGGAGGGCTGAGCTGGAGACCTGTAAATTGTCAAAGCTTCTGCAGCCAGCTGAAGCAGCTGTTGGCACGGGAACCCTCCGGGCACTCTTCTGAGGTGTATGTTACAATCACTCATCAAATGTCCATTTCAAAGGCTTTATCTGAATTAGTTACCGTTTCTCAGAACCTCTGCTTGCATAAACAGTTCATCTTCTGTTTCTCAGTCCTAGCAGACACTTTCTAAAGCTAACCTTCATATTTGTATCCCAGTCCTTTAATAAACAAGATCTGCCCATTTCAGTGTACCACTGCTAGGTTTAAAAGGTAATCCAGAACATCAATTCCAGGGCATCAACAATTGTTTAAGTCTCAGTCTTTACCTCCTTCTTGTCTTCTCCTATAACTCACTTTAAAATTGTGCAATATAATGGATCAAAATAGTCAAGTAAGGGGGACTACAGACAAACAGTGTAATAAATACACTGTGTTTCAAGAAGAGGAAAATTTGGAAAGACACTGCAATGTCTCTTTCTATTACGCATTGTTAACAGATTGACCAGAGCATGTTATGATGTGAAGGAAATGCGATGCTAAGGAAATATTGCATGCTGTCTCCTCCCCTCTTCCTCTCTGTCCAGTCTTCCTAGCCAACCTGGAATTGGTGGGATACTTTGGTAACCAGTGCTACTTCTCCTTCTCCATATATTTGTGCCTGGCAACACATACTTTCAAAACCGCTACCTTTGCATTTCACGGTGTCCCCTTTTCTGACCCCCACCCCCACCAGTCACCGAGTTAAACTGCCAAATGGACCGTGCATTTTGCGTGTTTCAGGCTAGTAAGTTTGCTTTGGGTTTTTTTTTTCCCCTGTTTGTTCGTTCTGTCCCCCTCCTGGTCAATGCGCGTGAGTGGCGTGAGGACACGGAGGGGATATACAGACAGCATCTTCCCCGATCGCACCGCCAAGCGCAAAGCTGGCAGGGAGCTGCCGGCAGGGACGGGCGGGCAGGGAGCGGGGACGGCACCACGGTCGGAGGGGGCAGCAGGCGGGGGCGGCGGGCAGAGAGCGGGGGCGGCCCGGCACGATCTGTCCATGGTGCTGACAGCATCGCCGCAGCCGCGGGGTCCCAAACAACCCGCTCCTGCGGCGCCGGGGCTGCTTGAAATGCAAGGCGCGCCTTTCGGCGGAGAGGGAGGGAGGAAGGGAGGGAGGAAGGCGGCGGAGATGGGGGGAGATATTCAGAGAAGTCGATTTTGTCTTTTTTCTCCTTTTTTTTTTTGGTGGAGGGAGAACGGTAGAAATACACAGTCACAGAATCGAAATGAAGGTCTGACTCGGAGGATTGCAGGATAATAGGAGAGGAAAGGGAACACAGCACGAAAGGAGACTGCAACATCTTAAGGAAAGGAGTAGATTTAGCCTTCCAGTACTTTGTCTGAATACAATAATTATGCATGCACGGGTAGGTCTTTCTTGTATGCATACATGCCTACATACAAACAGGCAGAACACAAACACATTCATGACCATTCCCCCAAACCCCTTTACTCTCCTGCAAAGTGCGTGTTATTTCCCTTTTTGCAGTCAAGTAAAGGGAGCTTGTTATATTTCTACTTTGGGAAAACTTCTCACTTCTTTTCCTATTTACAGACAATTTTTAAAATTAAATGTAAACCTGAGGTTTTGTGTCCTCATCTCTTATCCATTTTGCTTGTTATGCTTTTCCCCTTTCTTCCTTTGGGGGGGGGGGGGGGGGGGGGGGGGGGGGGGGGGGGGGGGGGGGGGGGG
>JAWWEE010000074.1:82301002-82332703 GCA_035221455.1 Xenops minutus | reverse complement strand
CCCTCCCCCCCCCCCCCTCCATCCTGTTCTTAGTCTGTTTTAGCATAGAAAACCACACACACATATTTGACAGTAAGGGATCTTACCTTGGGTAGAAAGTCCTTGTTGAATATACATAACTGAAAAGAAAATGAATCCAACATAAGCTAGGAAGATCCCCATCATTCCAAGATGAAGAAGTCACATCAGGGTAACAAAAAAGCCAAAGGTGCCCTCAAAAAAGAAAGAACTGATATATGAGTGTATGTACGTATCTCTAAATATATGTCCAGAAAGAAATTTGTAATGTTATAAAAAGGCTCTGTATTGTAGCCCTAGCTGCGACACTGGCAGCATTCTGCTACTCAGTGGAGTCTTTTTCTTTGAGAAGAGCGAGTATTGCAATACAGTGTGGTTCAGATGAGCTGTCTCAGGCGCTGTGTTGCTTGAAGTCCAGATTCAGACTAAAAAAACACAAACCGTTGAAAAGTGGGTATCAGCTGCCTTCCGTGCCTTTTTTCAGCTACCTGGCTGCTTCGTCCAACGTCAGCTCTTGCTGCTCAGGATGTCGTGATGACTGCCCTCCCTACTCACTGATCCAGCTTGGGAAGAGAGGAGTAGGGGAAAGAAAAGAGGGGGGGAGGGAGGAAAGAGAAGTCTACTGTGCTTGTATTGCTTCAACTTTTCCCTCTAATGGCTGCGATAATGTCTTTAACCCTTCCCTCTCCCTCTCCACTCTCTACACCTCTCTACCTGTTCTGACTTCTGCTGGCTCTGATGCTGGGGTAAAGCTGCCGAGTTTAGGGGTTTTTTTGTTTGTTTCTTTGCTTGGTGGGGTTTTTTTGTTTGTTTGTTTAGTTGGTGTTTGGTTTTTGGAGGGTTGGGGGTTTTTTGTCGTTTGTTGTTATTTTTTTATTTTTTTTTTTTTCAATAGCGTTCGGCTTATGATTGTACAGAGAGTAGGGAGCCTTTATTGTACTGATGTAATCTTCACTCTTACATCCCAAAACACTCAGTGGCTAAGAGGGCAATGCAGTGGTTTGATTTTTGGTGAGTTAAGCTGTTTCTATTTTCTCCTTTTTCTGTCCCTCTTACAGGGTCTGAGGGGAAAACAGTTACTCAGTAATCTTATTGCACTCACTATTGCCTTCTCCAAATAACTGTTCTTCTAGCATCTGACATTAACATTTTCTTACTTTTGTCTTCATAGACAGATAAAGAGAATGATACTTAAAGTGTGTTTAGGTTGCATTATAGAGATTTCTACAGAAGAAAAATATTTAGCTAGGTAAAAATGGATTTTGTTATGTTACAGATTACCCATAATAATATATATATTCATGTACACCAGAGAAGGTATTTACAGCATATTAAAGAATGCTTCCTTATGCATTCCTTATGGAATGTTTCCTTCCCTGTTCCCTGATTTTTGCCCATGTATATTAATAACGTTTAGACAAGAGACTAACCTTGACTGTATTAGATGTTCAAAACACCTGAAACACATCTGCACTGAGAGAAGTTCTGACTGAAGTCGTCCTGCTGCTGGTAGTAAGAAGCCATCTAGAAAGTGCTTGTTGCATTAAGCAATCACCAAATACCTTTTTAAGGCTGAGACAAAGACTTAATAGAAACCGAAAAGAGCACCTGATAATCACTCAGGCTGCCAAATAGCTGAATTTAAGTGCTAATCACAAACTAAAAAAAGCTACAAGCCACACCGAATTAAGAGAATTTTATCTGCATGGGCGATATGGTTTTTTTCTGGAACAAGATAGGTTTTGTCATTCCTGGCGATAGAAGTGCAGCAGTTCCACAATGGTACGAGATGCAACTTTCACTTTATTCACTGCATCAGCCAAATTATTGCATGCATATAAGATATCTGACATAGCTGCAGAGGTCCCTTTCACTGAACTAATGCAATTGACTGGAGAACAATCTTTTTGCCTTCATTTTAGCTTTTTTATTATTATTATTTTTATTTTTTTTTTTTTTTATAATTGCATGAGTTCCCACCTTTATTTATGAGAATAAGGGAGCCATTTCCCCATGGTAATAGGCTATTCCACTGATCTCATGTATTAAGCATAGCAATAGTTCTGAATAAAAAATTAGTATAATAATTCAAATATAATTTAAATTAGTCAAATGACCCCTCAAATAGGAAAACAATTATATTGCTTGAAAGATTTCCTACTAGCACAGAGTTTTAATTACTTTAAAGGAAGTCATGATGGATATAGTCAAAACTGAAGAAAGTCTGTAAAACAAAAGAAAAGCACCAATCTTTAAAGGTGGTGGATGTAAATCATCTGAAATAGCCAAGGATTGTCAGTGATTCGATGATTAGACAAACACTAGAGAGATCTTTACAGGTTCAGATGGTGAATGTTTCAATAATTTCTACAAAAGAAATCAGTTCTTCTTCAGATGGGTAGCCAAAATCCTAAGTCACTCCTGAAAATGAAGGCTGATTATAGGATTCACTTCAAGCTCATGTACGTCATCAGTAATCAGCTGAAATTACAAATTAGAGACATATTATCACCAGCCAAGTTAAATGTAAATTAGACAGGAGGAAAAAGAATCTAAGCAGTATCACCTGGTTTAGAAGGAAAACAGAAAACAAAAATAGATCACTTTTTTTCACTTTTATTTGCCTATTCCAATTCAAGGCACTTGATAGGTAAATTAAATTTTATCAATTTGCAATTTAGAAAGAAGAATAATTCTCTCAAATACCCTGTAGTCAGTGGTACTAATGAAATCTTAAATTACTGTCACAGAGATGTACAAAATAATATATATGGTTATTAAAATATCAGAACACAGGATATATTAGGAAATGGATTTAATGGAAAGAATCCCAAAACTTGGTTACATATTTATTATTTTTATTTTATTTATGTGCCACAACAAGCCGTACTGTGAAATAGTTTACACAGAAAGCAGAAATAATCTGCTCTATGCTATCAATGTTAAACTTCACCTTGATGGATGAGACTTCTTCACAATCAACCATGCTGTATGAATCTAGGCAGTGATTGTATCTAGTTACCTTGTGTGAAATCTCTGCCTTTTGTGCTGTAGAAAGAGTTTTCAAGTAGCCTAACTTAACTGAGAAGTGTCAGTTGTGCTTTATAACATGAGTGATAAGGTTTATGTGAGTTTTCCAATGCATTTTTTTCTTCCTCTCAGTGATTCTAAAAGATGAGTCATCACTGGACAATCTCTCAGGTCATAGCCAGAACATCCATGCACAGGAAAATGAAATGTAAGAATGGGAGACCCACTTTTGACTCCTTGGAGCTGAATTATGTAATCTCCCTGTATCTTACTACTACTTCACTACATGTTCCAGATCCTTCAAAATCTTACATGGCCATGTGTGTTGACCATTCTGTTTAGCTTACCAATCCCAGGTCTATGCATCTGTTTTAACTATTAAGGAACATGGTGATTATGAAGGTTACGATTCCAAGCTCAATAAAGATTAGAAATGAAAGCTATTGTACAGCTAGTCAGCAATAAGGTTGGAATGCTTTGGTCCCATAAAGACGTGGACTGCTATGGGCTGCCTCACCCTGCAGGAAGCTGAACAGCTGACACCATGGCTGAGTTGCTATCCAACAACCTCAGTTAAAAATAAAACCAAAAAAAAAGATATTTTTCTTATATTTTTTGATCTTATTTTGACTGATATTTTCAGCTTTTTAAAAATTTTTTCAAAGACTTTCTTTACTATTTTAAGGGAAACCTTATGTTGTCAGATGA
Organism: Xenops minutus; assembly: GCA_035221455.1. NCBI lineage: Eukaryota > Metazoa > Chordata > Aves > Passeriformes > Furnariidae > Xenops > Xenops minutus. The sequence continues at coordinate 82,328,947 of JAWWEE010000074.1, read as the reverse complement.
AATTTATGACTTATAAAAGTTAAAAAGTAGGTTGATTCTCTTCACTGAGGACTGCTCTTTGGTTTTGTTAACCCAAGTGCTCATATGAGCCTCTTTCAGCATGTCACTGTTGTGGCTTGCAACTCCCCCTGCAATTAGAATCTGGAGAAGAGGAAAAAGGCAAGAGGAAAGAAAGATTCGATGAGGAGATGAGGCACCAGTGAAGGGGTTGAAAGTTAGAAACTGTCATAATGAAGTTTGTCCATTAGCTAAATTTATTCCTATCATTCACAGGTAATTATGATCTACTTCAGGTGAAACTCTCTTATTTTTAACTTTGGGTCATGATTCACTCATCAGACGAAATTCTCCTAGTATAAGAATGGCTTCTTGCTCAAACCTGGAAAGTAAAGGATGCTGTTGTATGTGGTACTTGTGCTTTACAAGCATTGAGAGAGAATGGATGCCTTCATCTCAGGGCAGCTAAGCTTTGGCTTTGAAAAACAGAGTCTGTCTCTGACAGTCAAGAGTTCCTGTGTGTTGCTCCACAGTCCCTTACATCAGATGTTTCACAGAGGGTCAATAACAGTGTGCTTCTCATTTCTGAGTGCCTGCCTCAAGATCCCGATGGCTGAGATGAAAAAGCACTGAGCAGTCACAGCTGCAATTAAAGTGAATGGGTGCTGTGATTGAAGGTGCAGATTATTATAAAATGTGACAAAACCCCACAATCTGGACCCTGGGTAGCTCAGCATTGACTGTTGTCTGTGTGTCTCTGCTGCCTGTCTGTAAAGTGGAATATATTACTCTGTCACTTCGGAGAGATTTTGTTACGATAAATTAACTTTCAGGAAGCTCTCAGAGCTCTGCATGATGAGCACCATAGGGAAGCCCAGAAGAAAATGAATAATTCTGCCTTCAGCTCGAGGTTTGAGTGGTGTGCATAGGTGAGGCCTAGGGACACACACTGAACAATAAAAATAAACAAAATATCAAAAACCTGCTGATTAATTGAATTCCATTCTTTATATAACCTTAATGAGGTGGGGGAAGAATCTGGAAAAAATCCCTATGTCATGGTGTATTTAAAGACTGCATGACTTTGCATATGAAGGGAGGCAGTTTAATTCTTGCTTTGCTGTCTCTCGAGTTCTTGATTTTGCAGCTTTAAAAATGTTCTTTCAGTACAGCTTTTTACGTATAACAAAACATTTATAGCTCTCTCTCTCTACCATTGTCTCTCTGTACCGTTAGGTAGCTGGGAAGAAAGGCCACAGAACCTTAAAATGAGACTTTAGGCACCAATCCAAATGTTGGTTTGTTTTGTTTCCCCCCCGCCCCCCTGCCCGGATTTTCTCTTTGCTTTTATTAGAGAAAAGCTAAAAAAAAAAAAAAAATCTGTTTTAAGCACAGTTTGTACCTTGGGTTTATGGAAAACCGGTGAAGCTAAACATACTATACAGAAAACCTTGATGCCTTGTTTCTGTATTACTTTTCTTATGAGCCTCCACCTTGTTCTTGTCCTTTTTTTTTTTTTTCGCCCCCTCCCCAAGTTGGCTCATACTCAGAATACTGTAGATATATCTTTACAGTATGATAAGTTCATTCTGATTTAAGCAAGTTTTAAAAAACTGGAGTTCCTAGGTTTCTTAGTATCATATAATCAGAGCTTCTTATCAAACCAAACAAAAAGTTAGATGCAGAAATACTATTTTAGGACTTTACACTTTCTAAATTATGAGCATTGACTGCAGTTTTTCAGAATTTAACCTTCACTGACTTTCAGTTTAATTTCTCTTTTTTTTTTGCCTCTTGGTGTCCCTGAGAATGTGAGTCCCAAATACAATAATAATTGAGGTTGTTTCTTGGAAGAAAGGCACACTGGAGGGCAGGACAGTGACTGGGCTGTTTTCTCCATGTTATTCAGTGTGCTGTTACTGAGGGATTTGCTCCACACGTTCAAAAGAATGGGGAGGCCTGTAGACAACTACCAGGCTGGTCAGATAGAAAACTTCATTCCTTTCTTTGAACCATGCTAAGGCAAATAAAACTCTGTCCATGAAAGAATTGAAAGAATTACTTTTTTTTTTTTTTTTTTTAATTTGGTATTGTACCCAAAATTTGCTTGATTACTTAAGATCTGTACTTTTAATGAAGGCAAAAGTGTTCTCACAGTGCTCAGAAAGCATTCTTAATATTCTTAAAGGAGTAACAAAGGGATGCTTCCTCGTGAATTAATATTTTTCACTTTGTTAATTTCTTCTTTTTCCCTGTCTTCACTGGCACAGGCATATTGGGTGTAACTCCACACTGAAATAGCAACAAAGAAAGTAAAATAGGTGTTACATGAAAGTTTTTTTTTTGTTTGTTTTCTTCTTAGTTTGAAGTTCTACCAAGAATCCTGAAGGTAGACAATAGCCTTAGGGAAAAACTATTTTCTTGCAAGACAAGTTCTTTATTTAGCACTTGAAAATACTTTTTCTGTTGTTTCATGGTAGGTGTTATCTGTTCATTTCTTTTTGAAGCAAAATTACATTCAAATAAGTATATATGAACAACACTGCTCTGTGGTCATTTTTGTTAAGTTGTAATTTGCAGTTACGTTTGTTAAGCATTATGAATGTCAACAAGTTGTACAAATTTAACTGTATTTACAGTCTTATGAACTTCTACTTACTAAAGCAGCTGTGTTTCAAAAAAATCCCAGTCCATATAAAAATTAAATTATGATATTGTTGTCTACATTACATTTTTAAGGATTTTTGGTTTGTGTTTTTAATCTATGCTATGCCTAGCCCTCTTGTGGACAGCTCTTTAGGGAAGGAGACAACTGAGGATAGGAACAATTGTTTACAACTTTTACCAGCAAGCTGGGCAAGTCAGTGGAACTTGTGAATAAGATAGGCTGTGCAAAATACGATTTGGTCACTGTCTGTCTGTGGTCAGCTAGCACAAGATCACTACTTATGATTATTTATCCAGAAAAGCATGAGGCACTTACAAAACTTTTCAACTGAAGAATTCAATTTCTTTTAGCTATTCCTCAAATGCCTTTATGTTGTTTTGGGTTTGTTTTTTTTCTGTTTGGTTTTGTTTGTTTAGTTTTTTGTTTGTTTTTTTAATTATAAAAACAGAACAAAAATCCCCAAAACCAGAAAACAAAACAAACCCCAAAAGAGCAACAACAAAAAAACAACCAACCAACAAGAACAAAACAAAACAACAACAAAAAAAAAATAAGAAAACATACCTCATAAACCTATGCAGTCAAGTACATCTAGCTTGAAAAAGAAGAGCTTTTTGAATTTATAAAACTATAATTTTTCATTATGTTGCTGATAGGAACAAGTATAAGAATTTCAAAATAAAGCAGGCTGTTTGTGTCAATAATGGATATTAAATAACCCTTTGAGGTAAGCCAGTGACAATGCAAAATACCTCCTATAATGCCCCTTCAACATATTGGAAAGCTTCATAAAGGAGATGGCGAAAAGAACTTCAGATATTTGCACACAAAATTAGTCATTTTTTTTCAATAAATAAATCCACTTTCATCATTTTAACTACGGGTTTTAATTGTGGTTTAATTTTTATGTAGTTTAGTGAAACAGCTACCATAGCAGATTTGGCCTGTAAAAAGCAGCATTTTCTTGAGAGAGAAAAAGCATGAGTGTCAGCATTTGTCTTTGGGCATTATTTTACTGCATTTGCCTGCCTGTAAGACAACAGCTTTTATGTAAGCTTGATAACTGTGAGGGATAACTGTGAGGCTATCTTCATGATGCAGGACCGAGAAGCCAAGAGAGACTGGAATCTTCAGAGATCATTGCGAAATGGGAAAGGTTTTATTCCAAAGATAGCTGGTAAGCCCAAACCTATCAGAGACTTTCATCTGAGCTTTGTCAGAAAGAAACTATCCAGTCTTTGATATACTCACCTTAGAAACAATCTGATTTTTCTGACCTTTTTTTTTTAAAAAAAAAATATTTTATTGTCTTCCTTATCTAGTGAATCAGTAAGAATGGGTTTCACTGTTTTTTCATGTGACCACACTTTGTAAAGAAAATTACATCCATAGGATGATGTAACAATAAGGATGACATAATTTGCCCCATAGTACCTACCCTGGTACAATAAATCCATCATACGAGGTAACATCTGTCGAACATCTGTCGAACATCTGTCCACAGCCTACAGGAAATGCCTTTTTCAGTAATCATTTATTAGATAGTCACTTTCTTTAGCATTCAAAATTGGGTTTAAAATTAAAAAAAAAAACAAACCACGCTGTAATTTTGATTGTTTGAAACTATGTGGGGATATGATTTAGTGGTGGAATAGGAAGTGCTGGGTTAAAGGTTGAACCCAACAATCTTAAAGAGTTTATCCCAACATAAATTATCCTATAAGTCAATGATTGTACTTTAAAGAGACATATTCTTTAACAACTAAATAAACTTTTGATTGTCTAAGTACAAGTATTCATCATCTTCTGTACAGGAAAAGCCTGAAGGACTATTCACGATTCTGCATTTTGACAACACAATTATTAATTAGAAGCTTAAAGACAGAAGTGGATCCATGTTGAAGTGTGAATATGCCTGTGATTAAATGTTAGGATTTGTTGATTGGAAATGATTGATAGGTTATTTTGTTTTTTAGGATGATTTGTCAGTAAGATGTAATTTGAGCTTTTTTTTTCCCCTCTGTTTGGCTTTTTTTGTTTGATTCATTGGGTTTTGGGGGGTTGTTTTGTTTGGGAGGTTTTTGTGGTTTTTTTTTTTGTTTGTTTTGGTATGAGGTTTTGGGGTTTTTTGTTTTTGGGGGTTATTTTAGATTTTATTTTAGGACTATGATTTGGAATATTGTTAAACAAAATAAGCCATAAAATAAAGCTAAATTAACTTTAATTGAGATAAACTATTAAAATAGCTTCCTGTCTTTGGGACATTCCTAATATCTCCTCATTTTCCATTTGACACAAAACCTGATTTAAATAATGGGAGTCTTTTATTTGACTTCAGTGGCCTAGAGTTCACAGTTTCTCTGAAGGATATAGAATAGTGTTGACTATAAAAATCCGATTTTTCTCACTCACTTGGACATTGTCAGTGTGTTTCTTAAAGTCAAACTCTTTAAAATTATTCTCAGAAAGAACATTCTTATTTAAAAATAAGATTTCTGACTTGGTTGGTCAAACTGCCAATGTTTAACATGTGTGGTCAGGAGGTCTTGTGGTTTGAGAATATAATCAAAAAACTTTTGGGATGTACAAAGCTTGATCAGAACTCAAATCGAACATTGGATGGACTGGAATGGACTACCTAGGGAGGTGGTGGAGTCACTGTTCCTGGGTGTGGCACTTAATGCAATGGTCTAGTTGACATGGTGGTGTTCAGTCAAAAGTTGGACTCAGTGATCTCAAAAGTCTTTTCCAACCTAATTGATACTGTGATTCTGTTATTCACCTGAACTGGATCAAAACCTTCAGTATCTTTTTAGTCACTATCTGTTTTTCTGCACTTATTCTTCAGCATTCCTGTTCTTTTAGGATAACACAGTGTTAGGTATCTAGGAAATACCATTTGTAGCTAAGTAGTTTTTCCAATACTTCATTTGTCACCTTGAGTACTAGCTTACTATTTTGACAGGGTAAGGAAAAACATGACCTGAAATAAAACTTCTGAATCTCTGTAGTTTCTTTCTTCTCTTGATTTTTTAATTTCAGTATTATTTTATTTTATTTAATTTCTTTCTGAATAAGGGGAAAATATCTGGAATACAGGAAATACAAAAAAGCCACACACCAACCTTAATGTTGTAAAGCAAGCACGAGTGTAAATGCTCTTCCTTGAAACACTTGTAAAGGGTATAATTCAGAAACTAGGAGGGGGGAATCTATGAGACTGACTTCAGACACAGCATGCTATGTAACCAAACAAAAGAGTGTTGCCTTTCATTGTTTAATATTCCTAGCAGAAAGGTGGTACCACTTAGGATGTTGAAAAGTAACACATGGTGGGGCATATAATTAAGTGAAGCCTGAAGAACAATTATGCAAGTACAGCTCAGCATAATGAGGAACCAGGGTTGGGGGTTTTAATATCCTATTTTGACATTAAGTACAAAATTGAAATGCGACGCTAATGCAACTGTTGGAAATGGAAGAAACCTGCAGATACAGGCATTTCAACCAAAAAAAGACTATTTTTGCCTTCAGTAGAATACTACTGTTCTATATTTTATTTAAGTAAAATAAAATTTTATTTATTAAGGGCTGGATACAATTTCAGAAGAAAAACCTAAGAATATCCATTGATCTAAATAGAAACTGGCTCCGTCTCTCTGTTGAAATATTTATATTTTTTTCTGTAGTCATATAAATAAAATGTCACAATCACTCTGAAAAGTGAAATACCAACTAAATCCAAGTTTCTGAGCTATTCAGAAGAAACTATTGTAAACTGAATGTTTGAGCATGAGCCTGTTCATGAGGGACAGATCTGGGGTTGCTACAACAGCAGCTTTTTGCTGCCACTTGAGAAGATTACAAGAGAATTTAATTAATACAGCATTTGGAAGAGTGAATAGATGTCTGTCCAAGATAATTTTCTAATTCTGGGACCTATCTTGAGTTGCAGTGGGCTTTTCTATGACAACATGGGAAGTATTTTAAAGGGAGAATCAGAAGGTGTTTTGAACTTCATAATTGTTGCTGTCTTTGTACTCTGGGTACAAGGGTTATGAAAGTAACAACTCTAAGACTTGTTTAGCTGGCAATAGTTGGATCTTCAACACTTCTCTGAAATTGGGGAGGAACTCAGTTGCTTGTGCTAAAGCTGTTTACTGGTGTTACTGGGTTTGCTAGACTATCTCAGGCATGGGGTTGGCAGATGCACAACAAAGTTTCGAATGATCCCACATCTGTTTGAGAGAGCAGCTAGAGATGAGTCAGGATATCCTAAGGTGCCATTTAGGCACTAGGTTCCTATGCTTAGGCAACCAATGCCCTCATAAGACTTCCATGGTTCCATCTATTCTTCCATAAAATAAGAGACCAAGAGAAAGACATTAACATTCATCTATACTCACATAATCCACTTAATGGGATAAAAAATGATAAGGTGGAGTATAGATATAGAAATCTATGAAAAGTCAAAATAAATCCTGATGATAGTAACATTTTCTGAGAATGCTTTTAGTTCACTCCATAAATCCATAATATTAAGCTTTAGCAACAGAAGAAAGCTTTGGGAAAACGATTCTTCTGTTACTGAGATCAAGGGATTCTGCCTTCTGTCTCTTTTAGATTAAAAAAAAAAAAAGCAATACTTTTCTCAGGAAGATTTTTTTAAGGTTTTGGTAGAAAACGTTATCTCTTTAAATTTTAGAAAGCTTCACCTCTGGGTGCCAGAAGAGTTGTCAAATTGTTGGTGTTGCACCATGAATTCCAGTGGTATCTTGCACTCCTAATAATCAGATTCTGTAATTTCAGATCAGTATTCTCTGAATAGTTGAAGAAACTATTTCAAGTCAGGCAAAGAAAATGGACTTTGGTTTCACACTTCCATACGGCCTTCTTCCACAAGTGGAAACTCCAATCTGCAGGCAGCTTTTAATTGTTTTAATTGTTTTTGATTATATACACAAGTAGTAAATGCATTTAGTGGTGGCTGGTTTGTATTATCGCAAAGCAATACTAACAAAATCTGAATTATTGGCACAGCACCTGAAGGAGAAAGAAAGAAACCAAAATATCTTTTTGCATCTAGACAACTATTTGATTGAAGATAATTTAAAATAATGTAAAAGTTCATTTAAAATTTTGCTTGGAAGACAAAGACAGGGATAAGGTGACCAGAGCACAGAATCACTTGGATCTCTACAAGTAAAAATTTATGTCACTTATTGTAGAAAAGAAGTTGGCTGACCCTGCTGTTCATGTCTGAGAACCTGACCCATAAACATTAGGAAGAAGCTACCTGCCAAGAATGCTCAATTTACATTGCCTGCCACATCTTTACAGCTGGAACAGGAGATGCTTGAAAGCCTTTTTTTTCCTTTTTTTTTTTATTTCTTTCCCCTTAATAGCAAGGTAAAAGTCTGCCTTCTCTTGAATCTGAAGTAGGACAGTGAGTCATTCTAGTTCTTTGTACTGTAAAGTTGGAGGCATTGCAGAGGGCAGTGCTCTATACTATAAAGCCAAAGTGAGCATTTCAGGTGCAATTCTCTCCAGTGCCAGTGTAAGTACTGTGACGGTAGTTGCCACATAATGCACAGCACAGTTACACAAGTTGACTCCTGGGGGGCATTTAGTAAATTGCAAAGGTCTGTGAAAGCACAAAATAAAGAAAGATGGACTTTTCTTCTGAACACAGTAGTCTCATGCCAGCAGGTCCTGTGAAGAGCAGTAAGAAGTTAAAAGTTGCCCAGCAGCAGCAACTACCCTTGCACTTAATGAAAAAAGATGGCTACATCCTTAGCCCGGAAAACCATAAAGTGATGCTTGCAGAGAAATGCCTTCCAGCAGCAGCCCACAGGAAGGGTGCAGGGCAGAGAGCAGGGTGACTTTCACACTGTGACTAGACTACTGAGGGCTTCTTTGAAATCATACCAATTTCTCTGTCTGTCCCAAAGCACACCCTGGCTATACCCATTAGTTGTGGCCAACAAATAAAACAAAGGGCCAGGCTGCCCTCCTGTATGATACATAAATTGATATGAATTTCCCATGAGGTATTGGGAAACAGAAGCTCACAGCATGAACATTCCTCCCTTCAGTGAGCTATCTACATGTCAAAATGCAGTTTTATAATGTTTTGATAAAAAAACACAGTTCAGCCTTCTAGTTAAATCCTATCAGGCATGCATTTAGAGGAGCTCAGCCCTGATCCTTGTTTTGGCATTGACTTTCTCTGCTTCACTGGGAACGCTGCATATAATTAGAAGTCCTTTATCCGGGTTTAAATTAAAGATGATAACTCTGTTTAAAGAGCTCTGGAATTCAGACATGAAAGCTGGTGTGTTGGTCCTAAGTTTAACTTGTCAGGGGTAACTCACTAAAACTGCCTACTTGCTGTAGCACGGTGTCATTACTCTGTATGTCCAGCTCCTCTGAGGGTGATGTTGCAATGCCAGGGCCTGACTGAGCTTTTCTGGCATGGTACTGCCCTTTCTGGAGGTGCCATATGTCAGAAGAACATGAATAAACCCTAAATCAAATCCTCAGCCCTGTTAGCTTTAGTGAGTTTCTCCATTTTGTATCTTGCAGAGTCTTAGTATTAAAAATGTGCAAAGAGAGACAATTATCTACAGGATTTAAAAAAAAAAAAAATATCAGGGCTTTTTTGCTTCCATGCTTTGGAAGGATAATAAACAGGAAAATTCATTAAAGGAAAAAAAAAATGCAACAAAGATAATATTTTCAGCTGCTGAGTATACCTTGGTTTGGACTCTCAATCTCGGGTGCAGGTGTGACTTTTTCTCCTGCTGCTTTTCCATAGTTAGTTATAAAAGTCTGTCAAGGCTTTTCACAAAACAAATTCTTTGAAAATGTAGCTTTTTTACTTATTTTTATTTATTTATTCTTAGAGCAACAACCATGTAAGACCTCTTTAAAGGCAAACAGCAGGAGCAAGTCCAGACAGCAAATGTAGCATACCAAGTCTTTTCTTAAAAATTCTTTCCCTCCATCTCCCTGTGCCCCCCTTTCCAGTGCAAATAAAGGACTGAAGAAAGGAAGAAAAGGCTTACAAAGCAATATTTGCATCCCTGACTTTAGCTAGTCGTATTTTCCTAGCTTGAGGTGATATGCATTATTGAAGAATGTCCAGCACTCTCAAGTAAATATGTGCCACTCAAATAAATAACTGCACACTATACTACTCTAAACTCTTGGGCAGTGTTTATAACAAGAGGCACACAGCCCAGTTTTCATTTTTCATCCTTGTTTTTATTTTTCAGGGAACAAATATTTTAACAAATATCTCAGATATACAGGGGCCGATCAGACTGAAGTAGCAAATTGTAATAATTGTTCAATCAACATTGCAGCATTGTGACAAAGCAATATTCAAATGTGGCTGCCAGCTGTCTAAGTCCATTCCCAGGCTAAGGATCTCTATAGCAGCTGGTACTGTGAGATTCTGGGTGTCTAACCTCAGGTATCTATCTTAAAGTATTGGGTTTGCATTGCATAAAAGTATAGTTAGTTATTATCTAGGAGTTAATTAACCAGTGCAAATTAATTTTGTAACATCTTCCTTTTATTGCAACCTGACACAAGGAATCTGCAACAATATTTAGTAAATTACAATTTGAGCAATTCCCCATTAACTGCATAATTTCTTTCATAGATTCTGCTTCTGTAAGTTGTCCCACTAAACATTTTACTGCTTATAAGTTAGGATAATTATAGTGGGCTGAACAGTGTCTGAGATTTTAAAAGAGGCTTTTGTGGGTGATGTGTAGTTGCTCTTCCTTTATATGACTACCTGATAAAGGTCAGTCATTTATAATTTTTTTGTAATTTCCTTGAATTGTGGTTCATTTAACTGATATCTACCTGTATGGCTTTGTGCATGGATACTGGTCTGATCTACTGGCAAGATATAATTTTATCAAGATTACATAATAGAACCTTTCTAATCATATGAGCTCTATATTCCTAAGCCATTTGAAGTTTGGTATTTTAGCAACCTCCATGGCCTTCATGAAAGAAATTTAAGGGGAAAAGGGGAATTGCTCAGCATTTCACCATATGGTGAAATGGTAGCTGTTGTATCTCCAGAGGAGATTTAAAATACATTTATATTTTTTTTTTAAGAATTTTCTTACAATCTTCTTTCAGAGAGAAGTTCACTTTTTCTTTCATATTAAAATGATCATGTAATTGCTGTAGGTGGATGTGTATATTTATACATGGGGAGAAAGTAAGCAGTACTATTTGTGCTGGATATTCATGTGTATTGAACAATATCAGCAAAGCTTTCTCAATACCATCTACTTCCAAGTATGCACTGTCCCTTGACGATGTGTGAATACCTTCTGTTTGTGTTAGCTGGGAATTGTAAAAGACATTATTCAAATGTTATTCCTGTAGGCAGTGTTTATCAGAGAAGCTGCTGCCTGTAATGGGGGATGGACATGAGCTGGGGTGTCAGAACAGTCTATACATTCAAAAGCTTGCCTGACATATTCACTGTCTTAGGCTACACACAGCAGTCAATGTCTTGATTTGTCCATTTGGGTTAAAGCACTCATCATTTAATGTGCAGGTGTCAGGGCAATTTCTCTTCTGAACCCAAAGGTTTCAAATGCACAGTTCTACCCTGCAAGGACACTGCTAAACAGGACTGGAGACTATTTTGGATAAATATATTTGCTGTAGTTCTCAGTTGTGAAGTTTCTTGCTGTAAGATACTTTTCAGGAAGCAAAAATGTTTAGAAATTAGTTAGACAATTTTAGTTCATGAATGTCCATTGGTGACTATTAAATGCATTAGCCTGGATGCAACTTCTGACTTAAAAAATAAAAAAAGAAAAAAAAAAAAAAGAAAAAAAAAGAAAAGAAACATTTGTGGAAGAAACCTTAAGCTTCTTGTTTTTGCAAAGTACAAAGTTATGTCTGTCCATATTTCAACTGTTTCTTACACTCTTCCTTTAAGTAACATCTATTAACCATTGGCAGACATGAAACTGAGTGACCTTTGGTCTGTTCCAACATAGGTCTCATTATGTACTTAATGACACATCTCTGTGTTCTTTTATACTAGATGACCCAACTTCAATCTCAGAGAAGGCAGAATGGACTAGGGGAATGAAGTGCTTTGGAGCATGAGGGAGGCTGCTTCCTCAGGGCCCCCTGCCTCCCTCTTAGAGAAGCTGGAACTCCTACCACACATGAGGCAAGGTTGCAAAGGTTACCTCATGGTGAGGGCATTGAAAAACCAATTTCTATTTCTGTCGCTGATACTGCTGCAGAATTTTTGTCTGATGTATTTGTTGAAGTGCTGACTAATGACCCTTCCCATTTCTCTAAGACCTACTTTTGATACTTGGTGGTAGGAGGTCCCCAAATGGAAAAGCAGCTGCTGCTGATGGAATGGTGTGGAGACTAGTCACAGGGAGGTGTGATTCGGGCAGCATGAGCAGGCAGAGCACTCAAGTCTGAGTCATCTGAGACAGTGAGTTCCCCAAATCAATGGTTCTTAGTCTTGAATTTTTAGCTACCCTGTGTAAAATGAGGATGATATTGCAGTCATACTTTATAGGCAGCCATAAAAGCAAGGCATTGTTGTTCATGAAATATAGTCAGAGAAGTCTAAACTCCAGAAGTCTTCACCACAGAGGAGTCTGAACAAAGGGTTTCAAAGGAGAGTTTGAATAATGATGTGTAAACAAGACTTAAGGCCATACTTTAAAAAAAAAAATAAAAAAAAAATTCCACACCACATTACTTTTCTGAATGCACTCCATTCTTATATGGAGGAAGACAGGGGTTGCGTGTAAGTATTGACCAAGTAATAAAAACACAAGACTGAATTAATGCTGCAGAGGTGATTTTTTTTTTTTTTTATGTCTGTCATTTGCTTTTATTTTTTGGCACTGAAGACTTTTTTTAAGATGGCATATGTGTGCAATATGCATGCAAGCTAATTATGAAAATGAGCTTAACTGTGCTCATAAAATTCACAATAACTTAATAAAAATCAGTGGTCTTTTTTTTTTTTTTTTTTCCCCCTGTTGGTTGTATCCAAAGACAATAATTTTTAATTTAAGGGTCAAGCTCTGAACAGCTGATTTTAGCAACAACAAGTTATATGGTGGCTGCCAGAACTGGAAGAACCCCAGACTCAACTGATGTCACCCCATCTGTCAAAGATTTTTGAGGGGTGCACTCCATTAGTTTCAAAGTCAGGGGAAGGTTCTCCTGATATTTTCTATGTATTGCCTGATGTTTTCTAGGTAAGCTCTTCCGTAGCCTCAGAATGTATTTCAAAAAAGAAATTAGGATACCCATAGAAAAACAATTATGCCTTGTCATCCAAAGAATGTTGTCATACAAAAATGGATGCTTCAAGCAGATGAATAAGAAACAAGGAAAGAGACCTTGAAGAGAAAGGTATGATGTAGCTTGCAGACATGATTTAGAACAAATTTCTCAGGTATGTCAACTTGCTGGGAACATTTGAGTTTATTTCCAAATTGAATTGTGTGAATGCTGTTCCTGACTTTTTTTCTGCATGTGTCTAGCACATATTTGAACATAGAAGATTCTGTATTGCCTTGAAATAGACAGCCAATTAAAAGAGTAAGGAATAGTCTCTGCATTTTGGAAGTTGGCTTTTAAAATTTTATTGGACTCTTGGTCTAGTATGAGCTAACAGATTTCCACAGATAAACCACTGAATTTTCCTTGTGTATCACATTACGCATTGCTTATCTAAAAAATGAGAGTAGTAAAGTAAGATCCCTGGTAAAAAAAGGACAAGGAAAGGAAGGAATAAAAATCATTGAATAGTCATTAGCCACATATTTGCTTATGCTATTCATTGTGAAATATATAATTCCATCTAAATTTCAGGGATGATTTTAGCTTCTGAATATTTTTTTTTTAATCTTCATGCTTTTAAAGTTCTGATCCCTGTAAAATCTTTCTAATATTTTAAAAGAGAAATGAACAATCCATTTTATTTCACATCTTTTGGGAGAGACAGATTGATTCTTTCTGGAGGTAAGGTGTAGGGGTTATTGGATTTACATGTGTGAAGAATTGATGGAAGAAAGCTCACTTGAAAGAAATGAATTCTGTATTTAGTGTTGAAAACAATAAAGGGTCATTTCTCAGCCCAGCACCTGTGAAAATTTTGTGTTCCATATTCTCAGCCTCTTGCTGCACCACAGGAAATTTATTTGTTCTAGTGAGAAGACATTTTTGCTGGGATCTTGTGGTCACTTGAGAACTGATGTCTGAGAGTTAGATCTGATCTCAAAGAGTCCTCCCAAGACCAGTAGATTGGCCTTAAACTGGAAACAGCCCGAATTCCAGATGCTGGAATTATATCTACCCAAAAGTAGTATAAGGCAAAGTAACTGATTCTGATTAAGGGTATAGATTTGTTTCTTCCTAAGGTTTCTTTTCAACTGTCTATAACCTTATTTTTGTGTGCTTTATTTCTTTTGAGTTTGAAATTTGACATGCAAGTTCTTAAGGCAGACACTCATACTGAGCAAGTGTACCTCTTTTCTGACTAAAAAGGGAGAAAGAAGAGTCATTGCCTGATGTAGGTTTCTTATCTAATCTCATTTCATATTACATTTAATGAGTGGTACTGGTTAGAAATGAAGTAGCTGGAAGAACAGAGTCCTCAGATCTCAGCTGTGGATTATATCAGTCCAAGAAAAATCGGCTGCACTTTTTCACATTAAGTAGAGTTTAAAAGCAGAATATGTACATATATCTTAAGGGTTTTTTTGCTACAGTTAGCTATTGATTTGTCATGATTCCCAATAATGAAGTATATTGAGGTTCTTTTAAGGCACAGAGATGTAAAGTCTGGGCTTTCAGGTCAAAACAAACAAAAGACAGTGTGCAGTATATTGAGGCCCCAGATCTGAGGAACCTACATGAACATGTATGGAGACTTGAATCACACAGACAGTGAAAAGAGTTTCAGAAATATTTGTTTTTGGCAAACACAGGATCCATATACGTTATCTCCCTTTAGCTGGCCATTGTGTTAAGCATGCAGGAATAACCAGAGAAGAGTAGTAAGCAGTCTTAATGCCAATAAAATGTTATGGCAATGTAGTTTTCCCTGATACAAGTTCTAAAAAGGATTTGCAAATTACAGGTAGGTAGGTAAGTAGATAACTAGTTATTGAAATAATATGTACTACTGCTAAAACCCCCCAAAACTTCCAAAACTGATGTCATTAAGTACGTAGGAAAAGTGTCAGTGCTCTTGGTAAAGACGGTATACTTAAGAAATTTCACTTGTATAGATTCATAATGGTGTGGATACTTCAGAAAAGACTGTTGAAGTGATGGAGAGTAACGCTGGAATAAATTCACATCATTCATTTTAGGTTGCTATAAATATCTAAAAATCTCACATTTATAAAACGCACACATTCTCTATTTCTCAGAGGGAGACAGTTTTTGTCATTGACTGACAGAGGACTTGAACTCCCCACTTTTAGTCCTCTGAAGAACTCTGACATTCAAGAAAATTACTGGGATGAATATTCTGCATTGTCTTGTAATGAGTACCTTACTGTTCTTTTTTTTTTTTCTTTCTTTTAATCGGGGGTGTTTATGTGTGTGGTGTATGTTTGTGAGTCAAAAGATTAATTTTTTTAACTTCCTACGGTGCAAATTCAGCTAAAATCTGCTCTTCCTTTCTATTACATCATCACCAGTAATAAATATTCTGCAATTGGAATTCATCTGTCAAGTTTGATGGTGATATATGAGCCAGAGTGAAATCCTGTGCAATCTTTCAGAGCTGTCTTGGTTTTGCAGTGCTAACATTACAAAACCTTTGTTTTATTCAGTAAAGTAAGCAGACACACATCAAATGCATATAGGAAATAGATCAGCTGGGTAAGAATATGGAGTTTTTATACTAATTTTTCAAGCTGTAACTGCGCTTTAAAGGTTTAAACATGGTGACACAGCTACTTTGACATCATCACCACTTTAAACCTTTTAACATCACTGCAGGGTGTATTAACACACCCAGCTTTGCCATCCAGGAGAAGATCACATTCAAACCCTGAAGTAATAAAGTAAGCACTCTAACAAACATCGTCAGCAGTTAACCACTGACCCAGCCCCTGGGGTAAGCATTTCTAGCCACTGAATTTCAGCTTATCTCCTCCTTAAGAAAGGAATTGATTACAAAAGGACACTTTTGCATACTAATAGTGCTCTTGAAATTATATTTAGAGTATAAATTTGACATCGTAACTAAATGATAAAAAAGAAAAGCATTCTGAAATTTCAGTTGCATACTGTAATTCAGCATGTTTTCTCATAACACTACATGTAACTTGACATGCTTTAGCTTAATATTTTTAGCCTTAGATTTTCTAGATTGATTTTTCAGAGTGAAGAACAGACATTTTTTCCTGCCTGGCATAAGCAGATGTTCATGTATGTGCTTATGTGTGGTAGTTCTGTTGGTATCAATTTGCTTAGAAAAAAGATTAGCCTTTTATGAATTTTTAATTTAATTATGTTTTGAATGCAATAACTCTTGGGGAAATGTCATTCCACTCAACACATTTTCAAGAATTCATTGAGAGCTCAAGCCATTCAGATGTCTGTCCACCCAACATTCAGTTCATACTTGTTCATGGATGAAGCTCTAGGATTCACTTGCATAAACTTTGCAAAAATGTTTTCATAAGAAAAAAAAAATATTTGCCAGAAAAATAGTGTGAATTTTATTTCAAATGGGACTGATTTTTTATGTATACTTAAAATCACAGGATCTGCTTACAGAGTGCCAAGAATATCTACATTGGAATCAGTCCTGTTACAAGAACTAATGCACTGCTAGTGAAATAAGAACTGGACATATGGTGATTATGCAAAGCTGTAGTGAAGAACGACAAAAAATACAATACTAACCAAAGTCTTTGTAGTCTCTAACAGTAGAACACTGAGTGTTTGTAAGCATCAACAAATCAATTGTTTTCTTTCCTGAATCTGAGACCCTTAGGCTGTATTACAGGTTCCTACATACCTTTTTTTTTTTTTTTTTTTTTGATATCCAGAATTCTTTTTTATGTCATTGCACTTGATTTTGTGGATCCATATAGCTGAGGAATTGTAGAGATAAAAAAACTGAAGGCTTTATATAGACTGCTAACTCCAGCAATTATCTCCACGGAGTATAATGATGTATTTATTGTAACTAATTATGTTTCTGCAGCTTATTCTGGACTGCTTCTCTAACCAGGAATGGCTGCTTTGTACAACTTCTCTGGTAATTTATTCTTCTTCCCATCCTTCATAATGAAAATTATATGTGATTGTGTATTACATGCATATATATATATACATATGTGCACATGCATATACATATGCACACACATATATATGCACACACATATATATACACACAAACATATATATAATCTTCTAATCTAACTTCTGTTCTTTAAAGGAGCCTTGTTGTATTTTCTTCCTGTGCCTGGTGGCACGAAGAAAGCATTTAACCCACTCTCTTCATCAGCAGAAAGTAACGTCTATGTGTTCCATGTCTACAACTTTATGTTTTTCCATCCTGTCTGATACAAGCCCAACTCTTTCATCAGTGAGAGTTTGTTTAGACTATAGATCTAGTTTTGTGCTCTTTTCTTATTCATGCACAGATCTTCCTTCTGTTATTGCAAAGTTATACTTTAAAACTATATAAATGGTCTTTCTTTCTAACATGACCTGAATACTGCCCAAGAAAATTTGTTGAAATGACCTCCCCATAACTAACTTTTGGTTTAGTCTTAGAAGAATTTGTAACTTTGCACTGCAGTAAAAATGATGTTACTGTTGCTAGTAACAGACCACGAGCTGTGCATTAACCTCACAGCACATACTTCAGTGTTTTTGGACTTCTCTTGGCCTTTCTGGAGCCATGTTTTAGTTTGCATAACTAAAACCCGTTATCTAATGATGGGGGGACCTCTTACATCCTACAGTTAAGCCTTTGTACAATTCTGTTGTGTATATATGTTACTAAAACACACAAACATACATACTCTTAATACACATATAGGGATGTATAACATTCCAGTTGTAAGAATAAGTAGTTATTCTGTGCAATTGAGCTATCTATGATCCCGGGTTAAAATGTTGCATAGAGACGTATGGGCATGAATTGATATGAGAGGCAGAGGAGGGTATGGGAGACTCAGGGCGGTAACAGCTCATTTAGGATGATTACCACTCTTCCAAGAAAGGAAACCTTGGGGGCCAGATAGCAACTTCAAGGGTAGCTGAGGAAATAAAATCAACAAGTATCCAATACCATATGTAACATAAATAAATACATAATGAATTTAGATGTAGGAGCTGTAGACCAGTGAAGAAAACACAGAGTATAGGGTATGTTAGTAAACAGATAAGAATTGACCCAAATGGACCCTATAATGAGGAAGAAGAAATCATCAATATCTATGTCAATGGCATACTCCTCTCAGCACAGGACACAGAACTTTTGTCATCTTGCCCAGGCTAAAGCCATCAATTAACTGAGAAGCCCATGTGGCTGTGGAAGCATGGGCAGAATGTCAAAGAAAGCGGGCAGGCACTAGAAAGTCTGTGTGTGTGTGTGTCACTTGAACTGTATTTATCTTGAACTATCAGAATTAGGATCCCTGTAAGGACACTAGTAATATTTCTCTGGTTACTGTGTTAAGATTTAATTAGACTAACAATATAATTTTGGGTATGTTCCTCTTGCCCATAAGAAGATTTTGAATCTAATTAACCAGTAAAAATTAAAACCCTCTCTGTAACTTGGTGCAACAAATTGATAATAAAATACATCTGAGGTTAGGTATTTCCAACATGTAAGCAGTTTTAAAATTTAATCAAAATAAATTTCTCACTAATATTTTTATATTGGTCTTCATTAGTTAATGAAAGCAAGCAAGATTTATTGGTTAGTTAAAGCAAGCCAGTGAAAGTAAAGAAAGTCTTTTGGATATGAACAAACCCTTTCAGTCAAACACCTGATCCACTTTTTCAAAAGCAGCGAATTGCAATTTAAAGATCAAATCATTCTAAGTATACAAAACGTTTTGTGTTCGTGTATATAAAGTATTTTATTTCATGGTTCATTATAAATCAAGGCTGTGCCCACACTTACTAATTGCACTGTTCTCTTGTTGGCCCTGCTTGGAAAGAATGCTGATTGCTTTAGTACATACAGGATCCAGATTAATTTATTTCTTGGGGGGAGAGCAGAGCAGAATTACCAACTATCTTTTTGCAAATATTTGATATATTCCACATTTATTTTTAACTTTGAGATTGCTGTTTCTTACTTATCTTGGGAATTTGGAGGCTTCTGTTGCTGAAGTAAAAAAGCTGCAGATGAACAGTGTCACTCTCAATTGAATAATTATTTTTTGTATGTTTTCTGAATGGGGAAACCATAAGACTGCTACTTAGCTCTGCTGCTAAAAAGCCTGGAAGAGGGAGAAGATAATGTCAGATTGGGTGACCAGTAATAAGGTTTCCTTTTCCTGCTGTATTATATTAAATATTGGAGTAGACTTTTTTGGTAGTAAATACTTCCATAGCATTATAGTTAACCATCATACATTGGTTACGACATCTGATGATTTAACCTGTACTGTTTTATGAAACATACTTTTGTAGAAATTAAATAACTGCAGGAAATTTTGATAGAAAAAGGTGTCATGAACATAGAAAAGAGGAGTCCTGCTGGATTTACTTATATAGGTACATGGCCTGAAAAAGACTGTGACAGTGTATATGGCAGATAAAGGCTCACTGTGTTGCTTTCTCTGTTGCCACTGATTCAAATACTGAAGCAGTGTGATTACTTCAATCACTGCAACATGGTATTAGCTACTTCAAAGCTATACTGTTTTTATTGGGCTGAATGTGTACTGAAGTAAAGCTTCAGACACAATATAAAAAGAAAAGCTATGCTAACTCTTATATACTAAACACAATGAAACTCATCTCTAATTTCAGAAGCCCTCAGTGTAGGTGTCCTGTCAAAGCTACACATTAAAAATCCTTCTATAATCAGTGGAAATAGAGAATATAATTCAAATGTTTGCTTTAAGATTAATTATATCTTTGACTCCATTGATCATGAACTCATTTTTATTGCCTCTAAAGGAAGTTTAAGGTGAGTAGTTCCAATATAGATCTCTGGTTGAATATATCTACATTAGTCAGATAGTCCATTACATTAAAATATTGTATTGACAAAACAGAAACACAACTTACATGCAGAGCTAAGAATTTAATTTTAGTGTAATTGAAATCTTAAAAGCCTAATCAAAAAGTATTAGTACAGATCTAATCAGTTCATGGAAAACAAAAGAGAAAGAAACTAAACTATTACAGAAAAAGGCTTAACAATGATAAATAAGTACAATGTAATTAAAATTCTTATATGCACACTTTCTAGTACCTACTTAATTTGTCTGGTGTTACTATCACCCATCCAGAACCCTCTGAGTCCTAAGGTGAGTGGCTTCAGTTTGGCTGGAGGTGGAAGGGGGATTCAAAAGCAGCTGACAGTGTCCCAGACTCTTCACCAGGAGATGATTTTTTTTTGTTTTCAATTTAATCATCCCTGTTAATATTCATAAAATAAATGAATGAGTGAATGACTAGTTAATAAAATAGAAGACAGCAAAACTCTTAGCTATTCATTCCACCAACTACATATGGAAAATAAAGGTAATTTTAGTGATCATCCCCATTTTCATTAGATGTTCATACAATATTATAAAGAATGTGTTCATAAACCTATAGGCAATACCAGTCTATTCTCTTAGAGATACTTTTTCTAAAAATATAAATATATTAAATCCTTCTGAAGATGTTTATATAAGAAAATTGTCAAATTTGCAAGAAAATTCATGTTCTGTGCATTTCTTGTGTTAAAATGTAAGTTAAGCAGTGCTAAATAAACATATCCAGGTTTAATGAACTTTGTTAAATTTCGCTGAAATGGCAATGTATTGGCTCAGTTACAGTTAAATCTGTGAACAACCATTATGTTAATGAAATCATTAGAGCTCTGTTGTTTGAAATGTTACTTGAAAAGCTGTTTCATAAAGCTCTTCACATTGTGAGAATATGACAAAGCCTGTAAATATTCATCCTCAGACATAAAAGGTTGTGAAGGATATAACACAAGAGACAGATATCAGAAATCTGTTTACTTCTGAAGGTCTGGGTTCAAAGTAGTATTAAGGTGCCAGCCAGAACATTTGGGATGATTTCATTGCAAAGTCCAAACGAAGCATGAACACATTTCCTAATTGGAGATATTTTTTTTTAATTATTATTATTTTGCACTGACCAGTGTTTGCTTCCCTTCCAAAACAACCTGGTGGTGGTTTATTCTGTCACCTAATTACTTTTATTTTAAGAGCTTAATTATTATTTTAATTATTTTTATTATTATTTAGTTATTATTTTAAAAACCTCTTCAACTATAGTGTCATTACAGTAGAATGCATTTACTCCAACCGGTGTATGCTCTGTGTATAAAAATCATGACTGTCTTTAGAGGTACAAAAAGGTTGTATACAGAAATGTGTGTTTGGTTTTGACACTGACTCTACACCTCTGAATATTTGACTGTCATGCCCAATTCTTCCACTAGCAGTAGGATTGAAAAGTCTCTGATTTTGCAGTTAGAAGCACAAGCAGAACTCTTTCCCATCAAAGTAAAGCAAATATAACTGTAGACTTGAGATTTCAAAACTGAAGAATTTGCTGAATATTTTCAGTGTTTCTTTCTCCTTTGCTCACCAGCTTATGGTACATGCCTGCTCTTACTGGTTATCACAGCTTCCTCCTGCTGGTGATTAAAACTCAGCCAAGCACCAGGAAAGTACCAGAACTGTTCTGTTGAGGTCTCAGAGAAGACATGATGATATACTATGGATGTTACCACAGATCAGACTTGATTATTTACCTTGAACTACAAAAATTCACATAACATATATACATAAGAACATAAAACATATGTAATTGGTATGTCTTTATTTTTGCAATTAAATTGTTTTAAATTTACTATTGAAGGAAAGCTCTAAAAATCTGTGCAAAAGACTTTTTTACTGCTGTGTCTTTTTTCTACCTCTACCCAGAGGTGTTTCTAAAAACAAAGGGCTGGAATCATGATAATTTGTTGTGAGGCAGTTTGTTCTCTTGAAAGTCTGGAGGCCATTCTTTATAACTTTGGAAGTCGACAAAATCAGAAGTGTTTTCTTAATCATTCTTAATCAGCATGAACAATCTGATCTTTGTTCATTACAGAGTCACAAAACCAGTTTCATACTACAACTTATCTTGACTTTCATTAAATGAAATTAGAATTTCAATCAACCATTAAGATTTTTGATTGTAGTCTTTTTACTAATCTTACTCAAACAGAATTTGGAGACCAAACAAATGTAAATATGTGTTTATTAGCTAAACTACAGGAATTTTAGTATTCCAGCCTCTCCTAGATACTCCTTTAGTTTTTCTCCATCAGTGTCTGAAGTGTAGGGCACTTACACACACCTGCCATGCTGTTTCTTTTTGTTTTCTCCAAAGCCAGAGGGAATCTGCAGCATTGCAAAGGAGCCTGCATAGTGTGCCATGCCTGATCTGTTCTTGCCCTTTGGTAGGCTGCATAACAGGGTCTGCCCCACCATGTAGGATATGCTGTGGTCTATAATTTCAAGGGCATGAAGTTGTGTTGCAACAGAGCAAACCGGGGGGACTTCAGATTTTTAAAGAAATTTTATTACTATATCTGAAAATGTGTCGATATATCTTCATAGGTTGTCTGTTTTTCAGGAAGCATCCTAATGTCTTATTAAAATGAGTGGGGACTGCATTTCCTTCACTGTAATGAAAAACAGGGCCCACATTTTCAAGCTCCGAAATGGATTTAAGGAATTAAGTTTGGCAATCAGACTGGCATATTTGTTTATAGGTGGAAATGTGCAGGCTGAAAGTATAACAGCAATATAAAATAGTATGTACAGATAAGCAAGCCAAATTGTGATTATTATGAGATTCAACAATCTCAGCTATGCCATTTCTTTGTTCTCTGTAGGTATTACAAGTGAGTAGCCAATGGCAAAATTTGACCCATTAGCTCACCCTTTCTATAAAATCTGTATCTGTATTCCTAATATATGTGTGCTTACTTTTCTTTTTCCAATGTCTCAGTTCAGTATTGCATTAAGGCTAGGTGCTCATAGAAATATAGGATAGTTTGATATTGGCAGCAATGCACTTTATGCAGCCAGCATTGCAGTGATGAGTCAGGGTAACAGTCAATCAATACGTTAAATTACGTTTTTTAACATTGTAGCCGTGGAGTCACATACTCCTCTGTACATCTGTCCATTCTTATCTTATGCTCCCTCATGCATCAACTCTTCTCTACTACAAAATTCATAGAAAGCAATGAAAAGCATGCGGGTATCATACATTAGATATAAAGACAATGTAAAAATAAATAGGAAACAATATGCTTAAGTTTTGGGTGCTTTGTTTGTTTCTTTTTAAGTCCTTATGGAGTGGAACAGAAACTGCAAAAGGAACAGAACTCCCCAAATCCTTCTGCATATTTAAACTATGAGATCCTATTTTGCTCTGTATCATTAGACTGGAAAACCAAAACTTTCAGTACCCTCAACTGTTAATTTTTTCAGTACAAAGGGGATGGGAGGGGACAGATAAGTGCAGAACTGACATGGTACAAAGAACCTCTGAGCAGAGAAATACTGCTCATTGCTCTCAGAAAAGAAAAAAATATCTACTTCCTTCTTGTTAATGTTTATGAGTGTAGTCGCAGAACTATGTTGAAATAACTATTTAACTTCCAGTACTGGTTTTAGTTAGTGCATGGTCAGGTCTAGCACCTGCAACACTTCTGATGCTGATGAATCTAGTTATTCAACTTTGCAGGGTCTCTTACAGAAGCAACCCCTAATTTTCAAAGTTATGAGCTTCCCCTAGATACAAGATATATCACAGGAGCAATTTACTCCTGTGGTGTTTAGGCACCTCTATTTAATTGAGCCATTGATTCATTTCTGAGCCGTGCAGAAACTTAATAGTGATTATTATTAAAGGTGTTTCTGCATTAATTACATCTGATAAATTATTTATGATTATTACCTGTTGAGTTCAACTGTGGATCCAATACCGGAGCGAAATTTAGATAGGTTTAGTCCTTCATTGTTGCACTATGAGACCTTCTCTCCAAAATTTCACCATCTTTCATGAGAACTGAATACAGAAGTAGTAGTTTGATTCCTGTTTCAGAGCATAAGCTATCAACTATTTTTTTTTTTTTCTGTAAGAAAACTAGAACAATGAAAAAAAACCCTTCAGTAAATATGTCTCTCTTAGGCTGTTACTCTGTCTCCAGCTAGCTGCTGGTCTTGATATTAGAAAGCCTGAGCTTAGGTCCATTTCCTGTTAGCAGTCACTATGATGACCTTAAGTAAATGCCTCCATCATTTACTTTTAATGTTTGTTAAGAATAACTAATGGTCTTCACCCCCTTTAGCAGAGTGAACTAATAAATGTGTGTGAGAGAGTCTACACTGTAGGGCTATATAATTTTTTTTTTATTTCAAAGAAGCTATATATCCAAGGACCAAAAATGACAACTGACAAAGAGTTAAATGGAGAGGAAAGGAAAGCCCTCCTTTCCTGGATCTTTGCACAAAGCATCTCTGTATGATCATGTCCTATTGAAGTCAAAGGCAAAATTCTCATGGGCCACAAGGGAACTTGAATTTGTCTCATGGTTTTTAACATAACAGGAGAGTTCACAGACTTGACCTAATACTGAAGTCTAAAGCCTTAGTGAAACTAGAGGAGCAGCCTGCAGCTACCCTTGTTTAAAGAAAAAAGCAGGAGAAGGGAAAAAAAGAGACAAAAAGAAGAATGACAAGGAAGGAGATATACTTAACATGGACAAAGGAGTGTGCCCCAAAGATCTTGCTCAAAAGAATCATGCTGTGCACAATACAGCTATAAATTGCTAAAGTATAGGCTTTCTTGTGAGATGTCTTGTACTTGCCACTTCTTACTGAGCTGGAAATACCCTAAGGACAGCCTTTCATCTGTTGAAACATTTTGTCATTTCTGTACCTGGTAGTCAGAGTGGGAAATACACAGCAGCAAAGCAATCATTACAGATTCACAGTAATAACAATAACAATAGTAATAAAAAAGAATTCCTGTAGCAAAACTCTCTTTGGGTGACCTGTTCACATTATGCACTGTAACCCCCTAAAGAAACTGCAAATGTAGCATTGTATTCTATTGCCACTGAACTTTGTGTCTCAGAAAGTCCCATACCATAGGACAAGACTATTAGCTGAAGGCTTACTTTTTAATATGGCATCTTTTTTCTTTAATCTAAATTTCCAAATTCTGCTCAAAGAATTCTTCCAGGGGTGCAGGCAATATAGTTGTGTTGTTTCTATTTATACAGGGAAAAAAATTAATACTCAGGTTGATGTGCATAATGCAGACCTTCCAGTAAAGCAGGGTTAGTAATGTGCCTTTCCATCAGTGAATGGAAATAAAAGACACAAAGACCAAGCATCAACTAGAGATGTGACAGGGAGTGTGCTAGCATTCTCTCCTGGGCTGTTGTCCAGCTCTTCAGGCAGCTCTTGTGTACGTAAAAGAGCAGATGGGACCATAACACCACGTCTTGCCCCACACCAGGCAGTGCACACCAATTTTTGCTCAGTTTAAAGGCAGTAAGCAGAAAAAGAAAGTTATCACCCACATCTCACAGCCGGGAAGAAGCTTGAGAACTTAATATTTGTTGAGGCTGTATGTAAAAATTTGGGGAGAGTTGGAAATCAGAAAATATGAAGTCTCCATCACCAGGCCAGCTACATCACCGAGCTGTATCTGGTTTATTCTGATGTCTCATGAACTAGAGCTCAGAGAGGAGTTAATGGACTGTTGGCAAGGGATCCATGAAAGATACCTAAGTGGCAGTATGGCTCAAATAAACTGTATCCAGGAGCATGATCTTTGTGTAGCTGGAACAGCTGCATTACCTGAAAGCCAAGTTAAAATTATGCAGCACACTTAAAAAAATTCAGGCCAAACAGGCTTTGTATCACACACTCATGAAGGTGTGTGGTTTATTGTAATTCTAAGAATTTCCAAATCATTTGGCATGGTAGTGCATTGTGAATGTGCATAGCACACAAGTTAGGAATATCTAAACTATATTCTGCTCTCACTGTATATTTTTGGCTATTAAGAGGCAGTTTTATAAAGAACAAGTTTATAATTTCAGATCATTTTTGACTTGTGAGCACATTACAGACCTTTTGATTAATGGAAGTGACCTTTCTTATTTGATCCACAAGTAGGCAGATAATAAACAACATGATATCACAAGCCATAGAGACTAGAAAGGAGATACTTTGTCAACAAGGAGAACCTATACTGAGCCACGAGATTATTTATATGTGCAGACCTTTCCTTCAGATCAACTCATTCACTCCTGGACCAGGAGAATTTGACCCTGAAGCTGAAAATAAGATTGTCCACAAGCTGTTTTTTGTTTTAGTTTTGTTGTTTGGGTTTGTTTTTTTTGCTTTGTTTGGTTTTTTTGTTTGTTTTTTGTTTTGGTTTGGGGCTTTTTTATTATTATTTTTATTTTATTTTTTTTTCCCATTTGAAATACTTCCATCTTTCTTTCCACCCATCTTTCTTTCATGGGTCATACTTTTATGCTGGGCAAAGAGTGGTGTATGATTTTCCTTGATTTTTTATGAGGCAGACAAAATAAGAGGCTGAAAAATATAGCTACTTTACTAGTATCATTGTACTGACCTCTCTCATGGTAAGAATTAGTAGCCTGAGAGAAAGTAATGCTGTTTTTAGCCAAGAGCCTAAGGTTCCTCATTTAATACATGCTTTTTATTTAAATTTTTTTTTTGTTTTGTTTTGCTTAATCAGCAACAATTTAATGGTAACAAGGCGTAAAATTAATTTTTAGTGTAGTATATAGCTATATTGTGTAACAATTTACACAACTGAAGGTCCCAGTTTTGAGACTGGAGAGTAACTTTCTATTCTCTTTTGTGAGGGTAGTTTATAATCATCACTCAGAGGGATGATCAGAAGTGGAGGACTGAAATAGTCAGTTTTCTTTTTTCTCCACCTCCTCCTATTCTTTTCTTGTCAAATTGCTCACCTTAGTACATTAAGTTCTCTTAACTCTTAATATTTTTTTTCCCCCCCACAGGAGAGAGAAAATGGTTCAGATTTTCTCAAGAAGGTCACTTTCCTGAGATAATATTTTTTTTATAACAATATCAGCTTTTGTGTCTGTACATCATAGACTAATTTGTAAGAGATAATGGGTGAAGGAAAGTTCCAAGAAACCCTATTTCATTATACAGTAGCATAAATACATGTTTATATCTCTCCCAAAAATAGAATTTCAACATGCTCGTATTTGAATATGCATATACAAATTTGATATATCTATATACATACATATTTGACTTGAAGATCCATTTGGTAATGTTAACTTGATTAAGATTTTTTCCTTTCAGAGGAGGCACGTGATGTAACTTATCCGTATGGTACATTTATGGATTTTATTCTTGTTTATCAACACTTTTAAACGTTTTCTATAGTGGTGTTGGTGAAAGATCCAGGCATAATCCTAGCTCTACTGCAGATCCAAAAGGGATTGTAGTTCATTTTGGACTCTGCATTTTGGGTATGTTCTACTTGATTTGAGAGCTCAATTTAAAAATGAAATATACTTTCTTGCTTAAAACTACTAGTGTTCACAAAGGTTTTTTTAAGTCTCTATCCACCATTAAACACATTCTTAAATCCTGCTTCAATTCTACTTAAGTCAGTTTGCTTAGGTAAGCAAGCCTTGATGAGAATGAATGGAATTATACCATGTTCAAAGTCAGAATAAGTACAAGTGATTTGTGACAAACACTTTTTAGTCTACCAATATTTTTTTTTTTTCCTTCTTCTTCCCAAGGAGCAGTAATACAAGTAGCTGGACGAATGTTTTCATCACTGTTTCCTTGAGTCACTCCCAATGGTATTATCCTTTGGGACAACTCCTAACACATTATGTCTTTGTAATAGGTGGATTTTTAATTTGCCAATTAAGTATTTTTTATATCCTTTATTTTGACTGAATGTAGAAATTAGGG
>JAWWEE010000074.1:82264109-82282366 GCA_035221455.1 Xenops minutus | reverse complement strand
AATAGAGGGGGTAGAATACATAGCTTTTATCACTCCCACCCAGTGATAAATGGTCCCTCCTGCTGAACTAGGACAGTGGTTTAAACGGCTTTGTTATGTTTTTCTTTTCTTTTTCTTTTATTCCAGCATTTTTGCTTTATTTGTTTTAATACACAATAACAGAATAAAGAACCTTTCCTTTTACACTGGTTCAACTTATTTTGATTCTCCTTCCTTCACCTTTAATTTGTTTGCCTCAATATGAAAAAACGAGGAAACAACCAATTGAGAGGCGAGGCGAGGTGAGGCGAGGAGATTTCAGTCTGAAGTATCCTACAGTGATCATCTAGTCCAACTGCCTGATCACTTCAGGGCTGACCAAAAATTGAAGCCTGTTATTAGGAGCACTGTTCAAATGCCTCTGAAACACTGACAAGCTTGGAGCATGACCCATCTCTCTAGGACACCTGTTCCAAAGTTTGATGACACTCTTGTGATTGCCACCCAGTTAAGGCTAAATTTGAAAAACAAAATATTTTTTTTTTCATGAACTGCTTCTCTTGCAACATGTTGCATGATGGGTCACTGAGAAATCTAACACGGTGCCTGGTAAATGCTGATGGAAACACTCATGGGATTAAAAGGTAGCTGATGAGATGCCTATGTGCTTCAGTCCTTTGGAAGAATGGTTTATCACTATACTAGTCAGTGAGCTCTCTTTTATAGAGCAACATTGCTGTTCTCTCTCTATAGGTTTTCCCTTCAACATGAAACAGTCTTTTGCATTATATTGCCTTTGCTTCTGCTGTCACATAGAGTTCCTATTGTGCTGAATGTGTCTTACCCATCAAAAATCTACCCTATCGAAGGTGCTGCACCATGTGGGTCTCTTGGTGTCTTATTAACCTATATGACCTGTACATTAAGTAACTTGTATGACCTCTACATCATTTAAATACCGGAACTTTTTAACACTTAGCATAATCTTCTACCCTTTCTCATACATGCTATTGGTAATTGCATACCATTCCATGTAGAATATTATCTTACTGTTTTTCAGGTACATGTAGGGAGATATTTCTTCAAATTTTACCTCCATTATTTTGCTCTTTAGGGTAGGGGCTGAAGTGTAGCACACGGACATTATCACATACTTTTTTAGACAGTGACTACTGACGTAGGATAAGAACTGAGAATGACTACCTGGCTAAGATACACAGTGATAACTCCATGAACTTCTCAATCTTGCCTAAGAGAAAAAAAATGCAACCTTTTTAGGTTCTAGAAAAAACTACAGTAATTGTTAGTTTTCAAGGGCTACTCCAGAATTTGCTTTTGCTGTAGATGACTACTTTATAATCAGAATGAATAATCCCTTTTTGGTTTACCAAGGTCAAACATTTTCAGAAAAAGAGATGCCAAGGACTGCAATATCACCAAAATAAAGTCTTACACCTTCTAAGAAAGTAAAATACTTGCAAAACTTAAGCTGGCACCAATAGCTAAATGAGGCTGGTATAGCCCTAGAAGCATAGAAATTTAGACACCGTCAGGCAATAATTCATTACTCCAGAAGATACACACCTGAATACAAGATAAACCAACAATCACAAATGAAAACACAGCTTAAAATCCCATCCTGTAACACCTGCAGTATTTAAGTAATTTGGAGAAATAGAAAAAAAAAAATATACTACTATATTTCTGTTTCCTTTCGGTTCACCCAGTAATTAAACAGAATCTCTGGCATGACACAGTTCAAGTATAAATAAATTATTTTTTCAAACTATTTGCCACTTTTTTCCTCTTGTAATGAAGTATGTTTTTACTCTCTTTAAACATTCCTTACAAATGGTCCAATAAGTAAATTAAAAAATAAAAATACCTACTTCAAATCCTAACCCAGAGTTTCTGCTACTAAGTTCTTCCCTAGTTAGTCAATCGCTTGAATGTCTTCATTCTTAACATTATGTTTCCCAAAATTTCAGTGTGATTTTCAATTTCAAAACCAGTGTTGATTTAACCTACTTCCCTTTAATATTGTACCACTTCTCAAAGTGTGCTATTTCCATAGCTGGTCAGGTTATCAGTACTATTGGAATACCTAATTTTCTTAATCCCCTGTTCATTCATTTCTGCTCTCAACTTCTTCTTATCCTAGCAATGCCTTTCTTTCCATGTGAAATGGGAGAGCAAGTGCAGAAATGAAGGCTAGCCATAACTTTGCCTTTGTTGTTATGTTTGTTAACAATTCTTCAGTACTCATTCTGAGTGAGAATTCTGGTGAAGGATTAGATTGTTTACACAGTTTGGGATTACATTCTGCTATCAGTAAAGGAAACACTTAATGCAGATCCTGTGACATTTGAAAGATACTAATCTGGAAATAAATAACATTGACCAGGTAATTATTAGGATTTTCTCCTCTTTCCCTCTTGAACAAAAAGTGTAAATTCAAAATATATGCAACACTGATACAACAATGTAACATAATAAATAGAGCCCTTTGAAAACAACTAACAGTCTTTGTGGATGCAAAAGTCTGCAGAATCAGGGTGACATATTAGTAAGGGATTCTTTTATAGAAGCGGACAGCAGCTTCTTCATGGAAAATGGGATATACAATAATTTGTTAAAACCCCATCACTGCAAATTAAAAGCCTAATGTACCTTGAAGGCACAGAAGTGTAAGGTTTGTAATGGGAAGATTAATAAGGTAAAATTGTTGATGAGATAGATGAAAATTAAATTAGTGAAAATAATTTTTCTCTATTGCTTAGGAGCCTCAAGTAGGAGCTTTTGCTTAGAGCATGTTTCTTCTGAACAGAAAACAAAGCAAACAAACCAAAAACTCATATTTACTTAAAAACTACTTTATAAAAAGAAGTAATTGAGGGAATGCCTATTGTGCTTTGATCCTCAATGTTCACAGGTACTGAAGTTTCATAGACTCACAGAATCACAGAATGGCTTAGGTTGGAAGGGACATTGAAGTGCAGCTAGTTCTAATCCCCCCACCATGGGCAGGAACACCTTCCCCTTCCACTAAACAACATTGCTCAAAGCCCCATCTAATGTGTCTTTGAGCACTTCCAGGGCATCTACACCATATTTGAACAGCATCCTATTTTTCAATCAAAACAATATATTTGTACTGCATGCATTTGTAGTAGCATTGCCAGATTTTTACCATATCTTGAATTTCTGCTTGAGAAATATTACTTCTTGTCATCTGTCATTTCTTCTCATCACAATGAGATTATGAACAAAAACTATTGATGACCTCTTCCTGAAATTGTCTCTGTCTGTTTTTTTTTTTTTTTTTTTTTTTTTTTTAACTAGCAATTTTATGTTAAACTTGCTGCTGTGTGAGCAATATCACTTTCACATCAAATTTCCCTGTTTTCCTCAATTTTGATGGATGGCATTGATTTAATAAAATTGTTTTTGAATACATAATTAAATATTTTCTTTTGCTCATAATAGATTTGATCCCAATTCTCTTATGAGAAACTGTCAGGTTTTTTTTATTTTCAGAACAGGTTGAAATTTTCGTTTCTTACCGAACTGTTCATTTTTTTTACTGAATAACTGGTATTATTCTCTTTCCCACTAAACTACATATGTGGGGGCTTTAGAGTTCTATAAATAGTTTTGATAGCTCATTTCTCCCCCAGCTAGAATATATCAAATGAAATTATTATTCCCCATTTTAATTTCTCCACATAAAAATTTAAGCCTTTGCCTTTAGATTAATATTCAGATTTGTTGGTATTTGGGGACTATTTAAACTTCTGATACAAGAGGTTAATACAGAACTGTTTGAAAAAAAACCCATAGTTATAACTAGTCTTCTTGTTAATAACTACTTTTAGATATTAACTGTGTCAGAGAATATGAAAGAGCATTTGGGTGGTTCAAAGTATGTGGGAAAACCAAGCTTTTCTGGTGTCAGTGTAGCTTCTATATGTTATAGCAACAAAAGATTGTTTAGGAAGGCAATATTTTTTATTGAGAACTTACCTCAGACTAGACTTTATGGTCTGCATCTTTCACATTTTATATACCTGTGTCACTGTGTGCTGTTCATAGATTTTTCTCTTATTTTGTGTAGTTTTTCTTCTATCTGCTCCTATGGGATCAGTGGCACTGGAGGTCTCTGAGATTGCACTATCACATGCAGACAATACAATCATCAATTTATGATATTAGGGAGAAAATAAAATTAACTACAAGTGAGATTTTGAAAAGTAATCAGTTTGTTTTCCTTCTTATGAAAGATTCATCTCTTCTGTTATTATGTTACCCCTTCAGGCCTATACAGAAAAGACATGGTGAGAAAGATTGTTCTTCTTTTTGTATATAATCCTTGTAAACAATTAAAGAATTTTGGCTTCTTTTTTTTTTTTATTATTAATTCTACACAGTTTCATGAGTACCAATGAGAACACATATAAAAGGGAAAAAGTGTGTGCCACGACTTTGTGAATTGTACAGAATTAACTTGACACCAACTTGAAAAGTGCACGTTTGATCCAGGAATCATCAAGAGGTAAAGCTTCAAGGTAGCATTTTCACAGTGACTTGTCAGAGTAAAATGCATGTTAAGCAGAGCAATCTAACTCTGGTTTTTAAAGGAAATTGCTTGTAAACCTGCCTATGAGAGCAGAAAACTGTAATATTGATCCTTTAGTACTCTGCCTGACTGCACTAGTAGGTTACATTGCTTGTGTGTCTTTCATCTAGCCATGGCAAAATGCAGAATAGATGGAAAATCTAAACTGATCCAGGTATTATACATGGAACTGGTAACTGTGTAGGTATGGACATTGCCTACTCTCAGGCTATTTTCAGATGGTTATGGTTTTTAAAACCTTAATCTCTTGTGAGGGCTTGGCCATACTAATTGCATAGGTTGGGATAAATATTTTTGTAGTCACTTTTCTATTATACCCCATACTCCATTTCAGGAATAGTTTCTGATGCCTGCATGCTGTATTCAAACCTAAACTAGATACAAGTCATCTTTGATGTTTGTGGTTGAACAATGCACTGTAGGTCATTGCTGGTAAAAAAATCTTGTAGCTTTTATAGTTGAATTTGCACTCTAAGGATGTTTAGAATGCTTTGACTTGTTGCTTTTTATGATTTGAAAATATTAGAATCTACAATTGCATTTGAGAAGGGGCTGGTCATCCGTACAAAGAACAGTTATCTCTGACTGTAAAAATTTATGGTTAAAACTAGTTTTTCAATCCCAGTTTGTGTGTGGGTTGTTCTGGCATTACAGAACAACAAAACCAGACTACCAAACAATGCATATTTTTACTTATTTCACTGGCCAAATGTCTTTATTTTGATTTGACGTAGAGAAATCTTAACTTGCTTATATCAAGGCAGGTAAGGAAGCAAGAAAGGAAATATAGTTGAGAGAGATTTCGTCTCCAGAAATTTTTCGTGGGAAGGGCTTTTGGTGTTTGGGAGTTAGGTTTGGGTTTTGTTCATTGGCTGGTTCATTGCTGTGCTGGTTTTGGCTGGGATGGAGTTAATTTTCTTCAGAGTGGCTGGTATGGGGCTATGTTTTTGATTTGTACTAAACACAAGGTTAATAATACAGAGATGCTTTTATTATTGCTGAGCAATGTTTACACATAGAAAAGATCTTTTCTGCTTTTCTTACTGCCATGCTGGCAAGGAAATTAGGGGTGTATGGGGGGGTTGGTAGGAGACATATCCAGGACAAGTGACCCAAATTGACCAAACGAATATTCCATACCATATGACATCATGCTCAGAATATAAAATGGGGGGAAGAAGGAGGAAGCAGAGGTGAAGGGGATGTGAGGAGTGTGGCAAGATAGCCCACCCTGATAAGACCTAAAATCCAATTAGAGAATGCATGCTATGCAAGCTATGGTGCAAGCTATCATGCAAACTCAATTGCTGGCACTAGGTTGTTGTCCTGGTGTTAAATTATGCTAAAACCATCTTGGTTCACTAGACTTCAAATGCACAACCTGGTTTTGAAGCAAGATTTGACAGATAAGCTAGTCTGCTGGCCTACAGATTTGTGACTACCAGTCAATTACTTTAAACTATAAAAGTCCAATTCCCTTTCATACAGTCAGGTTCTTCCTGAGATACATTTATGGAGATTCCACCCTTGGCTGGGGATGCCCTCCAAGGATACTCCTTGAGGTTGTGAGAAAGAGATCTCACCACGAGTGTTGGTATGGGTGAGTTACATCAAATACCTACTTAACAATTATTTCTTTTTGCTAGTTTTAATATAGTTGCTTCTATACTTGTTTCAAGATAGTTAACTATCCTATCTTATAATACCCTACTAGTAGATTTTGAGCTTTTATATTGTGTAGTAAGCAATTCTGATTAAAATCTTTTGTGTGATCATTTGTAATAATAAATGATTTATTTTATATAAATATTCACATTTTGCCAATCATTAAAACCTGCAGGACAAAATGGTTCATTCACACTACTGTAATTTCTTAAATTTAAACCGTTGACATAATTGGAGGCTAAAATTGGATTCAGCCACACCTAGACCCCACTCTGAGAAGGGGTTTAGAAAGCAAGAGAGTCCTTTCTGCATCTCATGACTCAACAGTAGGGCTTCTTTTATAATTTTTTTCTAAGCCTTCCACTCCCACCCATGACAGGGGGATGTTTGGAGTGGTAGAGCTTGTCTTTCCAAGTGACTGTTACCTGTGGTGGGGCCCTGATCTCCTGGGGATGGATCCACACTAACCTACCAATGGGAAGTAACGAACTAAGTCCTTGGTTTCCTTTGCTTGTATGTGTGGTTTTGACTTTACCTATTAAATTGCTTTTATCTCAAGCCACAAGTTTTCTTGCTTTTATCCTTTCAAATCTCTCCATGACCTTACTGGTGAAGTGAATGAGTGTCTGTTTGGTGCTTTGTTGCTTGCTGGGGTTGAACCACAACATTTGGTTTGGTTGATTTTGGACTTTTTCGAGAATTTGTCAATCTTAGGTACTGTTTCTGAGTTTGAGTGGGGTGCCAGTGCTGCTCATAACAGAATATCTTATTTTGTTGTACATTTTTTATATGTTCTTTGAACTGTCTGGCTTCTGAGAACATAACAGTCACATTATTAAATTGATTATCTGTAAGCTGTTTCCTATTCCAGCTTTAACTTTGACTTACTGAAAAAGAATACCTTGCAAACAGATTGCTTGTATCGCTAGAATATGCCCAACAGCCTAGAGGAATTTTCAACATAAGGCAGAGTTGATATCAGAAATCTTAGCTCTAAGAATTCCATGTTCTTCTAGTACCTGAGAGATGTGAGGTACCCAAAATTTAAGAA
Source organism: Xenops minutus (assembly GCA_035221455.1). Taxonomy (NCBI): domain Eukaryota; kingdom Metazoa; phylum Chordata; class Aves; order Passeriformes; family Furnariidae; genus Xenops; species Xenops minutus. Next base: position 82,275,035 of record JAWWEE010000074.1, on the reverse strand, counting down.
AAGAGCCAAAGGGGTATTTTTGCAATAAAAGTGTTGTTATTACTAATACTACTGCTGCTATTACTACTACTACTATTGGAACTTTTTGTTCTTTGACCTCTAAATTATACATCTTCTCTGTGAATCTGGTCTTTTACTGAAGGAAAAGGACTGTGTAAGAAAATAAGATTATTTATCAGAATGTAGAATATGGCATAAAGAGAAGATGTCTGGACGTATTTGCAATGATAATGCAGTAGAAAAAGGTTGCAACATTACTGTAAACAACTTTATATTTTTTTACCTCAAGTCACCTTTGCAAATGGCAGAGTTCCTGTCAACCACACATTTTTTGTATGGTCTTTTGAATAAATGAGTCATCAGCAAACAGAATGTTTGATTGCTTCCTCCTCTTTATTTTAAGCTCTGAAAACTCCCCAGACTCACAAAACTAATCAGTTTAAAATAATAAATACTGAAGACACGTACTTTTGCTCCAAATCCAGAATTGCTTGGATTTCTTGCTAGAAAATCAGAAAATAATTAGGAAACTACACAAATGGCTAGATGCTTATATGAAATCCACATACATTCTCAGCAAAATGTAACAGAATAATGATTTACTGTAATGCACAAGATAAAAAAAAAAATCCACATGGAAGTTTGATTTACAGGGTCTCTAAAATTTTATTATTTTTTTTTTTTTGGCTAATATATGTGTAATCATACTCTTCAGAACTGTCACAGCTTGAGCCAACAATCACTATATAAGGCAAAAAAACTTGCATTTATTTTGGTAAATGCAATTTATGACAACTTAAATCCTGTGGTTTTATTGTGACTCAGAATAAAATATCTGCAATAAATGAATATATTAAAGGTGTTTAAAACTAGTAGAAGTACACTTTGTTTCAGCCGTGAATCAATTTATTTTGTATGAAGCAAAATATTCACTGGGTTTCCTGAAAACAGAAGTTTAATCAGGGTCTAGAAATATTAAGAACTTCTGGTGGGGTTAAGAGGTTTAACTATGCAAAGGAATATGCAAAAACTCACTAGTCTTGTGGCAGAGTTATTATTTAACAACTCAGAGCAGAACAGAACAGTTAAAGCAGGGTGAATAGCATAGTGAGCAGTGAAATATAGTAGTGAAAAATGTGTTCCAGGTGGGCAAGTAGAAGTGGACAATATTGTGTTCACAGGGCTGCATTAAATTGTGTGTGTTAGTAGACACAACAGCCTCTTTTCAGAATTATGGCTATGTCTATAATGGCATTCTGTGCAAAAGAGCAGAGTCCTACTGAAAATTCAAGGCTAATAATCTCTTAAAAACTGATGTTGAAAGTCAGTATTCAAATTCGATGGCCCTAATTTTCCCTGTATTTACACCACTTTTATGATTATTTAACTCTATTCACTTCAATAAGGCAGTTGTGCCTGATTTACAGGGACTGTGTGAGAAGTGATGCCAAAGAGTCTTGTATAATCTGTTCATAAAAATTCTCACTATCAAACAACTTTTCTGACAACATAGTCTTCAGGTTAAATGCCTGACTGCCCAAAAGTGCATCATTAAAGCCAAATGTTGTCCTTATGTGCACTCCAAAGAAACATGACTTTGGTCTGTAATAGAGAAACATGACTTTGGTTTGTAATACAGAAAAACAAAACACCGAAAAGGACAATTATGCATGCAGCCATACATCTTTAAATTGAACCACACATTTTAAACAATTATTTAATTGAACTTACAAACCAAACAAATGCAATTGATTTTGGTTTTATTTTGTCAAACATCTCAGTATATAATCAATGGCATCTTCTTTCTCCATGATGTCCTCATTATGCAGTGCAACTCGTAAAATCCATACAGCTGAAGTGAAGCTACAGAAAATGTGGTAAACAGGAGCATCTTAAAAAATCTCAGTATGAGTTTCCATTAATTAAAAAAGAAAGGCATGGAACAGGGAATATTTACTAATAATTTTGATAATCGGTGCCATCTCTCTGATAAAAACTGTGTCTCTAGACTCTTCTGTGGCAAATGTAATTTCTAAGGCTGCTTCTAGAAGGACAGAATAATATATCTGAGAAATACAAAATATTTAATGATGTTACAAAACAGCAGGTAGGTAGAGCAACACATGCACCAGAGCAAAGGCCTTTAGCACTGAAAAATTCCCTTCTATCTCAGCCCTGCCTTCAATCAAACAGTAATGGTCTATAAACACTTCAGATTTCTGACAAGTCATACAAGAAGCCTCAGTCAGTTGCCATGACAAAGAACATGCCACCACTGGGGTTTGCCACTGAAAGTTGCATTTTTCTTCCAGCCTACTCCTCTGAATCCTGCTGGCTTAGCTGTACCAGGAACAGTGCCATGATCCTTGGACTCCAGTGACCAGTATTGATTGTTGGTGGATTGCAAACTACACTAACCAGCTGTGGTTGGTTTGTAGGATCAGGGAGTGAAAGAGGGACAGCAGCACTGACCTGACAATGCCTGACGTAAAGCTGTGGAGGAGCAGAGTGGCAATCAGTTGCATGACTCTCCTAGATAACGCTGCCTTCTGCCAAGCCCTACTTTCTGACTGGACTTGGAGACAGACCATGGAGAGCTTTCTTCACTTTTGTGGAAATGTCTTTCCCCGAATCACTCTCACTATTACCTCTGTCATTCTTTTTGGTTTAGTCATTCTTTTTGGTTTAATAGATGCATAATAAATCTATTTACAGTGTTGGGGTTTTTTTGTTTTGTTTTGTTTTGTTTTGATTGATTCCCTAGTATTTACATGCGTTGAGAAAACTGAGTAGCTAACTGAAGAGTATCTTCATCCATGGACAACCAACCTTTCATAAGAAAGCATTTATTAACCTGAAATTTTGACGCAGTCCTCAGACACAGAGCCCAGATTAGTTAGGCTTCATCAGGCATGAAGAGCTCTTCTGAGGTACACTATCATAAAAATGTCCATTCCGGTTGCTGGACATACCTTAAGAACTGGCATATCTTGCTGTTGTGGTATGCTGTCAATATTCAGAATAAGTATATGTATATAAACAAAAACTCTTTTTCTGACACAGTAGAGTTTCTAGGCTAGCAGCAGGGAAGAGTTTATCATAAGCTGTGACCAAGTTTATATTGCCTTTCAAGGCTTATTGCCTTGTTATTTGTGTGGGTAATATAGAGATCTGACCTGTGGCAAAGATCACATAGCCATAGAAGAAGGAGTAAATAATAATAAGTAAAAATTTTTAGTTGTGACTCTGTGTAGGAGAAGCTGATGATTTGTCAGATACCTTTGACACTTTCTCAGTGGGTTTTTTCTTTGATTTGGTGGTTTGTCTCAAGGTGTTTAGTTTCTACTGTTTTTTGTTTGCTCTTGGGGTTTTATTTGCTTGTTTCTTGGGTTTTTTGTTTGTTTGTTTTACTATTTCAGATTAAAACTTGTTTTCTTGAATGTAAGAACAAACTAATTGCCAAAGAAAACATCTTATTTCATGACACCCAAACCTAAGTCTCTCATTTCTACTTTAGCTTTTCCTCAGAGCCAAGTCATCTGTGCTTCTGTGGTTGAGCTTGATACTTCTCTGAAAATGTTTCTCTCCAGATCTGTAGTATTGGACTATAATTCTCTCTATATTGGCTCTGTCAGTTTATGCTTCAGAACTCTGAGAACATTCTTTCATGTATTTGCTCATTTGAACTGGATTTATCTTCCTTGAACATGTTCATTCTCCCCTTAGACACTCTAAAATGGAAAATTTTACCATCATGTGGCATCTTCAGATGCAAGAGATCTGAAAGAATAAACTTGCAGAAAGTATTTGTCAGTATGGAAAACTGTACTGTGGAAGCTTCTCATCAAAAATATGATCTTTTAAAGTTCTAATTTCTCATGCCACTTACTTTCCATGCTGAAATCCTCTTACAAAGTGTTGTGGAAGATCTTGGTGCAAATTTTTCCCTGATCTTTTCCTTGACACACCTTCTTCATTCTCAGTCTCTAGGCTTGGAGTCTCTACACAGAACCAAGAGCTTCTCACTATATTCTGTGAGACCTGAATGATGACATATAGGTGTCTGTTTCTTCTAGTCACAGATGACATCTCTTAATCTTGTAGGAAAGCCAAGTTTTCAAAGTGGATATGGTTTTATGAAATTCCTTCTTTCTTCTATTTATATTTTCTTTAAATTCTTTGTCTTATCTATTTAGGCTGTAAACTTGGCAAAGATTTTTTTCCTCGTATACAATATGTAAAGATGTAAATTTTGCTTCAGTCTCAGCTAAGACTTCAGATTGCTACTTTGAGAGACACTGCAGCCAATGAGCTTGAAGACTGAGGAAAAAAAAAGTTCCCTTAATCAGATAGAACAGAAAAAAAAAATCAGCAACCAAGCTATCATTATTCTAGTATTTCTGAACTAGAGTGTTTCATACTTACAAAGCCATCTGCTGACTTTGTTGCATTGGGTGAAATGTAGTCTCTAGTTAATGACAATTAAGGAATATTAATGTAGGGATAGGGCAAAGGGAATAATAAGAAAAAAACCCCACCATTAAAGGGTCACTCTATACAAATTGCTCTAGACACATACACACACATACTTCTATCAGAGAGTGAGCAACTGATGTGTTCACAGGGTAAAGAGTGGTCATATGGTTTCCTTTTTTTTCACGTTTTCTTTTGATTTTTTTTTTTTTTTAATGTGTTCACTGTGGAGTGAATCTACAGGACACAAAAGAGAGGACAGAAAAGTCTATGCAGTCATAAAAATCACGTCACAGCATCACAGAATCACAGAATATGCTGAGTTGGAAGGGATCCGCAAGGATCATTGAGTTCAGCTCTGAGCCCTGCACAGGACCGTCCCCAAGAGTCACACCATGTGTCCAAGAGTATCATCCAAATGCTTTTTGAACTCTCTCAGGTTTGGTGTTGTGACCTGGGGAGCCTGTTCCAGTCCCCAACCACACGCTGGGTGAAGAACTCTTTTCTAATATCTAAAGTAAACCTTCCCTGACACAACTTCAGGCCATTCATTCAGGTCATACCACTGGTCACCACAGAGGAAAGATCAGTGCCTACCCCTTCGCCTCACAAGGAAGCTTCACAGTGCTAAAGCTACTGAACCAGTTGAAGAATGAACCAACCAGAGCTTATCCAGACAGTTGCATGGTTGAGCATGAACTACTCCTGCTGGATTAGTATGAAAAAGTAATTCCCTTATGCTCTCTGGGCACCACACAGATCTTCCTGAAGGGTGTACGAAAGTAAAGATTTGGATGTAGGCTGACAAATCTGGAAAGATAAAACTCAAATATTTAGCATTTGGAATGGCAGGATTCACCACTTAGTCAATGCAACTAATTGCATAGACCTCTATGTCTGTAGAGTGGGAAGATATTTATTTTTTTTTCCTTTTTCTTTAAATGGTAGCATTTTAAAATAGATGCCAGGACAGATATCATGACAGCAATAGCCACAACTTCCTCACCTTCTCTTGCAGGACTGAAAATGGGGAAGTTCCTATTTGAAAAACCTCTTTCCAAATCTAATTTCACAAAGTAGTGGAGGGGGTGGGAAGGGACTGTGGTCAGTCCAAGTCTTCCTTTTTCATTACCTACAAAGTACGTAAGGGAGTTTACCATAACTGAGTTTGAGGGGGCAACAGTTTGCCAGGGAAGTACAGTTCTTGGAAAGACCATGGTTTTTTTGAGGAACAGATATCAAAGACCTATTGGGGACCAGGTCCTAGTGAATTACTGAAAAGAGAAATTGAGGTGTTCATCTTTAAAAAGGCTTTATGTTTTTGCCATGTTTATTGTTATCTCAAAACTAAGGCACCTTCTATTCAAAAGGAAAAGACAGATATTATCTAAAATAAAAAAGGACAGGTATCATTCGATATTCACTGCATAGGTTTCCTGACTTAACTGTTGACAATAGCAGACTCCGTAATTGATTTTTTTTCCTTATTTTATAGCAATTATTTTGTACTAGTGCTTCACTACCTAAATCCTCAGTTTTTTTAAGTATAACTAAAAAACTGTGTGATGTTCTCATCTGCATTTTTCAATTTCACTGATCAAGTCCTTCCATTTCATGTATATTTCAAGAGATGTATTTTTGGAAAGTATTTATTTCCCTTATTTTTTCCCACTTTTTCTCATGATGCTCAGAATGTTTTTTGGTTTTTTTAATCATCCCTCTTTACTTTTGTTTCCATAATAACAGCTGAACCTTTGTTAAGCTGAAGGTTTACACTGTAGAGAAAGCTGGAATGATCACAAAAACTTCCCTGTTGTGCTGGTTTTGGCTGGGGTAGGAGCTAATTTTCTTCATAGTAGCTAGTATGGGACTATGCTTTGGAGTTGTGCTGGAAAAAGGACTGATAATTCAGGGAAGTTTTTATGATTGCTGAGCAGTGCTTACACAGAGTAAGTATGTTTTCTTCTCCTTACCCCACTCCACCAGAAAGAAGGATGGAAGTGCACAAGAAGTTGGGAAGGGGCACATCTGGGACAGCCGACCCCAATTGACCAAAGGGACAGTCCATAACATATAACATCATGCTCTACATATAGAGATGTGGGACGAAGAAGAAAGGGGGAATATTTGGAGTGATGGTGCTTGTCTTCCCAAGTGTTGTGCTTAAGAAATGGCACTGTATTTTAATGCCCCCCCCGCGACTGTCCCAAATCAGATGCTACTCACTCACTCCCCCCTATCCTTTACCATCCTCCTTCTCACTCCAGGAATGGAGTGGAGAATTGGAGGTGCAAAAAGATAAAAATTACAGGTTGAGATAAGAACAATTTAATGGAAACAAAGAGATAAGAAAATGAAGAATAACAACAACACCACTAATAACAAAAGCATAGAAAAAGAGGATGACTTACATGCAAAAATGCTTATCAAACACTGACTGAATGCAATGCAAGGTGAGTGCAGCTGGCAGCACCAACCACTCTGTCTGCCATGCACCACTCAGTCTACCATGCTTCCTCTTGACTGGAAACCATGCCTCTTCTTCATGGAAGAGAGAGGAAGTCCCTTTCCTCCTCCTGACCATGATTAACGATGGTATCAAATAACACATTATCTTGGCCACACTCCCTCCTGTTGATCTGGGCTGGAACAAGGACACCTAGTCACCCCGATGGGAGGTGGAGTTCTGTGTTTTCTGGGGATGGCTGAACACCTGCCTGCCCATGGGAAGTGGGGAGGGAACTCCTTTTTCAGCTTTGCTTGCATGAACAACTTTTAATTTATCTATTAAAATGTCTTTCTCTCAATCCAAAGGTTTTTTCACTTTTACCCATCTGATCCTCTTCCTTATCTGATTGTGCAGGGAGTGAGTGACTGGTTGTGTGGAACTTAGTTGCCAGCTGGGGTTAAACCATGAGACCTGTCCTTCATAATTATTCTTCTAAATGAGCTTGACATCCTGCCCTTTGAGACAGCACTTTTACAAAACTCATGTTTGGTTGTCAGTATTAAAGGTATTGATTCTCTTTTATATTGATTGCTTCCTTCAAACAGCCTTCCATACACTCCACCCTCTTTGCTGACGTGTGTCAGTTTAAGGAACCTCAGCAAATATGTCATACAGATACAAGTGTTGTCATCTCTGAATTAAGCCCTGAGATATTTTTGTTTCTTTTTGCTGAAGAAATGGGAAAAAAATAAAATAAGGACATTGAAATACATATGACTAAGAAAACTATCCTGTCTGTAGTCATATGGTTTAGCATTACCTATCAATTTCTTTTCTCATTTTGCAATTCCCTTCTTATGGTGCATTTTGTTTCTCTGCTGGGAAGTACAATGTTGTTCTTAATAAAAACACAGTATTGATTTCACTAAGAAATATATTATACTAATCCATGAATAAAATATTAAACATTGTTTGTTTCACCATAAAGCATGTCAAAACCCTTGTAAAACAAATGGGTTTAGATAATATCGATATTTCTGTGGCTATTTGTTTAATTCATACACTACAGAACTGTAACAGTTGGTCTCTCTTTACTACTTTATCAGCAAACAAATCTCTTCTGAGTTTAAAATAATCTTCCATTGTATTTAGAGTGTTGTCTTATATTGCTGTATACTGTATCACAACATTACTTCACTTTTACGCTAGTGTATATTCACTGATGAAGAATTTTCCATTACTAGAGCAATAAAATAGGAAAATAAACCTGTTGCTTATGGTCCTTTACTCAGGAGAGGTGCCATGGAGCTGAGGTTCACAGACTTGTTGAGATTCAAAAGAACCTCTGAAGATCAACTGGCCCATTGTTACTGCTCAAGAAGGATCTCCTAAAGCAGGTTGCTCAGGACTGCTCAGTTGGGTTTTCAGTTTCTCTAAGGATGGAGACTCCAGATCCCCTCTGGGCAATCTGATAATTTTTTTTTTTTTTTTCTGTATATTTAAGTAGAATTTCTTGTATTTCTGTTTGTTGCTGTTGCCTCTTGTCCTTTCAGTTATCACTCCTGATAAGAGTCCCTTTGCTTCATTCACTTCATCAGGTATTTATATTTTTTGATAAGATGCACCCTGCATCTTTCCTCCTCCAGGCTGATCAGTCCCAGCTCTCTCAGCCTTAGCTGCAGACTCTTAATTATCCTCACACCTCTTTGCTGAAATTTCTCCAAGATGCTTTTTTCTAGTACTGGAGAGACCAGACCTGGACAGATAGAAACAGAAGCAAGTCCATCCATTTGATGTATTTTCCACTTCTCCCAATTTATGCCATCTCCAAAGCTGCTTAGGGTGCACTCTGTCCCATCATCCAGGTCATTAATGAAGATGTTAAACAGTATTGGCTACAGCACTGACCACAGGGGTCACCACTAGGGACTAGCTCCAGTGGGACATTGTGCCCCTAGTCACGATCACATCTTTTGTTATTGAATCCAACATAGACAAGACCCTCATTTGAAGAATTTGTTTCATCTTTATGCATCTTAGATTCACAATACCTGAAAAAGGCAGTAGCTCTTCTTAGGTTTTCCACTATGTGAGAGCTAAGGATTATTTTCAGTCAGGTATTTTATTCCCCGTTATGAGTTTTGAGTTGCAAATTACATTTTTCTATTAAAAATGTTGCAATATATATTTTTATCACACAAGGCAGCAACTTCTTTTTTCCAAGTCTTTTTCTTGGGAAAAACTTTGCACTCAGATTTAATTTCATCAGCAGTAGCTATTCAGCTTTAAAGAATCTTTATGTTCAATTATATTTAGGCTATTAAAAAAAAGAGTCCAGATTAAAAGAGATAAATTATTTCAAGTCTTTGAATTACTGTTGTATTGGGTAAATAGTGTTTTTTGTTGTTTGTTTGTTTTGGGTTTTTTTGTTTGCTTATTTGGTTGTTGTTGTTGTTTAGGATTTTGGTTTTTTTTTGTTTGCTTGCTTGGTTGTTGCTGTTGTTTAGGAAGAGTAGGGTTTTTGTGTCTATTTTAACACAATTTTAGACCAACAGCAACCTAGTAACTCCTAGCAGTACTATAATTCTGTTCTAAGTGCACATATAAACTACCTAATGTGGCATGTTCTTTATTTTGTTAAAAATACAGTGTAATAAAGAATAAACATTTTCTTCATAGACCAAATTGAGACATGACAAAGAGTTAAGTCTTCCCTAAATGTTTCTGGCACTCTATAAATCATGAGCTAAAGAAAATGCTGACAAATATCAACCTCAATGAAATATTGATCTACCAGATGCATTTCAGCCTCTCACTAAATAGTTTTCCTTAAGCATACAAATTAAACAGATGAGAATGGAAAATCAGATCTTTGGCACTCCTAACACCTTCAACAGATTTACAGGGGTTTTTCTAATTATTCTCTCCTGGTCTTTTACTGTTCTCAGATAACTTCATTTAAGATGACAGAGATCTCTGCAGTATCACCTTTCACGTGCTTCAATATATGCAATACAAAACTAAGCGTTTAGTAACATGCCACTCTGTGTGCATTCAGTGTGTTCTGGAAGTTAGGTTGGAAATTAAGGAAGACTAATATAAATAAAATTTCTTGCTGGACTTGTATACTGAAATACATCATTTGTATTCTAATATAGCTTTTTATCACTTTAGGTAGCATGGTTGATTTCACTTGGATTCCCTATAAAAAGAAAACCCCTGAGAATGGGTAACATTAGGAGAATCTTTTAGCAGATGACATTTAAATCAGAACATCCAGAGGCAGTGTCATGAGCAGATATGTCTTTTTCACCTAATAAGCCAGGGCTGAATGTTAAATTCAGACAATATTTTATTATCATTATCTGAGGAGAGGTTATGAGGCACACGGGTAACTGTTTGCTGCCCTTTCATATTTCTTGTAAAAAATAATTACTTCCAGGGGTCAGATTATTTCAATTCATTCTCTGCTCTTTGAAGAATTTCTTTGTTGATGTAATGGTTTAGGGGTGCTCAACTTCTTCTACAATTCAGATCTTGAAACTTTTCAACAAAACAAAAAAAACTCAGCCATATAATCTAATTCTTGGGCAGAGTAGTTTAATGATTACAGTCCTAAAAAGCTCACTTCTCCTTTTTATTATTTTGTTTTGTTTTTTTGTGGCATGTTTCTGGTTTTACCTAAATTAAGGCAACAATGAAATGAACTCAGTTTGATGTTAATTTTTTGTACCATTTAATGAAGAATTCTATAAATGGAGGAAAACTGATGAATCAATATAAAAATAGGAAATAACATTCAGAATTTTAATTACATTTTTCATATTCAACTACCAAATGATGCCGTAGGGTTTTCAAGAATTTGTAGATTTTTATACTTCTGGGTAGTTTCTTGCATTCAAGGACGCTAGCAACCTTTAACCCTGTGCTAGCTATCTTAAGGGTCAGATAATAGCTGGAACACCATGCCTGAGAAACATGTACCAGAGCTAAGACAATTAGAT
>JAWWEE010000074.1:82228655-82259183 GCA_035221455.1 Xenops minutus | reverse complement strand
CCCCCCCCCCCCCCCCCCCCCCCCCCCCCCCCCCCCCCCCCCCCCCCCCCCCCCCCCCCCCCCGCAACAGGACCCCAGTGTCAATGTGGGGACATGGAGTCATTTAATGACAATCATAACATGCAGTAAGGAATAAGGTAGCCCATAACTGGGGTGGTATCCACAGCTATGCACATGCCACTCATATGTGTCTTACCTCCTCAGCATTAGGAGGAAATAAATCATCATCCCTAAAAGACCTGGACATTTGCATAACAGAGTATTGTCTTACTTTGTGGTCTCTATAAAAGGTTCTGGGACACCATGTGGTAGCCTTTATTAACTTTCACAAGTACTTCAGAGAATGTAAAGGAGAAAATATGTAGGTTCATAGAAAAAAACCAGGATAAAAGAATAAATACTGTTGAAACAAAAAAAGTGGCTTCTCAATATGAATATTAACAATTTTTTCAGTTTTCTTCATGATTTTGAAAAATGTTAGTTTCACAGAGTCTATAATAAATATTTATAAAGTGACTTTATTTTATTTTTTTTTGTTTTCTTTTGTTTAAGCAAAAAAAAAAAAGTATCAAAGATATGAAGGCATGTAAGACAAAACATCCTTTTCCATAAATCAATAAAACACACTGCTACTTTAGTGGCCTTGGAACTTTGTTTTTTGTCTTATTGATAAACAGATAAATATTTGGACAGCCATCTGGTTTCAGGAAGATCCCTTAAGAATGTGAGCATGTGTTGAATTCTTGTTCTACAATAGCTGATGTTAAAAATCATCATAAAACTAGAAGACATTTCCCATTGTCCTCATAATTAATTGTTTATTTATTAATTTCAAAGTATTTCTCCTTGTTGCTATTGATTCTCAGTCTTGCTTCCTAATGTTGTTTTCCTCATCTTCTCCGGATTCCCTATTGTTAATGTTTTACTGCTGATGTCGCTATAGTAGACAGCATCTCTCCTCTTTGAAGTTCTGCTCCTCCTGCTTGGGTTGTACAGAAAGACCTATGCAACAAAGACAACTCTTAGAGTAATTTTGACAGCTTTGAGCAATCTATTTAAACTAGGAATAACAGTGATTCAGTACCACTTGAAGGCAGACCTTCCTGAATATATTGCAAAGTCTGAGCTCTTTAAATGTATGAAGGATTTTTTTTTTGCCTAAACAAAAACACTTGTAACCATAAAAACTAGCTGGCTCTGTAAAATACACTATTAAAATAAAATTTGTATTTATTTAAAAAAAACGCCAATATTTCAGCTTTATTTCTCTATTTATACAGTAATAAATCATGGTAAATGGGCAAAATACCAAAAGAAATTGACTAATATTACAGCGTATCAGAGGAATGCCATACATGGGTGACCAATATAAACCATAAAAGGTACAGTGGACCAAAATTAAAGGCAATATTCTAAGCTGGTGCTGCTTCATTCCGCATTCAAATTTATGTGTCAGAATGGTATTTTTCAGTGTTTAACTAGATCTTCTTTTACTTACCTTCTTTTGCCCATCACTGCCCATTTCTTTAGGCTATATATAATGTGATGACTTCAGCCTGTGTCAGAAAGTTTAATGCTCTGCTACACAGCAGTAGCAACACATCCATCTTCATTAGAAATTGCTCTTCAATCTGTCCATTCATAAGGCTTTTTACTCACTTCTGTACAGAATGGTGACATAAAGAGACAATTATAAAGAAATAGGAGAAAAAATGTTTAAGTGGTTTGATTGCAGAGATTTTAAAAACATCACACTGATTAATTTGGAGAAGTTTGGGCATTAACTTTTGGGAGAGGGAAAGGACTTTGCTTTCCTTCTTCACTTCTTTGTGTGTTTTTCTTTTTTCTTTTCTCATTTTATCATCAAGAATAAATAATCAATAATGAAAAAGAAAATTACTGAAGAAACAACTCCAAAACCAATAGGTACTTTTCTTTCATTATGTCAATTTACTTTCAGAAAAGAAAATAAAAACACTATTACAAAAGATTTTTTTGGCAAGCAAAATGTAAAACCAAAGAGCTGGAAAATGAGCTTTACTATGCCTTTACCTTGCCATATTATTGTCCAGGTAGGCTGTTTTCTTTTTTATGGAGACCATATAGTAAATACTGTTCACTAAAGTTATGATGTCATATGATTCTTTTTATGAAATTGTAAACTTTTAAGTTTGTATTTGTGGAATTTTGTCCTTTTAATGATTCTTAATTCTATTACAACACTAGATGAGAGCAACTTGGTAGCAGACAGATTAGCTCATCAGAAAAGAATGGTTTAGACGGTATTGATTTGAGCCCTTGCAATGTCTTTTGGAGCAAAGGAATAATTACATCCTGTTCTTCCAGAAATCATTAGATGTAATTCCAGGTGCTTTCTTTCCTGAAAATGTGAACTAGCAAAGTCTTACTAGCTATGCAAGTATTCTTCTCTTCCCTTTGTACAGAGGATAAATTTAAGTGTCTGAAATCAGAAGTAAAATGCACTCTGAAAAAAAACACAATATGCACAATCAAATAGCATATGCTGCAATGTGCTATCTGATAAAATTAACTCCAAGTTACTAAGTATATATTAAAAAAAAAAAAAGGAAATATCAAATCCCTTACAGAAGATTCATGCAGAGTTGCCTTACAAAAGACAGTGTAGTAAATAAAAAATTTAATTTGGTTACATTTAAATTGTAACAATGCATTTAGACATTCCGTATCTCCGAGATCCCATTAAAAGATTTCTGTCCCATCCTAAGAGAAGGCTGTATTTTTTAACCCAGATTAAATAAATAGATGGTAGCATGACATAGAAATAAGACAAATCTAATTCAAGTCAAAGATGTATATGGTTTGTTTAATTAATACATTTTGACTCACAAATTTACATAATTTGAAGTGAGATAATAATGCAAAACCTGCATGAACAGCAGGAGTTCCTAACTTGCCAGCTCCGAAGGGTTGATTGCAGGCAACAGCATTTAGGTGACTTTGGAAAACTATTAATGTGATTTAAAAATGCACAATAAATATGTTGAACTATTACTATAACTGTACCACTGTGTGACAATATATTTCTAGATATGGTTAGATATATGTCAGTGTCATATGCAAGCAGCTTCAAAGGTTTCAAAAGCATAAATTTATTTCAAATAATAATACAAATTCTTTAGAAAACTCCTCTTTATTTTACAGAAAATACATTCAAATAATATACTAAAATTGAGAAAAAGCTTTGTTTTCTCCTTATTAGAAAACAAAACCACACTGTCATCTTTACTGCAATACCTATAAGCAGAACATATGAATATGCTGTTAGTGAGCTGTGTAAAATTAAAATTGCACTTTTCTCTGTCTAAATTGTGTTCCTTCCTGCAATAAATCATCAGCACAGCACCAATTTAATTTCCTTTCTGAGTACATCCTAATGGGAAAATTGAAGACTAAAAAGAATGGTCTGAGGGTTCCCTTCGCCCTTCACATATTGGATGAATGCACATTTGCAGCACAAAAGCCACAGACAACTTAATTATACACTTAGGAGTCAGAAGGTAGGAAATGCAAAGACAGTGGGCCAAACTCTGCCCCCAGGTAGCCCAGTTGCTTAATAGGAATGGCTTCAAATCTGGAAAATGTTATGCCAGTGGGTAAGTATTGCACCCAGTGATGTTTTAGGAGGTGAAGGAACAGTCTCTTTGCATGGGTTTGTTACAGGTTCCTGACATACCTGGCTGCAGCCCATTCAAAATAATAAACAAGACATCTAGAAAACCATGAATTTTGCAGTATATAATACAAATCAACTTAGAGATGGATTTAATTGCACATTCATTTCAAGCTAGATAATATCTGTTTTAAATAAGTAATGAATCAAGCCATTTAAATAGAATGAAATCATGTAATTAAATTGTGACTTTGGTATTTAATTTAATAGAATATTCTGACAAAACCAATTTTAAATAAGTATGTATAGCTCACCTATACCAGCTGAATTGCTTTCTTGGAGTTAATATTAGTTATATGTTCATGAATTCACTATAATTTCCCTCATTTTCTTTATTAACTTTACAAATGATTTAACATTGCGAAGAAAGAGGTTGATGAACCAATACATGAGATCAGGTAGTTGCATCCAGATGATTTACTATTAAGTACTTATGAAGTGCTGGAAGAAGTAAAGATGAACTGTAGTGGTTCCCTAAGCAAAAATAACTTTTATGAAGGTGAACATGAGTCATAGGATTTGGAAAAGAAGAAAACAGTATTATAGGCCCCCACCTACTGCAAGTAATTTAACCAATTTTCAACACTTAGTACAACATTTCTGCAAGCATATTTTAGAGGATTTTTTCTCTTGAGACACCTGTCTAAGCTTTCCCTGTTGTATAGATGAACTAGAATCATTAAGCCACTGTAACATTATATGTATAGAAAATCTGTCAGAAAAAGGGACATTTAACCTTTAAGGAAAATCTACCTTTACAAGAGCACAAGGATTTCTTACAGAGCTATATTGAGGTACCATGACAGTGGACCAAGAAAGGCAAAACCATCAACCTTATTTTCCTTCACACACAGATAACAAGTTAACTGTTGCAAACTGAACAGAAGACTTGATCTCTAGATTCTGGTAAGAATACTTGTCCAATAAATATTGAGTATAGGTGAAGCACCCTGGCTTAATATCCTGGAGTACATAAGTCAAGCCCAAGAAAAGAGATGCACAGACAAATGATGGAGTGAGTTCAACACCATTATATACACAACTATCAAAAGCTGTGAAGAGCCCATTGACCTCAAAAATAGGAACAATCCCTACTCTGGTTACTGTCAGAGTGAAAATACAATTAAGGTTGTGCTGTGAAAGGACTCTACAAAAAAAATTCTCTGGAATACAAATGTGTCCTGTTCTAGAGAAAATGAGGATGCACTTAGGGTACCGTTGGCCCTCCTTCTTGTTTCCTTCTAATGCTTCTACTGATATACAAGACTGCAATGAAATAGTAAAAGAGGGGATGGAATATTACACATATTTTCTCACTTTGATGTTTTACTAGTCTTCTTTTATAGCAAAATAATTTCACTAGCAATTTCACTAGTCCTCCTACATAGTAATTTTTTTTTTTTTTTTTTGAAACAAGGTGTTATTAAATGGAAATCTGTAAGCAGAATCACATTGATCTGCATTAGCTGACAAGGACTATGACATAAATGTCATGAGATCAGTACATACTGGCAAAATGACGGAATTACTTTTATGCTTCTTACTATATTTTGAATAAAAGTCCATATTTCTATCTGGGGTAGGAACTTGTGATAAATAGAAATTACTTGCTAAAATATTAGAGTACCTGTCATAGATGAGAAAGGATAAATGACAACCTGTAGCAGATCTAAATACTGGATTATGTTTAAGAATTAATATATTCAGTGTTTCTGCCCTGCTTGATTATGCCACACACTCACTCCCTCACTCCCTTGTTGTCCTCTATATTGCTTTGTCAGATACAGGAATGTAACAAATTGAATTCCAGCCATCAGGGACAATTTATTGCTTATGCATAAGACAGACAATAGTGTACTTATTTGAGCTGAAATAAGCTTTAGAGTTTCTTAAACCCAACCTTTATGTCTAGGAACACCCAGCAATATCGTGTAGGAATAGCCTGTTGAGGAAATTCATAAGGTGCAAGTTAAGGCATTGTACCATAGCTAATTTGCACCTTACAGTTCCTCCATGTGCAATTTTCACCTATTTAAACTTCAGCTGGGTGGTTATAAGTGTCCTGTGTGGAAATATAACTAAGCATGTCACCATAAGAAATCAGGATCATTAAAAAAGCTAGACATTGCAGAGGCTGCAAACTGATTAATTGCAATTAATACGGATGGGAATGGGCTATGTTCAAATATCATGCTGTATTGGGCCTGGCTGATGGAGTTAATTTCCCCATAGCACCCCTCAGAGTGCTGTGCTTTACACTGGTAGCCAAAAGGATGTTGATAACACACTGGTGTTTGGCCACTGCTGGGCACAGCATCAGTGCTGTAACATTCCTTCCCCAAGTGAGGACAAGATCTGGGAAGGGCACACAAGTAGGCCACCTGACCCAAACTGACCAAAAGGGTATAGTATAGCATATGATGTCAGCTCGGATATAAAAGCTAAGGAAAGGAGCAGAGTGGGTGGCATTCATTGTTTCCAATGGCTGCATGCTAAGAAACCATCGTGTGTGCTGAAGCCCTGCTTCTTGGGAAGTGGCTGGACATCACAGCTGATGGGAAGTAGAGAATAAATCTCGGTATTTTTTGATTCACTCTTGTGCACACAAGCTTTTATTTTTTTGCTTTAGTAAACTGCTTTATCTCAACCTATGAGCCATTTTTCACCTTATTCTTTCTCTCTTTTTTCCATTGGAGAATAGGAGTGATAGAGGAGCTGGATGGGCACTTGGTGTCCAGCCAAGGTCAACCCACCACATATGCCAACTTTTCGAGTTAACAAGATTATGTGTTCAACAGGTACCATGTGGCTGTGGATTATGCCTTACATAGTAACTCAGTAAAATAAAGCAAGGATCAATTCTGTTGTCTTGTCTTACTTATATTAGATTGAAGGTGTTTGCAGGTTAAGACGATACCACCATGTGTATACATAGCACTGAAAATCCTTATAAACAGAGATGTACAGTCAAAGATTATGTCTTTGCGAACACCAGGAGAGCTAAAACCTGGAAAACTGGCAGGTTTAGGGCCTTTGTTAAGATCAGAGTCTGATAACACAACCTGGAAATGTTATCATTCACTGAAACTACTCTGTCCCTAGTCCTGCAAAATTTAGCAGAATTATGTCTAATTTTCCATCTCTGGATCTAGACCTCAACTAACTAGGTTTTCCCACCAAATATTCTGTCTACTTAATTACTCAATGAGGCTCTTTTACATAGGCACATTACAGAATCATACTACTAAACAGGAAAATCAATATGTGCTTTCCTCCATCACCTATGCAATATAGCTTCCTTTCAGAATATGCACACACATATTTGTTTTTCCATTCTGGTGGAAAAAAAAGAATCTTTTCATGACAAATTTCACCTATCTTTTTTTCATCTTCAGGAGAGAAGTATGTGACTGTTGGTATGAAAATGGCTTCCCTGAATGTGGTTGTATAAGTTACAAAGTACCAAATGGGGAAATAATGTACTTTTCTTACTAATTGTTGCTCACCAATTCTCTTTATGTTCATTGCTATATCTTCATTGCATCCACCACCCACTGCCAAGAGAGTTTTCTCTTATTCTACCAGGCTATGTAACGTTATACAAGTGTTTGCTTGTTTTATTGCTTCCTATGCACCCTATTGAAGGGAATCAAAGTATTGTCCTGATGAATAATTTGGTTAATCAGCTTGCATTTCTGCAACGTAGATTGCTTAATAGTAAAGAAAAGCAAGGACATAGAAATAACATCTTCCTATGTGCTCTTGCCTCAGAATCTTCAGAATGTTCTAGAATCAATGGTATCTATATACCATATATTTTTCTTTAAAAAAATCCTAACCAGTCCACCTTATTTTAGAAAAGAAATATTTAATGATTTTACTGAAGGTGACCACTAAATCATTTACAGGAAGGAAAGGAAATACAGTAAAAGATCATTAAAGTTCTCACAGAAAACAAAAGCATAGAAAGCTATTGTTAACAGGTGAAATGTGCCACATATCTGCTGATTCTTTGATATAATATAGAAATAACAAAATTGTAATCAAGAGAAAGTTTCAAAGAAATCTTCTATTGTAATGTTATTGTAATGTTATTTTCCGTTGTTCAGGTGTAGGATTCATTCAGAGTTACAGCGGGACATAGAAAGCTAAAAGTTTTCTGCCTAAACATTGTTGAGTTTTTGTGGTCTCAATTTCGTTTTGGGATTTTTGATAAAGCTTTTCCTTTTTATTCTATAACCATCCTTAATGGTTTTGCATGGTTTGGTTGAAAAATGCAAAAGACACATTATACTAATATGAATTGTGCTGTGTTTCATATTAGCTATTAAGAATACTTTCCGTCAGTAATGAATACACAAAATAATCGAGGGTGTTTGTTCATGAGAAGCTCAATATGAACTGGCAATGTGCACTTGCAGCAAAGAAGGAACAGTGCAACAGTGTCCTGGACTGAATCGATAGAAGAGTGTCCAGCAGGTCAAGCTAGAGAGGGGCATTTTACAAGTGGGTAATGGTTTTAAACTGAGAGAGTGTAGGTTTAGATTAGAAATTAGGGAGAAATTCTTTACTGTAAGGGTGGTGAGGCACCAGGACAGGTTGCCTGGAGAAGCTGTGGATCTCCCATCCCTGGAAATCTTCCAGGAGAAATCAGGTGGGGCTTTGAGCCATGTCAGGGAGATGTTTATGCTTTCATGATTCTAGTAAATAATAATAAAAAAATCCCAAAACCAATACCTTTATTTCATTCCTGAATATCATAATGAACTTTCTTACAAGGAAAAAAGTAAATATATATATACATCCTTGTAACCACTTCAGTGACATAGGCATGAATTCAGAAAAGCAGCTGATACAAAACTGGTTCATGTTATATCCCAAGTCTAGCATAATACTGATGAAATCCTTTCTATATGTACTTGTGGGGTTTTTTTTTTCGTTTTTTTTTTTTTTTTTTTTTTTTTAATATTGTCCTTATTCTTGGGGTGAACATCTTTGTGTTCACCTCATTCATATGTGTCTTATGCGTTCTCTGTAAATAAATACTATTTTTCTCTATTTAGTCATCATTTAAGCAAACATTGACATTAAAGACAGGACAAATTAGTCCCAAGATGAACTTTCAAAGGAATTGATTCTTCACTAGGGAAAGAAACTCAGAAAACCTATTTTCAACTGTACAAAATAATTGTTACTCATATTTCTCTCATAAAACAAGATGGTATTTCAATTATTTTCTGCTTTCAGTATATTTTAGAAAAAAATAAATATTGAAAATTATGTAATCTGTATCTGAGCTATGAAGCCTTGAGGACTGGCACAATAGAATGAAAGAATATTGCTATAAGCTTGTCTTATTTTGTGTTTCCTTTGACATATACTATCAACCCCTGCTGGAGATATTGGCCTAAGTGGAATTTTGGTCTGATTTAGCATAGCCATTCTTCATTTTTTATTAATTTCTGTATGTTCAGAACACACTGTCACTCCCACACCTCCCCTCAGCATTCTACAACCTCACTTCTCATTTTAATCTATATAAGGAAAGAAATTGGACAAGTTATCTCTGGAGCCTGAACAGGTAGAAACTCATTCAGTGATATGCAGGAAAATCCCTGCTTTCTTGGCAGAAAAAAACATCCCAAATGTAAAGATGAGGGGTTTGAAGACTGAGGTCATCTTTTTAAGGATCTGATTCATCTGTTAATCACTTCTTAAACTTCAGTGATTTTTACTACATGGCAACTGAACATTAAATCTATAGTTTTGTCTCAGGATTTGTCAATTTATTCAAGTTTTTATAGTCAGTGATACTGCAAGCAGTTACCATTCTTACCTTCCTTGCACTGTATTTTGATATCTTGACATTTGTTCTTTTCAAATACATGAAAACTATGAATCTGTCTTGCCACTGTGCTACTTCAGCTTATACCAGTTAAAAATCAAGTTTGATACCTCTAATGCATTTGAAAAGTGCTTTCTTTTTTACTATCCTCCTGTGTATTATCTTTTCACGAGCATCACAGAACTCCTATTTTGCAAACGCCTATGAGAGTTTTTTTGTGTTCTTTGCAATATTTCTAGCTCAGTTTTGCTGTTCTTCTCCAGCCATCCATGATTTCCTGACTCAAGAGCAGCCCCAAAGGAAAGCATGCCTTTCTGACCTTATACTACCCAAATTCATACATGGAAAATAGTTCAAATGGGGAGAGGCTGGGGAGGGGGGGAGGGAAGCACCATAAATTTTCAGCTTACCAGTCAAACTTTTATTTCCATAGTACTACTTGACAATGGCATATCATATATTTGAGTATGAAACACTTTTGATAGCAGAATGAGACATGTAATTCCTTTATGTTTATTGCTTCAGTAGAAGTACTGTAGTTATATGTAGTTGACAATTTCCTATCAATCAAAACCTCTGTTTTGTTCCTGTTTGTAGAAACACATCAACTTTGACAAGAAGTACCCCTGTGAAATAATTTTCAATACTGGACTAAAGTTTCTGTTTGTATCTGTAAAAAGAAATAGTCCATGAAGATGAGGGCTCTCCATTCTTTTTTTTTTTTTTTTTATTTGTTTGGTTGTTTGGTTGTTAATGGTTTGCTTATTTTAAGGAATAGGTCACAGACAAATTAAAATTAAAAAAAAAAATAATAATCTCATTCCACTGTGAAGTGGAATTGTCAGTATTCTCCCATGTTTCATGAGATATGAAAAATTAGCTCCTAGGAAGCTACAAAACTCCAATTGCAGAACTGGTTATTGTTGCACCAAGGCACTGTAAAGAATGACACAAGAAGCCCAAAAGACTAAAGAAAAACTTTTTCTCAAAAATTTTCATATGAAAATTGTTAAAGTAGAATTAGTTAAATTAAGGGACGCTAAATTATTATTGCATCTAGAGTTGAATTGTAGAAAATGTTTTTGTCTAAAATAGATGAGAAAACTTAGACATTCTACTCATTGCTCTTGAGAGAATTTGTTAAAAAATGCACCAATGGGCACTTATATTACTCAGTATCTTGAGAAAGTATGATTGTACTGTTGGTATTGCTTTTGTATAACCACAAACTTAAATAATTAACATTCGCATTTACTTACATTAGTTTTTCACTTTGTTTCTCATGGGTGAACAAGAACACAGAATTTTTCTAATTCAGAATCTTTTAGTAGAAGACAAAATTTGCTTCATTTATTATCACAGGTTCTTGGGGCTTTTTTGCTAGTAGGAAATGAGAAATCACCAGACCCCATTACTAATAAACATCTTTTTTTGGTCTCGTACCACACTTCCGTGGGAAAAATATCCCGTTGCTTTTTTGCTTGCTCCATCACATACATATTTCTCTTGATTATTCCTTGTTTGCTGATTAAAATACATCATGGCAGAGCATGTGATCAGGAAGTAAAAAGCAAATTACATATTCAAATAAATGTAGGTCTAAGCTATTCAGTCATACCTCTGAAGACTATCTTTAGCAATTTAAAATCTCAGTCTTCTTATCACTGATGTAATTTTAAAATAAAACAACTGCAGTATTTTGAACACAGTTGCACAGTGTGAGAATCATGAGCTTGAATTGTAAAGTATTTGTTCCAAAACCCAAACAGGAGTCACAATGCAGTATTTATCATTTAAAAACTACAGTTTTAAAATACGGGCATTTCTACAAAAAGGACATATAGACTTCAGCAGTAAATTTTGATTTCAATTCATGAAGATATTTAAGCATTCAAATACTGTGAAGTGATTTTAATCTGTTCAGTAGGAACTCCTCAGGTGTTTAAAACTATTCATGTGTTTAACTATCTTGTTGAATTGGAGCATATTTAAATTTGAAATACCAATAATTTGGGTTAGTAATGGTTTAGAATTTGTAGAATATCATTGGATATTTTTAACCCAAAAGTCAGCTATTTAGCTGTTGTCATGTCAAATAAAATTTAATGGATTTCAAAACATATTTGTAACATATTCTAACATTATCAGAAATCATGTATTCTGTCTCTGAGATCATTAAGGGTCATGAAACCTTTTGAGAAATATCACAAGAAATGCAGAATGTAACTGATCCACCAGGTAATTTGAGAACTACTCATTGGCTTTTGCTCTGTGTACATGGATATTCAGTGAAGGCAAAATTGAAAGACACTTTGAATACTAATATTTGTAGATTATCAGGAAAGTTATCATGAGGGAATTGGTACCTATAAAGAGCTATTTCAGTAAAAGGACAGGAAACAATAATATTCTATTCACCCCTAAGGCAACCTTCATGAGGAGAAAGATGAATAGATTATATAACTATGAAGTATACTGAAAAATAGGACAATATTTTCATTTGAATTGCCTCTAATGATAATGGAGGACTGATGAAAAGTAGGAAAAGTGGGAAATATACATGTAAAAATGTCTATTTGGTTAAAATCGTGAGTTGAAAATGTGAGAAATGCTAGGCAGCCAGATCAAAGTGATTTGTGAAACTTCAAAGAAATCACATGATTTGTGACATTAAGACTGTTGTAATTGATTTTAAAATAATTCAATGGTAGTTTTAAAACTCATATGAGTGACTGAAATTATTGGGAGGCTGGCACAGTCAAATGATCCATATGACTGGTGTCATCAGAAGACCATTGCTATTGCCTTAATTTTGCTTCTTGATCCATTTTGTATCAGGGCAAAGCCTATCTATGTTTGAAGGATCTATAACTTGCAATGGCTTTAGAGCACTGTCCATAAATAAATAAAGATTTACAATCAACTGCATTATATTATTTTTAAATGTTTTGTTTTGTATTCAGTTGCAGGGCAAAGTAAGATTTTTCCTATGCACACAGCTGCTGTTGTTTCAAATGGAAATTCCACTCTATTTAAAAAATCATGCCTTTCATTCCATACAGGAAAATCATTAAAAATCTGCAATAATATTTTAACTAAAATATCTCTGTTGAAAGGACTGTGATACTGGGATACAACAGTATTCACAAAACAGATAATGAAAAAGTTTGATGGCTTCATCTTCGGTGGGAATTTTTGCAGTACTTACTAATCTTTTTTTTTTTTTATTTTCTCACACCATGGTTAAAAAAAAAAAAATGACTTAAATTTAAAAAAAAAATTAGATGGACTGTTGTGGTTCCACCCCATTCAGCAACTAAGCCTTACAAGCTACTCATTCACAGTGGGATGGAGAGAGAATCAGAAGTGGCAAAGTCTGTTGAGATAAAGAAAATGTAATGGGGAAAGAAAAAGCTACACATGAAGCAAAGAAAAACAAGAAATTAATTCACTACTTCTCATGGGCAGATGGGTGTTCAGCCATCCCCAGGAAAGCAGCTCCATCATGTTTAACAGTGATTTGGGAAGACAAATGTCACTACTCCAAAAGTCCCCTCCCTTCCTTCTTCTTTCCCCAGTTTACACACAAAGTGTGATTCCATATAGTATGGAATGTCCCTTTGGTCAGTTGAGGTCAGGGGTTCCAGCTCTGTCCCCTCCCAACTCCCTGTGCACCCACAGGTTCTTCACTGGTGGGGTGGGGTGAGAAGCAGAAAACGCCTTCACTCTTCCTAAGCGCTGCTCAGCAGTAATGAAAAAATCCCTGAATTATTGCAGCACTGTTCCCAGCACAAATCCAAAACACAGACCCACGACATATACTGTGCAGAAAATTAACTCTACTCCAGTCAAAACCCGCACACTAATCTAAATTCTAATAACTTCAGCTGCTAGTGTTTTCTGATTCTACATATTACCATAGCAACAATTAGTTTGTCTTTTATAAGGCAGAAAAATTATTTCACTCAAGCAATAGTATATGTGTGCTTGGCAGAAAGGATGTTTGTGCAAAGGACCACACATGTTATGTCACCAGCAGATATTATTCATTACTAGCTGAACAGGAACACTGCAATTGATATTTTGCCTTTCCATTTTTTTATAGTGATTTCAAAATGACACCATCACCCAGTGACCTACCTCTGCTGCTGGCCACTCTCACCAGCCCCAAGCCGCAGTAGAGCAGTCCCAGGACCAGAAGTAGATGATGTGTTAGATCTTTTCTCCAGTGATGGAGAGGTGGATGTGTTTTACTCCCATGATGTGTGCATTGTGAACTACTCCCTGCTGTTCCACTACATCTGTGTATAGATAACTGAGACCTCATATCAGCAAAGATTTTCATTGCAAAGGATTCCTTTCTCCAGCTCTTTAGAGAGCAAGCTTCCCTGTCACATTGGCATTCCTCCCATTAGTTAAAACTCTTGGAGACTATTAGTGATAGACACTATTGCCCACTGCTTATACATTTCAGCTGATTATGGGCAATACAATTACACATGAAAAAATGTTTTTCAATTACTGTACTATGTAATAATCATAAAAGTGAAAAAATTGGAGATGGAACTGACTAACAAAATTATTTTCTCTGTTCTAAATATTTCAAATATTTGAAAGCATAAAAGTCTCAAAGATCTTCTTGTTTTGCAGGAGGTCAGCTCTAAGGCTTTGTACATGGCGAATCATTTTCTTGGAGTGGCAAAGTGCATCATTGCCAAAAACTTGGCTGAATTTCTTTTCTGCCATGTTCTAGGGCTATCAACGTTCCAATGGGGGACAAAAAAAAAATGCATTCAAATTTCCAAATTCAGAAATGCAAAAAGCATTTTCTCTGGAATACTTTATTTAGCTCTGGTTTCCAGTACTATATTTTTGTTTATAAAATATTAATTTAAACTGTATGATGGTATTGTTTTTATATTAACAGGTCTGAGTTTTAATTCTCTAGGCTTATCAAGGGGGCTGATTTAAATTTTCCATTTCCTACAGTTCTGTGTGAGTGAGTCTCACTAAATGGAATAGCTGTTCTGCATGCAAATCAGAGAAAGCTGATCTGTTATTTTTGGTGGACTGTTTTAGCTTAAGTTGAAGACACAACCAAGCTTGCTAAACACTATTGTCTGTACAAGGTGTTGAGGAATAAATTAGTGCAGTTAACTCAGTTTGCAAGCTACAAATTGAGATGCAGATTGAGCTCTGGATGAAAGCCTGAGACAAGAGGCCATGAAATGACAACCTTTTGGATAACAAAGCTCACAAAGACTGGTGGTACCAGACGTGTGGATGGACACTGAGAAACTCAGCAGAAATGGAGGGCTCGAAAGGAAGAGCAAGACTTGTGTTTGGGTAGACTCTGAGGTATAAAAGCCCAGAGGCTCCCTTCTTAGGGTCCTCCTTGGAGGCACCAGCTCTGGCTGTTTGTGCTAAGGCACCATGAATAAATTGATTTATGAAACTAGAGACCTGAGACTCTGTTACTGGAAATCTGGGGTCAAACTGTAAGGAAACCTGGTCTGACTTCATGAGAGAGGCGATGGGTGGGTGATCAGGCTACCTCAGTTGCTGGTGCTAATAATGGCAAGGTTGTGGGTTTGATCTCTATATAGGCCATTTGCTTATCAGTTGGACTCTATGATCCTTGTGGGTCCCTTACAACTCAGAATATTCTGTGATCTGTGATCACCTGTTGGGTCACTAGAGCCACCCACTGTAAAGGAACTTTGGTCCCAGCAGTTAAAAGTCTCTAGCATTTGGGAGTGGTACTGCAAGAGGGCTTCAGCAATGGTCATACTGGGAAGCTTCCTTAACAGAAGAGTGAAAATTTCAATTTTGCATGCCTTTTGTTATATGTTTTTATAAAGTGTTATCTAATCTTATCTGTCATTTTGGTCAAATTACAACATACCTATCACTATCTGATTGGTTTTGCTCTGAAATAATATAAAAATAATATAAAACATTACCAGCTGGTATATGTGAGCTAAACCCCCAAGATCCTCAAATTACTCTCATTTTGGAATGTCAGAAGATCTTGTCCAACCTTTCAGTATTATCACAGAATATTATTGTCCAGAATACTTTTTTCCCTTCTGCAGTCTATAGTTCTGAATATGGGGCAAGGAGGAAGAGGGGTGTGGTTGGGCTGAGGGGAGTTCTTCACCATAATAAACAAAGCTAGACTGTCTGGGAGGATCTTTGCACTTAACAGAGAAAAGGAATATCAGTCCTCTAACCTGATCAGATCTGTTCGCTCAGTATGTCATCCTGTTCCTTGCAGGCACACTCCTGAGGTGAAAAGGCACAGCCATACATCTGTAGCTGCTGTGTGCTCAAAATTCTCCTCTTTGAAGAAGTTCTGGAAAAGGGTCTCTTCCTAAAGGTTTGATTCCTGCACAGTTTTACTTCATTTTATAGAACTGCTCTGACTTAGAGTTCATATCAAATAACATTTAAAAAAGTCTAACAAATTAGTAGAAAAAATCTGAAATGTCTTCAGATTATTTTCCCTTGTGATATCTTATTGCCTTTCCCATAATTAGGGTGATCAGTTTACCTCTACCCTGTAAAGAGGGTGTTTCCTTTTACTATTGCTTAAATCTTTTTGATAGGCCTATATGATTATAATAGAAAATGACTGTTTTGTGTGACAGCTCCTGAAACTTTGAGATTGGGTGGGACCTGCTTTGTTGAAATATTCAGAGTACTATTTCATGATCCTGCACTCAACAAACTGTCAATCACTGTGAGTAATATATAATTATGTATTGCCTAAGAGAAAGTTTTTTTTATCCTCAAGGTAATGTAAAACACAAGTAATTACTAGGGGTATGACATTTTAAATAGAGATGCTGTCTCAGATCCAAAAAATTCCTGTAAAATAAGTAAAATAGTAAAAACTAAGCAAATGCAACTCTAGATAGCATTCAAATATCACAAAAGAATATGTTTAATACCACTATAAGCAAAATGTCATGAGGTGAACAAAGCTAAGCACTTTTCCCATAGGAGTAAGGTAGGAAATTTGACACTGCACTGCTTTTATAATGTAGATGATACAACCCTTTCTGTCACTCTAGTAGTGGAAATTAAACAGTATTTATTCCAACAAAATGTCTGTATGAAGTTCAGATACAGGTTTTACATAGCTTTGTGTTTCCTGCCCTGTCACAGGCCCTTGCCTGTCCATAGCAGGCATTTTGGTGTGGGCAAGAGCTGAAAGTTTCAAGAGACCGTAGTATACAACATGTCCACCTCTTCTGTGGCAATGTTAATGCCCACAGAAATCTATTGTAAGTCATAAAAGTACAGAGGAGTCCTGAGATTTTTTTTATTTTTTTTTTTTTTGTAAAAAGAGGTTTAAAGATGTTCTTCTCAAGCTGTAGCTGGCTATAGAAAAAGTAATTTTGCTAACCTTACCTTAAATCTAAAACAGTTGAAAAGCAATGGAAATGCATCCAGGTTTGTTTTTGCAATATGAAGAATGATGTTACCCAGAACACAACTTTTTGTGATTTCTTTCTAGTTGGTCATTTTGGGTAACAGTAATTTCACTTAATTTTAATTGGCTAACTTGCAGATATAAATCCACTGAGACTCGTTCCAGCATGTATACAGTGAACAAAGCCCACTTTAAGGCTGCCATTTATTTGAACAGTATGAATCTCTACATTAGGCTGAGATGAAGTCTGCTCTAGACACTACTGACTGAGTCTGAGTGATGCAAAGGGACCTCAGGCGACTTGATAGCAAGCAGAGAATTGCAATTCAGACATCTTCATTCAGTAAGCTGAGTGGCACTCTCGGCATCTGATTATCATAGAATCATAGAAAGGCTTGCATTGGAAAGGGACCTTAAAGATTATCTAGTTCTAATCCTCCTGCCATAGGCAGGGACACTTTCACTAATCTGAGTTGTTTAGAGCTCCATCCAACTAAGCCATGAACACTTCTAGAAATGTGGCATCCACAACTTCTCTGGATAACGAGTTCCATTGCCTCACCATCCTCACAGTAAAGAATTTCTTCTTGATGTCTAATCTAAACCTATTCTCTTTCAGTTTGAAACCATTCCCCATTTTTCTGTCACTACATTCCCCTTAAAAAATTCCCTATATAGCTTTCTTGTAAGCCCCCTTTATGTATGCAGAGGTTGTAATCCTACAGGTGAAAGGAAAAAGGGTTACTGGAGAAATCTCTGACATACTCTAAGGCCTCTCTACAGTTGTCTTGGGTTGCTTTCTGCAACAGCCCTATCCTTTTACTCCTTGAGAAAGACTAATTTACCCTATTTTAGTTCACTGTGTGTGCAAGGCCTGTTATATTTTCTTTGTTGTTTACCATATCATAGCACAGACCTAATATGTCTGTGGAATAAAAATCCATTTCTCTGATAATATGTTGACCCCATAATGTGCAAATTGCACCAGAAGTTATGATTAGGTATTCAGAATAAACTCACTCTTCCAATATCTGTCTTTCTGTAAAAACAACATTAAGGTTTACGAAATTTTCACACTTAGCAGTTAAGCTCTGTTCTCCTTGACTGTAAGCCACCATCTACAAAAAGAAATGGTAACTTGGATGATTATTCTAACTCACAGATAGGAACTCTATCAATGAAAGACTGTAGGACAAAGCGCACACTCTCTTGGAGGCAAAATTAATGTATTCAGACATTGATGAGCTGCACTAAAGAAGTTATCCTCATGTTCAATTCAGTATGCCATTAAGGACAAGAAACAAGGCATTTTGCAAGGTATAGACTATATCCTTTCTTTCTAATCTTTCACTTTCCTCTATTTACTAGGAAAAGAGTTGCTCTTGGAAGCTGCTGATATGAATACAGGGTTAAAAGTGTTGCTTGAACTTGGCTATGGATAAATTTCACTTTTGTGTTTATTGTATTGCCCAGAAAAATGCAAACTGCCCATTGTTTTGTCTGAAAAATGGACACATTCTCTTTTCTAAATTCATTTAAACTTTTTTTCATTTTTTTACAATGCGTTTTGTTTAGTTGGCAGATTTGTTTGTTTGTTTGTTTTTAAATCTTTTTTTTTTTTTGTCTTATTGGAGCAGTCTGTTAGGTAAAGTGAAAAAAAAAAAAACCAAACAAAAACAAAACAAAACAAATAACGAAAAAACCCCCTATACAATACCAGTTAATATCCAACCCCACAAGATCTGGAACTACTTATCTGACAAAATTTTATTGAATCTTCTAAGTGCTCGGTTTCTTTGCTTTCCTTTCTCTTAATTTCTTCTCTTTCCTGCCTGAGACCTGCTTCTACTTGAATTATGGTGTCTGAGGGATACAGCCTTATGAGAAATGAATAGTGATAAAGTAAGAATTGTGAACTACATTTGAAGGCTGTGAAAAACACAGCAAAACTATTCTTTCCGATTGAAAGCCATTGTGAGTTTATCACCCTTTCTTTGCTACAGAAGAATTTGTAAACTGTTCCTCTTTTTCATCAGACAAACCCACAGATGTTGTAAACAAAAGTTAAAATGAATTGACCTCTGTAGTCATCAAGTCTGCAATGAATAATTCAGATAAATAATTTTGAAATTTGAAGGCATTCGAGATAGTCATCTACCTGTAGTCTTCTTCTAATTTAGGAAGTGGGCTTGCATATCTAAGTTAAAAAATGTTATATATTCTGTTATTGTAGGTCAGAGAGTTTAAGAAAAGAGTTAATACAGAAGTACCAAAGTCCTTGGCATAATAAGGAATACCTATTTATATTCTTCAATGAACATCTATTTTCAAAGTTGCAGCTTCTTGAAACAATGTGAAAAACCCAGCTACTGAACTGAAAATGCCACATTGTTGTTCACATAAATACAACTTCCCTTCCTTCCATTATTGACTGACTCCTCCACCTTTCTTTTTACACCTTTTTTTATAAGAATATTATATCAAAGAACAAAAATCTCTTTTAATCTAAAATCTTATTTTTAATGAAATATAAAAAAAAAAAACAGTTAAGTTTTGATTCTTTTTCCCTCATGTTTTACTTATCAGATAACTAGAAGGAAAAACTGAGAACTTCTACATAACATAACATTAGAATTATTTCCATAATGTAGAAAACAAACAAACAAACAAACAAACCAAAACAACGTTGAAAAGGTTTTTTACGGAAACTCCCCCTATGACTGTAAGTGGTAACCAGATGAACTCTAAAGTAGTTTTTGCTCACTCTGCTTGGAGATGGCAGCCAGACCACACTGCTGTAAGTAGATCTCTCTAAGAGATGGTTTATTTCGTGAAGAAATAAAATGGAAGTTTTATATTGACTCACGATACTCTCCAGAAGGACTATAGCAGTGGCTGACAGCTGTGCAAATGCAAAATGGCAAAGAAGTGGCTTCCGACAATCTGTCCAAGAAAGAAGACGCTGTTCCTCAATATTGTTAAATTTATATGAAATTTTCCTTTATAAAGAGAAGAATTCCCTAGAGATACTTTGTAATTACTCTTCCTGAGTTTTCTGTATTTGGAAAGGGATTTTGAACCTGAAGAGAACAGAGAGAGCAAAAGAAAAGAAGGCAGCACTGAAGATAGGGGGTGAAAGAGAAGAAGCAGACAAGACACATGCTTGGAAGTGAGTAATAATTTTCCATTGGGTGAGAAGAGGATAATATTTTATGAGCAGGGTGAATACTGGTGAGGAACAGAGGTGTAACTGTAGAAGAATCTTCCAGCAGATTCATTACGTGGAGATGAGGGTTTATGTCACTCACGAAGACTTTGTTGCATTGGAAAGAGACATCTTTCCAGGGATAAGTCTTATATGTTTTACTCTGCCTGCATTTCAGAGAAGCTGACTCCTTGGTATGAGAGAAGATAAGTCCTTGTAGACATGCCTGGAAGTCCCCACAGTGGTGGGGCTGGGCGACAATAGAAGCCCTGTGAAGAGCAGAGAGTGTGTCTTTTGCAGGCCCAGTGCAGCTTGTGATGAAATGTTAGTGTTCTTAGCTTTTTGGAAGTAAATTTTTTCTAAATCTTTCCACTTCCTGGTAGTTCAGGGTGCATAATCTTTCTTGACAAGAGGGTAAACAGGGATTAGAGTATCTTTCTTGCAGCTTGGGGAAACACTGATTTACATCAGTGTAAACATCACGTGTCTGCAAGCTGTCAGACTTTCCACCATCATATATTTCTAGGCTGCATATTATACCTTCTAGGGGAGGTCCTCCTCATGCCATCATTGAAGTGATCATTCCTGGCAGACATGCATATTTCTCTTGTGATCCCTCTGTTCACTCTGCTGGAGCAATGCTAGCAGTGTGTGATGAAGCAGTCACTCAGTGATGGCTCGTGTAGCTGTCATCTACACCAGTGGTGCCAGTAACAAGGCAGCAGGGTCATACCAGAGCCCCAGTAGCTACAGAGCATGCAGCGAGGAGCCCCAAAAGTTTGACATTACCAAGTCATGGCTGATGGTTTGCTGGTTTGAATGCCATCCCAAGACTGAGTCCCCGGGAGCCCTGGTCATTGTCCACAGCTCTCAGCTCACAAAAAGGGCTGTATGTCACTGCATAAAGACTTCAACCTGCGGGACAACCTTACAAACTTGTAGTAGGGTGAAACAGTGAAAAAAAATAAAAGCAACCTTCAACAAGCTACACTTTAATATCTATCCACATCAGCAGTTCCTGTGCACACATAAGGTACATTCTGTAATGCTAACAAGCATTTGAATACACCACAAAACAGACAATAAACATTAACACAGTCCTGCTTGTAGTGGCTGTGGAATATCACATAAAGTTAGAATTAATTCTGTCACAGTTCCGTTTTGTGTTTAAAGATTGGTTAACAAGTTGCAGTAAAAAAGCCCCAGTGTTTTGATATTTGCTGATATAAAAATGCAGTCAGCTGAAAAGTTTTCCTAACTTAAAGGCGAAGTAGAAAGCAATCTGAAAAAAAAAAAAAAAAAAAAAAAAAAAAAAAAACAAAAAAAACCCCCCACCAAACAGAAACCATCACTCAGATGAAAGTAGTACACAGATGTCAAAAGCAAAATACTTAGAATTTATTTAGGATAAGCAGAGAACCTGACTTGCCTCTAGAGGAAAAAGAATCAACAAATATTTCAAAAAGTCAGTCTGAGCCACTGCTTCACTTGTAAAAGTCTTATTATGATTATATTAAAGACTGCTTGATTCTTCCCTTATGTCAGTCAAAGGTCAATCCAAAGCAAGTTTTCTTCCTGCTTCAAGTGAGCTGAGTTTCAATGGCTTGACTGACTTACCAATCTAGAGCTCTCTGCTTTCAGGCCAGAAAAAAGGACAGTCATAACTATTTTGTAATTATAAAAATCTAGTTCAGAACATGAGCAGTTAAGGACAGTCATAAAGAAGAAAGAAAGCAGGACATCATGAGAGACTTTTTGCAATGCATGCAAGGCAAATATATAAAAAAAAAAAAAGTCTTTAAAAGAAGACAACCAAAAAACCCAACCAGCTCAGGAATCCTCTTTTAAGAATGGCTAAGAAGACATTAATACAGGAAGTACAAAACCAAAAGTTAAATTTAAAGAGAGGGAATTAGGTCTTTTGACTAAAATTGTTGACTGAGACATCTAAAGTCTAATGCCTAGACGTGCTAAAGTTAATTAAATGTGTTCATTATTTTTAACAATGTTTTTATTCCATTTAACCTTGCCACACACACAAATCAGCTTTGCACTAGTAATTTATTCTGGTTAGTACAAAAGGAGACAGAACTCAAGAGACATCTTTAAAATTCTGTGTGATATAAAAGCTACCTTATGTTATATTATGTTATGTTATATGACATCATCAGAAATCTATTCTATAGATTTCTGTACTAGCATATATTCCTAGAGTAGTCAGTCAATACCAAATACTCAACACTTCCTAACAGATGGTTAGCAAGTTTGACAATTAAGCCACTTATTCCCATATCTCAAGAGTATAGTACAAGTTCAGGTCATATTAGAAGACACTAGATATTGCAATTGAATCCCTAGTTTATGGGATTTGTACTGTTCCGGATAATTACTGGTATTGAGTTTGTTTTTTTTTTTTCTCATCACTATAGAGTTGCTGTTATGGGTGCCATCTTCAGAACAGCATCTTGAAATTGTCAGATATTTTCTTTCTGTACAGTCATAGTGAGCTATTGAGCTGCAAGGGAGATGAATGCAGTGATTCACTTGTGATCCACCTGCTCAGCATGTGGGATCAAACCCAAGCTGTGCCTGTCATCATTCTAGTCTGGCATGCATACAGTTGGGCATACCCATACATCTTTTCTGGTTTCCATCAGATTGATTGTAGAAGGAAGTTCAGGGTTAGTTGCAGGTAAGAATGCTCTCTGGAGCAGACACATTTTTGAGTGAACCCATGCAAACATTTGTGAGTGAACCCATGCTCACATTTATGAGGGGGAAAAAAGGCTTCTACAAAAATTATGTCCTTTTTTAGAGACAGAAGTATGTCTCAAATCCCTGCTCAAAAATACCCTTTTCCTGGAGCCTGAACAGGGCTTTTGGTGCTATATCTGAAGTGAAGGAAGGCTACTTAGCTGCTTTTGTAGTCATTGCCAGTGAGAATCAGATGAGTATTTTACCCGATGTGTCTGTACAGTGGTATGAGCTGGCCATCCATGTCTGTCTGAAGAGGGCACTGCCTTCACTCCCTGAGTGCTTCCCTGGAGAAGTGGATTCTTCTTCCTTCTCCCTTTGGTCAGCCATGGTGTCACCCTTGCTTTCACACAGAAAACAATGGAGACAGAGACCACACATGCAGTGATTCTTCTGTGGTGGTGTGTCTCCACACTGCACTCTGGTGAGGGCAGAAGCTTATAAGATTCTGGCTCACTGAGAGTTTGTGTTCAATACCTGAGAAAGTATAAACAGCTTAATTTCCCTCGGTCAGTGGCTTGGAAACCCTATAGTTGCATTTACATAGTGAAGGGGAATTAAAAATTGTACCTGTTCAGGAGTGGCAATTTGTGATTGAAGAACAATCTGACATGGAGGGTAAGACAATTCAACTGACGAAAGGGTTACATTTACTGGAAGCAGAGATGCCAGAGACAGAACAGACTCCTTATGAGGGAATGAAGTCCCCTTGGTGGTAAGATTGGAAATAGCCTCTACATTGCCTTGTGGCCCTCCTGAAGCGGGAGCACTCAGAGGCCCAAGCTCAAGGAACTGGGCAGCAGACCTGGGCTGGGGAGTGGACCAAAGGATGGATTAAGGTGCCTCATACAACCTCTCTCTGAGCTCATACTGGAGACAAGAAAATAGAGACTGGTGCAAGTTCATTTAAGGAATTGACTCATAACACATCTTTACAGGGTCCTTGTAGAATTGTCCATGATCATAGGATTCAGTTCAATGCAACGTTATTTTTCATTTTATTTTATTTATACTTAAACACAAATGTGTTTAGTTCTCCTCAAGGGATAAAATTAACATTTCTCAGAAAGAGAGCACAGTGTTTTTGCATGATGTTCCACAGCACATCACTGACATTTCTACTATGACCTCAGCGATTTTTCCTCTGTCAGGTACTCAGTATTACACCCTCTATCTACCTGTCCTGCTGGCACCTCAAGAGTTCACACTCCTTGTGCTTTTCTACTGAAGCAAGTGGGCAGCCAGTTCCTGCTTATGCCCCCTCCCTTGACTGCAACTGTGGAATGTACAGTCTTTGCTGTCTGTAACCATAAGGGTAAGTCACATTCACCTTTATTAACACTTAAGGAAAGGGAGAAAAGATGCATGTGATTGTAACCCCCTGAAACCTGTATCTAACTTTCTATTAGTGACAACATACTAATCAAAACAAATCAAAACCAAACCAAACAAAACTCCAGGGCATCCAGATTGCCACAAAGCTCATAGAAAGAAATGAATATTTTTAGAAAACATGTAAAAATACGTATCCTGAAGATCTCTTTGTCATGTAATGTGCATTATAGGAGCAGATCCTCTTAGTTCAATCAGAATCTCAGAAGGTGGGCACAAATTAATTACCGAGAATTATATTCTGTCACTGCATACTTTACACCATAATCTGATTGATTATGTTGGCCACTAACAGCTGGACTTTGTTGGATGGGGTGGATGTAATGGAGCAAGCTGAAGCAATTTAAACTTTATCATTTACTATCTCCTGGAAAAGCTAGGAAACAAAGCAGGAAACGCTGTGTATCTCAAGCACTAAAATCAAGTAAAATATGTAACACAAAACTGCACCAAACATTTCCTTCACTCATAAGACAAAACATTTTAATAAGTAAAAATATTTCAATCACTTTGCAAAAGCATTTTCAGAGGCTGTATCTTATCTGAATGTATTATTTCAGAGAATAGGAAACCATACTTTGTAAAAAAAACCCAGACCTGGATCTTTAAAGTTCATTCAATAAAAAGTCATCCAGCCTCCAAAACAACTGAAATAAGAACAGCTTCAAAAACAACAAGCAAATGATTCATATCCAGGGGCCTGACAGCTTGGTGGTTTGGGTGTTTTTTTTTTCCCTTTTTTTGATAAAGATGCAAGTGGGAATTGCAGCCAGCACTTTACACTTCTGTTTCAAGTCTGCTGCATACCTTCCTGTGATATTGAAGCAATCTCTTAGGAGTACAGTTCATCAGCACGTATTGCTTTGGTCAACTACAAAAATGTTTGCAGAACTAGTTACTTTTGGCAATATGGTGCAACTGAAAAATGGAGTTTATCTTATTTTGTCTGAAGCAAAGGTAGGAATGGGTTTGAGATGTAAAAAAAAAAAAAAAAAGGAAGCTTTTCAGTTTCTGAAGATAAAGTTGCTTTTTTCCTTTTTCTATTATTCTCTGGTTGCAGGAAAAAAAAAAAAAAACAAAAACACAAACAAAAACCACAATAATTTGACAGGCATTTCAACAAACCTAAACCAAAGAAAAATCTTTGAGACTGATGCTGAACTTTAGAGGGACTGTGTTAAAAAAGGGACTTCACTCTCTCACCCTCAAGGATGAAACAAGTTAGGTCAGCATGCCTTGAAGCCAAGAAAATGCAATCTTCACTTTAGGGAATTTATAATTTAAAATCACAGACAATAAATTGCAGCTTTATTATCTTACCTCTTTTTTATTGTTTTTCTCAATCTGAGAAGCCACAGCTGAAGACCAAAATCTCAGTTTCCACTGACACTGTCTAAAAGCAGAAAAGCTGTGATGGACATAATTCAACCAATTTTAACTGCACTGTCTCTTGGAAACACACCCATTTTCTCTGTCCATAACATGCCTGTCTTCTGTGGCATAGATATCGATGGGCCAAGCCTTCTCTGAAATACATGCAGTAAAACCCATTCTCTTTTGCAGCCCAGGGCCCCTTGTGCCCCTGCTCCACTCAAGGTAGCACTAAGGTGGTCTGAGGTCACTTTAGTCACCACAAACAGCAGCAGTACTTGCCAGCATGCTCATGGCCCATTGCTGCCACTTAATGCCATCAACATAATGTGGAGATGTGGTGGACACAGGTACCAGAGCATTTGAATCACACATATGAACAATGGTGTTCATTTGTATAGCCAGGGAGGTCCAGTGCATGCCAACCACTACACCCAGATGGTACTGTGTACTTCTTAGGCATCCAGAAGATGTGTAGGAAGAAGAAATTTAGGGAAGGATTTGAAGAAAGAATGTATTTTTCTTTTCCCTAAATATATCATAGGAATGTAGAAAATCACTCAATGTGGTGTGGTCACAAATCTTCCCGTGGCTTTACCAAATCTCTGCCAATACAGAGGATGTCACAGATCCTGAATAGCAGGAATGGAAATCAGCCAGTGGAAATTTCTTTAAGACTGGGAGCATGCAAATATGCTTTATGGAATGATAGAAGAGACTCACAGAATCACTAATGTTGGAAAAGACCTCCAAGATCATAAAGACCAACCTTTACCCAGATTGGTAGGAAACAGAACAGTAACAAGAATAATCTTTGATTTAGCAGTTGCTCAGTAACTTTCTTCTGACCATGTCTGAAATCTGATCAGCAATTTAGGTAAAAATGCACTCCACCCTGGAGAGTGGCAGCACAAGATTAAATCCTACTCCAACATTACTGAAGTCCACAGAGTAGTTTTAAATGTGAGGGGTTTTTACTCCACAGTGGTGTCCATTTGACCCAATCTAGTTGAGTCCTGGTGGAGTGACAGCCACCGTCCCCAGCCCAGACCTAAAATCACAAAAACCAGTTTTGAAGGCCATCTGCACTCATCTGATTTTGTCCTGAGGGGAATGGCAACCTGAATGCTAATATATAGGCTAACATGGCTAGCCTCTAAAAACAGGAATATCAATTTATTAAGATTATTAATCAGGCAGCAAGAGTAGATGACATTCAGATCTGGTTTATGTGTGAGTTTATTGCATATTGCATTTTACATAAGCAAGGAATAAGGAATGAATGCTAGATTAAACTGGGTTTACTGGGTTCTGGAAGTTACTATGGGGTAGCTGCTATTTTGGCCAACACATAAGATGATCGCTTACAATACTGAGTAGCTTTTTGGGGGAGGTTATCTGGAGGCATTTTAAACTTATTATAACTGTATGAAAGGACAGTAGAAAAAATCAAAAACTATAAAGGATAAAACACCTTTAGGTGATGCAGAAAATCCATTCTGAGGGAAAGTTTTTCCTTTCTTTCTTCAAAGGTTTTATAATGTATTTCTTCCTGTGTGGGCTCTGCTGATCTTTAGCTGTCCAATGTACTTGTCCAACACTGATCTTAGACATCTGTCTTGCCTAACAATAATTCTTGGAAGGCTGAAGCAGTGTGTACATTCATCTAGAGCTATTTTACAGCTAGTATCCATCTGCTCCTTCTCCATCCACATGCCTTTACAAAATCTCAGTCCTTTGCTTTTTAGAGAAACCATATTAACTGGCTCACTGTTTCACATTTCCAGCTCTCTTTACTGAGTTGCCTCACTCTATCATGTCATGTAATACTTTTGTATAATGCAAAGTAAATACAGTAATCAGTAAATAGGGCAAAAAGTAATCAGAAATGTATTAGAGATTAAGGATAGGCATGTTTTCTGCAGGCCAAGAGGTAGGTAATGTTAAAAAAAAGTGCAAATGTTTTAAAATTACAGACTACCCTTCCCTAGTCTTAATTTTGCTTATTTAATAAATTTTGCATTCTGAACTGCTCCATCTTAAAATCACATTTAAGGAGGGGTATACTTTTTTGTAGGATGACTTAGTATGTCTTCTAGCCAACTTCACTGCTGTCAATGATATTCCCAGAAGACATTCCTCCTGCCACTGAAATCTACCCTTGCTTCTATTGAATTGATTTCCCATTCCCCAAAAGAAAAATTATGTTTCTTGCTCTATGAGAGAGCAGTTTGATTAACTTTCTGTATAACAATCAATGCTTTGTTTTACAAGTTAAATTAATGAATCAGTAATAAACCCTCAATATAATAATTAATATTCCTGTCTTTATGCTGCATAATTCTATGCACAGAGTTGCTTGGATAGTTTGTGACAAAAAGTAGCTAACTGCAGATGGCCCTGCGCTTTTGTCGGGTACTTCATGGTTTGATTCTAGGAGACATATTCTTCCTTATATCTATTTTATATTTTCCTTGAAAATAATAGTTCAGATTCTCAGCTTTTATGGTTTGATGAGCCCAAGGATTTTTTCATTGTTTCCATGCAGGCATAAAGTGACAGTTCCTTTAGCAAAGAAAATTATAAATTGGATTTTGGTTTCGTTTGTTTTGACAACAAGACATAATGGATCCTATTGTTTCAATTTTAATCTTCTTTTTGCCCATGGATGATTAAGCTCTTTTCAGAAGTAAGTCTGTTAAATACATATTTAGCTAATTTAGAAATGAATTGTGGAAATCAATTATATTAACATATCATATATTATTTACCAGAGACATCAATTATCCTATAAATATGTATTTACTAAACATAAATTGTTTCCTCAATAACTATAATTCTCTGGACAAACTGTAGATAGCATTCATTTTCTCATCTGAGGATCTCAAATTGTCTTTTGTATGAAGAGGCATAAGAAGTCCACTCAAGTAATTTGAAACATGCTTATTAGTACGAATACTTGGCTTATTTTTCATTTGACTCAGCTGTTAAAAGATCTCATTCTTTTTTTTCAAAAATCAAAAAAATTATTTACATTGTGACAAGATCATGGCCAAATCTTGCTGCTGAAATCTCTGAAAGAAAGGGAGAGATCAAGTGTAGCTCCTTTTGTGTCAAGTATTTATTTGGCCATGGTGATTTTTCTTAACACAGTGAGGCTACAGTTCCTCTGAGTCTTTGTGTTTAGTTATTGAGATTCCGCTACTTGAGTCACTTACAGGAAAAGTTAGCTAGTCAAAATTTTTTAAAAGACACTGTGACTAAACTGACTTGAGAATAATAATCAGGTTTTGTACAGGTATGTATCCTGTGATACTGTCATTGCTTTCAGTCAATCCCAGCCCTTTGTTATTTTCTCCCACAGATTTTGTCACTAATGAGATACCACTAAAACTTAAGAAAGTTATATTTTGTTATTTTAGTGGTACAAAATGAAAAATCACACCAGTGACTTTATGTGTATATATATATGAAATAGATAAACCAAATTACTTTTTTTGCTATTAACATCATTTCTTTTGTAGGAAATATCTCAATTACTAGGTGGTTATGATGCCACAAAAAATCAACATAACATTTTTGAAAAAAATTTTCATTTTACTCCTACTGCTGGATGAACACTACCTACATTTGGGCCTAACAGCGACAGCAGCTACTTAGAAAATAAATAAAAAAAACCAAATAAGTTTCATTAAACATTGTCAAGATCTAAATCCTCTAGACCACATAATTATTTTTTTCTCGAATCTGAATGTTTCATCAAATACTACTCTTCTCTGAGTCCTAATAAGATCTGAGAACTGTGTTAAATGAGGTTACAAAAACTTTCATGACCACAAGCTATTTAAATTATAATTATGCATTTTTTCTCTATCTCTTTACACAAAAATCTTCACAGCAACAAAGAAATAGGTTTTCAGAAGGCATTTATAAATCACCTGGAATATCTCATGGGAAGAGCATTGAAAAAGCTATGATATACAGGCCTGCTGGAAGTCACAGTCTTGGTTTGAGATTAAAACCATAGGCAATAGAAAACTCAATATATTGTTGGAGAAATATTTAATTTTAGATGGAAAAAAATGATTTTAATCTTTATAAGAATTACTTACTTGTCTATGCCAAAATTTTGCAGGTAAACTGCAAGATACTATGACAATCTGAAAATAAGGTTCCTTTTTCTCACACTAGTTGTACACTGATGCCCGATACCTGACT
Source organism: Xenops minutus (assembly GCA_035221455.1). Classification (NCBI taxonomy): domain Eukaryota; kingdom Metazoa; phylum Chordata; class Aves; order Passeriformes; family Furnariidae; genus Xenops; species Xenops minutus. The sequence continues at coordinate 82,229,248 of JAWWEE010000074.1, read as the reverse complement.
CTGCAGTTAGTACAGGACACATGATTCTTCCAAGCTTCCTTTAGAGTATTTTCAGTGTTTCATGGCCAGACACACAGAGATAGTTGTAAGGCAAGAGAAAATTTAAAGTTTTAAATATATAATTTCAATGAAAAGGAAAAGTGTGCTATATAAAGCTGAGGTTCAGGTGTCATTCTGCATAGAGACGTGAGCTGGAACCTGCCTGATCAGATGTGGGCCACCTCTGACTGGCATCTGAGTTTCATAAAGAGGCTTTTCATTTCAGCTCAAATTAGAATCTATCCAGTTCTGAGTGCAGGCAGATGAAGCTCGCATCCATCTACAAAGGAATGAATACTTAATATGGAGAGAATATGGTTACAAAAAAGGTAAGAAGAAGATGATGGCAATGACTTTAGGTTTGCTATAGATATATCTGACAGATTACTCATTGAATAATATTACATTTATTAAATAATCTTTCTGGATAAGGTTATCAAAGCAGCACTGAAGGGATGCATTTGGGAGCTGGATTGGGTCCATAACCTCATGAGGGAAAAGAAGAAGAAAAGAGAAGAAAAGAAAAGAGAAGAAAAGAAAAGAAAAAAGAAAAG
>JAWWEE010000074.1:82212817-82228555 GCA_035221455.1 Xenops minutus | reverse complement strand
AAAGGAAAGGAAAGGAAAGGAAAGGAAAGGAAAGGAAAGGAAAGGAAAGGAAAGGAAAGGAAAGGAAAGGAAAAAGGTTTTGTGCAAATCACACCTGAAATTCTCATTCAAAGTTATTTTATAAAATAGCATTTTATAAGCAAACCTCAAAAAACAACAAACACTAATTAGCTTTTCCTTACAGTGGTGAGCTTATTGTTTGATTTATACATTCATTTGTTAATTATACCTCTCTCCCAGGAAGAGGCCCATTGAAACAGATATCTTCTTCAAGGCATCCTGGGGCTAACAATACACAAGGCACACATTTTTTTTTATTTTTTTTTTATGAGAGCATTCATCAGTATATTTTTTTAAGAAAATGAAAATTCACATTTCCTGGAGCACTATGAACCACCAAGGGCTAAAGAAGTCCTGGTAGAAGAATAACCAAAGCTAAATTACACATCAAATATCATGATCACTCTTTGTGCAGTAACTTTAATGCCAAAACAATATTAGTTCTGGTTTATATGTATCATTAGACATTTCAGCACTGTCTAAAATAGACAGAGCCAGCAAATCACAGAGATGTAATGAATAAAAGACATTCCCCTGGCTTTAATGAATCCCACCACAGCCTTTAGAAAAGTTCATGGTATTATCTTGTCACTCTTAGTTACATAGCTAATGAAAACTTGCACACTGCTGAAGTCTGAGTTACAAAGAAAACACATCCTGCAACACTTGAATGTATTCTGCATATTTGTTTCTTTGCGTCTTCATTTATGCAGCTTTTTAGACTCCATCAGAATTCTTAATTAGGAAGCAAATCCTAAACCATCCCTTGGGCCTTCCATATTCTCAGTGTTCTCAACCCTTTCTTAGCCATGCCCCAATATCATGGGTGCATAACTACTGCTAGAGAAGGTTATACCACCTTCATCAGAGAAAATTTTTATGTTATATATGTTATTCTTCATTGACTATTTCTAGACAAAGCTAATTTGTTTTCATGGATTGAAGAAAGTGACCATATAGGTAAAGGATTCTTAGTATTATATTCTTTATTGTATTTCTGCATCTTACTTATTTTGGTTACAATTCCTGGATAGAAATGAGATAATGCTTTCCTACTCAGTATCTTAAAATATTAATTATGTTTCCACAAATGTTTCTATTATAAAAACAATTGAGCCAAGCTACACAGACTCTTTTTTGACTTCCTCCTTTTGTGGGTTATGATAGCGCAGAACATAGGACATGATCATATCATATGATATCATATGATATTTTTCATTTTCTATCACAGAAAATCTATAGGTTTTCTTTATCCCCTTTAAAACAAATTTTGGACATATAAATTTGTTATAAACACCATTACTTAGCAAAATATATTTTTATCACAAATTCCCATTTATGCTGTAGTTTTTGCTAAAATATTAAACAAAAATATATTTTTCCACTAACTGACAGATTTTTTTCTATGTGTTGTACTTAAACATAAGGTTTTCTTTTTGAAATAAAATTTTGAAAAAATACGAATCTAAGCTAAATTTTCAGATCCTTATGTAAAGTTTTTCAATTCCATAAAAGTGAGGGCAGAGGAACTTTTGAGGGCAGAAATAAGAACATAGAATAATTCTGATATTTTTACCTTCTCTTTTGTAAGGAGACACTAAAATTAAAAACTCTGTTTTCACTGTGCATTTATGGTAGCAGATTTGTTGCTTTTGCACTTCTCACACCATTGCAGCAGTCATCTTTTCCTTTCCTCTCCTCTCCTCTCCTCTCCTCTCCCCTCCCCTCCCCTCCCTGCCCTGCCCCGCCCGTTTCCCTCCCCTCCCGTTCCCAAACCTTCCTTTTTTTTTTTAAAATGTAGGTCAAACATTACAATAGTTTGAAGTTTTCTTTTAACATTACAATGCATTTCTATAGCAGATTCATACCTATCCATATAAAAAGAAGACTTTCATTCAAATCAATAGTTGTGAGGTGATGACCCAGTATGATTACACTAGTCCTGGCAAGGCCACCCAGTATTAGCATTTTAGAATCCAGTTTTTATATTTAAAAATGCCTAACATTTAGGCCTATGCATGACACTAAGTTTCTACTGTTTTTCAGGAAGGAATGAAAATGCCTGTTACTCCTGCATTTGATCAAACATCTCTTGTTCACTAATTCTTTATTATTATTTTGATATCAAGCTACAACATGTTTTGTGTAAAATTTTCATTACAAGAATTCCAGAAAATCCATGAGCTAGAAGAGGCCATGTTTCCCAAATACATTATTCTGCTAGCTTAAAAGTGAAGAGATCCATCTTGACCCGAAGGCCACCGAAATGAAGGTCACAAATATTGCTGAGTACAAGGAATACTGTGCAAAACTTTCCTAGACTGTCTAGGAAAATGCTCCTTAAATGCTGCTGGCTCATTTACCATCTTTGGACAGAAATGTGGAGATGGATGAGGCATTGGGATGATATGCCAGCCCTTTTATAAATGTATCTGTAAAGTCATGAGAGTGGTTGTTTGATGATCCATTTTCAGCCTTAAGACCCAGTTCAGACAAAGAAATGCAAAAGAGGCCACCCACTTTTCAGGCCACAACCCAAGGATAGGGTCAAAACTAAATTTTTGAAAATTCTATGAATCAAGCACAGTTTTTCTATTTATATATTAATGAATTAGCATTCCATACTGGGTACAATTCTGTTAATTACACAGAGACTTCTAAAGACAATTATTTCTAACAGTTAAATCATGAAGAAAGCAGAATTATTTTAAATACACATAAATCAGAACACCTGTAGATAATTTAAGAAATGCCATATATAATGCTTTTCCTTTTGGAGAAAACTCTTTTCCAAATATTGAACCTAAAAATCAAGCTCAAGATTAAATGTCTGCTAAGGAAAGAGAAGATATAAACAACTGATAGATGAAACGTGGAAAGAAAGAATGCAAAAAATTCACATAAATAAAAATAACAAAACAAATAAATACAGTGCTTAAATATGAACTCCTGAATCTATGCAACAGAGGAAAATCAAGCCAGCCATTGCTGAATTTCTTTGAGTATTAAATAGTGCGCAATTAGGAAAGAAACAAATAGATGAGGAAATTGCATCTTAATACATTTCTGTGTTAATAAATAATATATATGACATCTGGAGAAACTGTGGAGCTCAGAGACATGGGAAAATGAAAGGCAATGATAGGAATGAAGCTGTGATGTACTCATTATTAGCAGTGATTTTGCATGTTGCCATGAGTTTGTGGGAAAGCTATACATCCTTTTTAGTTTCAGGGGGTTTTTTGGTACAGCATTTTAAAAAAAAGATGATGGCTATTTTGTTTTAAAGTCAAGTGCTATAAAAAAGATTGAAAATTCATCTTGAATTTTCTCCCCTAGTAAGAGAAACCTTACATATTTTCAGCAGTGGCACATGAGACTCCAGAAGCACATAGAAGGGAGGTTTCCATAGTGCCTCACTTCAGACACCAAACTTCAGCACTTACATTAGCATGATCAGCTTCCTAGATTCCCTGTGTAATTAATGAAGACAGATGAGCTCCTCCGAAGGGTAATTCAGAGTGAGAATACAACCAAGGTGACCTGAATTGCTCTCCACGGGAGCATCTCTCTCTGACTACAGAGGGAGTTCAGGTCATTTCCCTGAGAAGTCAACTTCTCTGGATCATTAAGGTGACTTAAGTGAAAATCCTTGAATATCTGCCCCTCCCCACCCTAGACGACCAGGCACTGAGCTGGGGGACACAGAGGAGCAGCATACACCTGCCTGCAAATACACAAACAGGAGCAAGAGGAAGGGGTTAGGGAAGGGATTGGAGCTAAACCTTCTGCAGGGGACCAAGTTAAATTCCCAAATTAAATTCTGTTTTCCTTGGGTCTTATCTTCATCTAGGAAGAAACAAACCAGAGAGATTAACTATAGGCTGCCTTCTGTTGTCCTGGAGCAAGGACAGAAGGACTGTGTTGGAAGTCAGATGTTCTATAGGGATGCTTGGAATTCCTGGAGGTGGGTAGTGTCTGGGGCCCAGTATGTTGCCAGCTTGCTGCAAACCATCTGTGAAGAAGAGGTTCCAACAAAAAATGTACTCTTGATACATTAAGTAAGATCTATGTTCCAGACAAAGGTCTCAGAGACTGTAGAATCTATTTGATTTTGTGCCCATTTAAAACACAAGTTTTTCATACTTGTAACCAAGACTGAGGACATTTCATTTGCTAAACAAACATAGGTTAGATGCATTCTCTGAAATTGTTAACAGTTTCTGTAACTACCTTTGCACTGTGTTCAACTTCGGGCATCTTTAAATGCAAGTGAAGACATCCTAAAAGGATCTGGGGATTTTCTTCCCTAGGAAGTATTTAGCACTTACTTGCCAAGTGCTGCATTCAGCAGCATTTTCTTTGTTCATATATTGCTATGAAACACAGGTATAAACCAGGTCTGGCAGGAATGATGAAGCATTCTCTAGAGAAGGTATAAAATAGAAAAATCTACTCAAAACTCGCCCATCATTCCCTTTCAGTTCAATTGCAGAAGCTCCCTAGAGTACTGTAGGCCAATTCTATACTGCTACTTCAGCAGCAGTGCCAAGTTCAGATCCAGCTTTGCCAGCTAAGCAGCTTGAGACAGTTGCATCTGCATTGCCTTAGCCCATCTCTGGCTCTCATTAGCTGTGCTCCCTCTGTGATTCACTTGGGGCAGCTTAACCTCTCCAACTATCCTTCAGTCTATGTCCTCTATCTGTCTGACAGGGTCTCCTAGCAGATATATGGTCCAACCTGACTATCCCAGGAGCCTTGTCTGCCTCAGCCTAGCACACACACAAAACATACTGCTCAGGAAGCCTGATATTGGCAAAAATGTGGAGTAGATCTATGACAGCCACTTTGAGCACTTGATTGTTTCCGTGCTTCGGATGACACACAGGAAGTTGGAGGTCTCTGTTTTGCCATCAACAACCACTGTACTGTCCCTGAGTTGGATACATCCTGTTTATACCAGTGACAGGACATTAGATAAAATGCCCCATATGACCAAATTATAGCTGGAATCTTCTTTTAGAAGCTTGATTCCATCACTGGCAAAGAAGCAGCTTCGAAAGAAGAAAGCCACTGTCAATGTCGAAGTAACAGAAGGAGGCAATCAGTCATATGTTCTTCCTACACAGGGAGTGTCAAAAGTATTGTCATTTGCTCAGTGAGCTTGGCCTGAGGGTGGCTACATCTCTGATAGAGCTTCTTGGAGAAGGAAAGAGTGTGTGTTGAAGTAATTCAAAGTGATCCTGACCATCTGGCGGGTTTGTGGGCCATCACTAAAAATCTTCTCTCACTTGCAGACTCAGTGAAATCTCCTGATCTCAATTCTTCATCCATGGGAAAAAAAAAAAAAAAAAAAAAAACAAACAAAAAAACAAACAAACAAAAAAAACTGGCTTGAAGGCTCACAAAGGACATAGAGTTTTGAGTACCATCTTCACAAAAGTGTTCCAGCCCAAATATCCTATCCAGTCCTCCTGCACCATCCTTGGGGCACAAATTAGATGCTTTCTGACTCTCAGGCTCTAGTACTCAACTATGCTTTGCTCACTGCTAATGACATCTCTTGGGGATCAAGGTTTTCCTTGATGTCTCACTGAATAAAGACTGCTGGAACACATCTGTGCTCAGAAAGGTCTGGCTCTAAGGTACGTCTCTTAAGTCTCTAACTGTGAAACACCTGTGTCCTCCCCATCTTGATCTTGACCAAGTCCTGGAAGATGCTTCTTTCTTACCTTCAAGATTTTTAGTAACTGTGATGTCTTTAGTGCCCAACATAGTTGTCCAGCTCCTATAAAGCTAGAGTGGTACCTGACAGATGAAAGACTTGGTCCCTAAAGGTGGCAGAGGCTCAATTATCTGAGCAGTGGAGTAGGGGATGCAAAGACAGTGGGATTTAGTAGGACTGAAAGACTGCAGGGATTTGTTTGGAGAAGAGACAAACTGGTAAAGTATCAGTCACCTTTGTACCACTGACAAGGAGAAGACTCAGAAATCTAGAGTGCCTGCCAAGGGATGCAGCTTCATGCTAGAGTGAAAGGGTAACACAATAGATGACTTCATATCTAAGCTAATGTCATTACATAGCTATGCCAATAAGTTTCTTTCCCAGCTGTCACTTGAAGAGGCCCACTTGTAACTTTGAAGTGTCATAGTAAAACACTCTTGCACTCTGTCTATTGATTAAGGTGATAATTTTTTTGGATGTCATATCTTTAGCTTGCATATTAAGACATTAAGCCTTTTAAAACATATCTATTAAAACATAAGCCCTTCTTAGCAAAGAACTGCCTACCTTTTATTTTTTCTTCCCTATTGTTTTTCTCTGCATTCTACCCACTGCAGATGAGACAGACTAATTATATATAATTATGGTAAGCTAGCTTTTGCAAACAGGCAAATTGCACAGCCAGCTGCTCATTCACTCCTCCTTCTCAGGGGGCAGGAGCAGAAAAAAAGACAAGAAAGATCATGGGTCAAGATAAAGATAGGAATATCACTTACCAATTACTTTCATGGGCAAAACAGACTCAACGTGTGGAAAATCAATTAATTCGATTTGTTGCCAATTTCCATTTTGTCCATTGTGGAGCCACTTGTAACTGGCTGTGTCTGACACAGGCCAGCCCTGAACCTCCTCCCACAGAAGACATCCCTAAAGTTCCTCTGGTATCAAAAACTTGCCACATAACACCTATACAATAATACTAAAGTAATAACTAACACTGCAACTTACATATCAAGGTGAATGCAAGCAGCTACCTAGGGTTTTAATTTGGATCATCTGCTCATCTAAGAACATCTCTGCCTGGTCCCCATGCTATCTTTTGGTTTGCATCTCAAACTGGTCTCAAAACACATGAACTGGGTTGTTTGTGGGTGAGACTGAACTGAAATGTGATCTTTAGCAGCAAAACAACTACACTCCAGATGCAAGACAGAATTCAGTCTATTCAAACAGTCCGGAGCTGGTCTGAAGAAAAAAATGTCCTGAAATACGTATACTGCAGGAATCAGATCTCCAGAACCAACTCACTTGCTCTACATATCTGTTCTTACAATGTAAGTATAGCACATTTTGTATGCTAAATATAATATTTTAATTTTTTAAAAAAATATTTCTAAATACATTCTTTTGGTATTAGCTTTTCCATTATCACAGTATTTTCAGGCAGTTATTTCCCTCTCCCACCCATACAAATAGAACAGCTTCTGAGTTTACTTAAGAGTCATACTGCAGGAAATTTAAATAGGACATTTCTCCTTTGTTTGTTGTATATGTCATTGTCATGCTTGTGTCCACCAGGTATATGCATTAGAGGTCAGGAAATGGAGGTACTAGGGAACCTGTAAAACAGCTTAAATGATGTTTCCTAGTCAATACTGTAAGAGAGAGACAGACAATGCTAAAGGAAGGAAATTTCCCTCTGCTCTAAGAGTGCACTAAAAATTCCTGTACACCTTTCCCCAAAGCTATAGCATAGTGTAACATTTAGGGAGTGATATATCAATGTTCTCATTATGCTCCACATGTCTGTACAAGAGACATCCGCAGTCCATGGAAGAGACTTAAATTAGTTTGTTGAGTAAATGAGTGTTTATAGCACAATAGCACCTGGGGGTCTCAATTAATTATCTCTATTGTGTTATGCACTGAATGAATTCACTGTAAAACACAGGTTTTTTCCTAAATACCTTAAAGGAAGATTCTGAAGCATCTTTTCTCATGTCTTAATTTCCCTTTTGTCAATTTCTCTTCCACGCTGGCTGGAAGGCACAGAAGTAAGCCAAAACTAAATTCTGAAAACCTTATTCCTGTACCTTCTCTAATAGGGGGGAAAAAAAAAATTATCAATCTTGTCAGAAACATTTGTGTTCTATTTCCCAGTACCAATAGTAATACTGTAGTCATCAACTCAGATTAAGACATTTCACAATGGGAAAAATGGTATGAATACTTTGTAGGCAGAGATTTCCTGAGAAGGTTTTCAGAGGCTTTTTCATTTGATACATTCTTTAGCTTTCTTGATAAAAAGAAATGTATGTTGCAGAAGCATTTTAATGAATTTCAAAGGTTCAACACAGGAAGAGACTGTTTATGAATGTCAAAATGGGATGGGAACTAGATGTGAGATACAGAAAAAATATGAATTCTTTGTTTTGTACAGTGACAGTTCAAGGGATACCTAGAAAACCTTGAAAGCACTGCAGCTGCTTCTGTCAGTGAAGCAATCAAACCAACTGAAAACAATCCAAGTTGTCTATAGGGAAAAAAAGTGAAGCAGATGAATCCATAATGAAATATATCGCAAGAATGACCTATCTAAAAATAAAGAAAGAAGAAATATTCACAGCTGCAGATTCTGACAAATCTAGTCAAAACAAACTCAAATCATCATTGTCTGTAATGTTAGTCTTTAATTAAAGCTTTTATTATACCAGTTTCTCTTTCACATTTAAACCCATTTATAAAACCTGCTATATTCTGACACTTTCCCCCCACTAAACCAGTAGCCTGCTCTTCCTGTAGCCCTTTTTGTAAGCTTCCCTTCTCTGTCAGGGTTTTGGCAGTCCAGGTCTTCCATAGAGGCCAGGAGCCTTTCAGAAGCAGCATAATGGGAAGATGGGTTACTTTCAGCAGGGCTGGTGGTGGCTGCTGATGCCACCAGGGAATCTCGGGAGTACTGAGCAATATTCTAGTTCTCAGTGCATGGGATTTTCTCTGGGTGGTGCTTACCAGTATGAAGACAGAAGAAAGATTCAGCGTTTTGTTGAGAAGTGACGCAAGAAAGGTTTTTCACATTTTAAAGCACCTTAATTTTAGTTAAAAGGAAAAGAACGGGAAAATGGTCATCTGTGCCTACTGCATTGCATAGAATCCCATTATCAGAGAAACCTCTTAAGGACTTCACTCTTACCATGAGAAATTTGACTGTAAGGTTTGTCTTAGTTCAGGGGAGAACTAAGATATCTATGTTGGCTGAGAGAGAGAAAAAGAAAGACCTTCTTTCCCCAAGAAGATCAATTAAAAGAAAAAAAAAAAGAAAAAAAAAAGAAAAAAAAAGAAAAAAGAAATAATCCCTCTTCTTTAAATTTAGAAACAACTTTAATTAGAAAAGAATATAGGAAAAGGATAACAGTTCTTATCCACAATATATCTATATATGTCCAGAAGAAAGGACCAAACAAAACAGTTTGTAATAAACCCTTTGAACAAAAGGAAACAAAAGTCAATGTTCTCTGCTATCCAAAAAAAAAGGGGTGCAATTATATTTAGGGACAGCAGGTGGCGATGTCGTGCCTCTGCCGGCTGGCCCCTCTAGGCACTTCTCCCAGTTCAGGCAGCTCCCGCAGTGGGCTCCGGCTCCCAGAGGTGATCGGCTGAGTTAGAGAGTGAGAGAGAGAGAGACCGTTCCGGTCCTCCCATGGTGCCAGAAGTATGTCCCCTGTCCTCCCTATCCCCGCCAGCAAACTCTGAGCCTGTGCAGAAAAACGCAGAAACCCCCAACAGCTCCTCTCAGCCGAGCTGTCTTCCCTCCCACCTTCTCTCAGACTGGGAGAACAGAACAAAAGGCTCTGGTCTGAGTCATTACACCAGAATGTGAATATGCATTAGTCCTTTTGTTAACCATCTTCACCGAAGTTTAGGCGTTGGCTCCCAGCCTTTTGTGAGGAATTCCAATGAGATACTTAAACTATAACGTTAAATAAAATTCTAACTTTTAAAAATCTTTAATGTCTTACTAAGACAGGCATGTTTTCTTGGCCTATGCTTTTGAGCAACATAGCCCTTAGTGGCTTCCATTAGTCTCCAGCTCTGAAGTATCTCAATGAGTCCCAAAACTTAGCCAAAAATTAAAAGGAATACTGTTCCTTTCTTTGCAGAAACCCTTCTTTAAGTTTATAATTAGGGGGGCGCATTTTTTTTTGTTTGTTGGTTTGGTTTGTTTTTTAGGTTTTTTTAATTTATTTTTTTATTATTTATTTACTAAAGGGTTACATGTAGCACACCTCTGTCTGCCCCTGCTCTCTAACAGTAAACATTTTGCCTTTTCTTAAGTCAAAGCAAAAAAAAAAAAAAAACAAGGAGAGCTGTACCACTACCTCAAAGACAAGGCCTATAATTTCCCACAAATATGGATGATTTATATCTAGCTCTGTACATTCAAAGCAGTTGGTGAGATCTGGTGAGCTTAAGTGCAAAGATGAAGGCCCAGCAAGTCTTCTTCACACAGAAAAATAAAAATAAAAAATAAAAAAACAGGAAAAAAGAAAAAAATAAATTGGTGAAAATCAGTAGAGAAGGTTGGTTGTTATGGAAAATATTTACAGGAAATATGAATATGAGAATCTGAGAAGAGCCATTAACATAATACACAGATGAATTTCTCCACAAAATAATTCACTATAACACAGTTGATTTCAGTCAAGTTATGCTAGATTATGACCACTGCAGAGTCAGTCCTGCAGGCTGACTACCTACCTACCTACCTACCTACCAACATACCAAATGACAACCTTATCAGAAATATAATAATGTTTTTAGATAGTTACAATAATATTTAAGAGACATGGTCTTTCTCTCCTTTAGTTAAGGAATTGCAAGTTCTGGGAGCTTTCTGAAGCAAGGATATTACAGAATGGGCAGCAAGGTCAGTGCAATGGAAAGCAGCAGGGTGACACTGGTGATATCATGGCATTCACATTTTACATTAAATTAGAGCAATAAACCAGTTGTCAGTCAGTGTGCAGAGGTTTTGGCAGGCTGCTCAGAATTGTATCTTTCTATTATCTACTGCATTTGTCAACAAAGTGTTCAAGATATTTTGGGAATAAATGGAAACATAACGATGGGCAAATGGGACTAGGGCAGCATGTATATGGTGTATTATAGCTTTATTTTGACGTACAACTATTAATTTTCTATCTTTGGCATATTACTGGAAAGAAGCAAGTGATACATATCATGGTATCATAGCAGCACGGGAATAGTCTACTGCAGGTTGTAAATGGATGATTGGTGAAAGGGAGGAGAACATATGTGTATCTCTCACACAACTGACAGATCAGAAATGCAGACCTTAGCCAAAACTTGAAAGCAATACCAAGTAGGTTAATCAGTATAGCATCATCTGAGCACATGGTGGTATTCTCTGGATTCATCAGAGGTGGAAGATGTATTTTGACTAGGTCAGTCAAGAACCACTAGGGCCACAAGAAAGGATCCTGATGGGGAAAAAAAAAAAGCGCAAAATTAAGTTGTTTTATTACCAATGCACTGTTTTTTGGTTTTTGTTTTGTTTGGGTTTTTTTGGTTGGTTGGTTGGTTGGTTTGGTTTGGTTTTGTTGTTGGTTTTTTTTTGTGGGTTTTTTTTTGTGTTTTTTTTTAACCTTTTTTTTCTGTGTTTTGGTATTTCTTTATGCTTTTTCTTTGTGGACCATAGCAACTAGCCCATGCACTTCAAAATGTTTAGATTTTCTTATCTTTATGGCATATTTTGTCATCTAAAGTGAAGCAGAGGCATTAAAGTATCACTGATGTATACAATTTTTCCAATTATAAAAAAAGATAAGTTAGAAGATTAGCAAAATCACAGCTTTAGAGTAAAAAAAAAAAAAAAAAAACCAAAACCACAAAAAACCCAAACCAACCAAACAAAAATAAACCCCACAAAAAAACCAAACAAACAAAAAACCCCCAACCATTTCAGAAGTATAAAAATCATGGGAGGCTGAAAGAATTTGCTTTAACTCACAGCTATCTAAATTCTCTAAGACATCGTGTTCATTCCAAAATCAAGTAGTCAGTGGTGCCTGGGTACAACTAGTGCTACTCCCATGTAGTTATAAGTGATATTCCCTTACTAAAATAATCCCTCTCCAACCCCTATAAATCACCTGTGCATCCTCAAAAAGGGATGAGAATGCATTCTCTGACATTGTTGTATGGAATTTAGAACTCTTATTGGTGTAATGTCTGAACTATGATGTTTGCAGCTATGACAGAGAATATAAACTGTATGACTAAAAGGGAAAGTGAATTAAAGGCTACTAAAAACTTATTACAACCAAGTTGCAATATATTCTATTCCATCTTGGTTTGAAAACATGACCAGGAAACAGAATACAGCATAAAGGAAGCATGAAAGACACCTGATAATTCAAGCCTGGACAGTATTTTCCCAAGGAAAAGAAATATCAACATTTTGCATACACTTTTGGGATGTGTGTATCATGATCTAGGACCTGATAAACATGTATATGGCCTTCAGCCTAATTTCCCAGAAAACCAAACCAAACCAAAATGAACAGATTCCTCCTTTCTGCTAAAACAACAGCAACAATCAAGACAGATTTTTAGCAAAATAATCAAAATGCCAAAAATTAAAATAGATCAAATTGACATTCTGGTAGCTTTAAATAATTTATTTTAGACTTCACTTTGAACTCACTGTGTTATGGCGATAGACTATAAGTGAGCTTTGAAAATATTTAAAGCACCTGAATGTCTTAGTCTAACTGAATAACTACAAAGAGAGGAATTAACAGGAGAGCACACTCTTGGAAGTGCTGTGGAGATGGCTAGGCAGGTCTATCCTGCAGCTGGCAATTTAATTGCTACTAGTTAATCAGATTGTACTCTTTGACATATGCACTTGTTTGTTTTCCTGAGTGATAAGGGTCAATAAGTATGTAAAATTAGTGTCTCCTGAAACTTGTGTCATCATTGATGGCAACTAAAGAACATGGTAAAAACTGCATATCAGAATGGAAGTTTCTTGTATGTGCTTCATGTAGATGCAGCTAAATATTTGATGAAGCAGAAACAGACACAAAATGCTGGATTTTATCAAATATATAGTGAAAGTTTGAAGAATTGCTACAGAAACCATTCTTATAATTATTTTAACTATTACAAATATTGTTGACTACATTACAATGCTTTAGTGTACCCCATGAATTGCTGGCATATTGGCGGAAATAAGTAGTTACATAGCAACTAATACTCCTGTTACCTGATGTGGCACTTGGAGTTAACAACATGCCACCAGATTATATGGGAAAAAAAAAAAAAAAACAAAAAAAACCCCAAACCATACAGGTGTGGTTTTGATGACTTTGGTTGCAGTACTCAAAATGGGCTATACACACACTTTTTCTCCATTAGAAGACATTGGTGAAGCTCAGAGTTTGTTAGAAGCTTGGAAAACAGTTTTGTTTTGCTTTTTGTAGTTGTGAAGGCAGCAATCTCAATCCAATTCCACTGGTGAAAAAAACCCTACAAAAACAAACTGAAAGACTTGGCTCTGCAAAGAAAATCATCCACTTTGTTAAAACTGAATTTCCAAATGTTCTGAGTCTATTGCTTCTCTATTTCTCTTGCAGAGGAATGAATGAAACACACAAGTACTGATGATTGGCTGGACTTGTTTGCAACAGCTGCAGGAGGAGTTGCCAAATCTGGTTTCATATAAGATAGCTTAAGTGCCTGATAAGCATTAAAATTCATTTCCATTCTTTAGCACACATAAAAGTACACTATTGCCATAGAAAATATGACTAAATCCTTAAATGCTGCATGCTTTTCTTGGTCATGCTGAAGCAAGAGCTTAATGGACAAATGTCACCTCCTTCTTAGCTCACTTGACCTTATTGTTAGATATTTTCCATGAACAATTGCTAACTTTTTTTCGTAATATGCTGTTAGAATCCTTCAAAAGCTCAGTGACAAATGCATCTCAATGTGTATGGTAGTGGAATAATACCTTCTTTCCTCCTTTTGAAATGAATCTTCCATAGAAATCCGTCTCAGAATTAAAACTGGAAAAAAAAAAAAAGGAAGAAAAGAAAAGAAAAAAAGAAAACCCACCTCAAACAAAATGCTCAGCTAAGAGGAAGATCGTATCACAGCTGTTATTTCTGTATTTTATTCACAATTGCTTTCCTCCCTTTAGCCAATTGTTCTTTCTTTAGCATAGAAACATCTGCTATTGAAAGATGACCATTTCTCTCTTTGAAACCAAGGGCCAAACAGCAGCACTTAACCCTTTGGCAGGAAGCCCATAAGCTCCAGTCTATTAAGATATATAAGCTAGACCCATTATTCTTTGTTCTTGCTCTATAAAAAGAAAGAAATTGCAGGCTGTGTAATACTTTGTGTGATACAGCCTGCTCCCACCTATGTGCCAATACATTCCATGTTCTTTTCCCACGTGCTTCAGAGTACATTGTATTCTGGGGTCATTCAGAGCAGCAAAGTTGTCAGGTGGGAAAGTTGTCTGAGAACCCTTCATATCCTATACTGATTGTTTTGCTGCATTTTTCATTGTGATAGCTGAATGCTATGTCTGTATGAAGAGAGGTGTTGAACTCCTTTTTCCACTCCTATCCAGTGTCTAGAGCAAGTGGGATTTTTCTTCGAACATAATGTGTACACACACCTACATCTACCCATGTGTATGATATCAGAGCAGATAAAATCAATGAAACATGTCATGCACTTAAATCAGAAGAAAAGATATGAAAGTCCTTTTTTGTTGCAGAAGGCCTTTTCAGCCTCCTACAAAGGAAAAGTTCCCACAGTAGAAAATTTCTTCTAGGGGTAAGAAGTCTGTTGATGTGGTTGAATAACCTGGTTAACTGTTTGGGTGCCTTAGTTATTCAGTCAGGGAGTCTGAACATAAGGTTTTGAGTGTTTTGGATAAGTAAGGGCCAGGCATAACCTGGTGCTCTGTAGGATGCTGCCACAGGAGGCAGAAGCCAAAATGTTTGTGTCTGAGCTTCTGAGAGAGCTACATTTCCTGTATTCTGGGCTTCATGCCTTGCTATACTGAAGTCATTCTCTTTTCCACTGCTACCTGCTCAAATGCCGTTAATTTAGAGATAATTCCATTTTACTTGGTTCTTTATCACTATCTCCCTGGTTACTTCCATAAAAGTTGAACTGCTGTTGCTAGGGAGATAATCCATTTCTGCTGCTTAGTCACCCCTTGTTGTCATAAGTGACTTTAGAGCTAAATTGTTCACCTGGACACTAGTTTTGGAGTCACAAGGACTGGGACCCCATGGCAGAGTAAATGAAAATTGAGGAAAATAACACTGCCCATAAAACATACGGGGTTTTTTTGTTTGTTTGGTTGGTTTGGGTTTTTTTTGGAATTATGTTGAATTCTTTGGGAAAATCAGTGTAGAAATTGAGAAAAATGAATTTTTAAAAACAATGTCTGAGTCATTTAACCACTTTTAAAATTGAATACAACCTTTACTGATGTTTGAAAGCACTAAGGAAATTAATTATTATTTTTGGATGGATAGAATCCTTTCTGTGCAACAAATTATTTTTTGGACTGATTAAGACACTATCACAGAATGATTTTCTAGTTTTATTTTAATATCTATTCAGTTTTGAATCAGTCACTCAGTACCTACACATCAGGGTATCTTGCAGTCCAAATACTATTTAAGACCTGAAACGAAATCATGTTTTATGTCTGAATAGTGAACTATAATTTCTCCAGTTTATAATTGTCAAGAAAAAAAGAAGAAGAGGAAGAAGAAGAAGAAGAAGAAGAGGAAGAAGAAGAAGAAGAAGAGGAAGAAGAAGAAGAAGAAGAGGAAGAAGAAGAAGAAGAAGAAGAAGAAAGGAAAAGGAAAAAAGGAAAAAAAAAGGAAAAAAAAGGA
>JAWWEE010000074.1:82187624-82202730 GCA_035221455.1 Xenops minutus | reverse complement strand
ATTTAAAAAAAAAAAAAAAATTATTTTTTCTTTTTCTTTTTTTTTTTTTTTCATTCTAGACTTTACTTCTTCAAGGATTTGTTAGGTGCATTTATAGTTTACTTTTTTCTCCTGAGTTAACATAGAAAACAAATACTTAAATATCCAAGTAACCAAATATTCATTGCTTAGCAATACTAAATTAAGATTCTCCAGATGAGCTCTGCATTTTCTAATTAGCTTCACTTGGAATATATTTAATTTTTTTAGCTATTTTTCCTTCTTACCAATCATTTATTACATAGAAAATACAGCAATATTACCTTCCTAGCCAGACTACAAAATCTGTAAATCAAACAGTCTGAAATTAGGTGGCGTGGCTAATGCAATAGTCTCAGTTTGGATAGAAAAACAGCAAGTGTTACTACAGGATGGAATTTATCACAGAAAGTAGTGTAACTCCTTTTGGGAAGTCTGAAGTCCTATTTGGTGATCTCCCACTTAAGGTACATACTATTTTTGATTTTGTTCTTTCTCTTCAGTGTCTAGAGAAGTATAAAAAATTTGAGTGAGCAGGAATATTTTTTCTGAACACAGCTGCAATTCTTTGTCTTTCTGCATCTTAATAACAAAACTAAATAGGTATCAAAGTCAAATATATAATACGAATACAGTAAAACTGGTAAAGATAGAAACCAGCTAAAAGGAGCCAAAGGGCTTGATAAGAAATGCAAGGAAGGAGAAGCAAAAGAGAATAGAACATAAAAGGATTAACAGAAATGTAAGAATTGAAACTCAGAATTGAGTGCTGTGATCATGATTTCACATGCATTTAGTGTAAATTAGTAATAACACTTCTGAAGTTCATGAATTGAGATAAGTTTAAGTGAAGGGAAGTCACTGGACTATCCAAAAAACTGTAAAATAAAAAGAAAATGTTGTTTATTTTTGAATTATGCAAAGATATATGAAAATGTGACATATATATATATATATATATATATATAAATCAGGGGAAGTGTTGTCTTAGAATGTTAAGAGTTGAAGATATTTTCTTCATTGTCTCCATTAATTTCATGTGCCTGAGGAATATACCATACAAGCCTGTATTTGTAATGTAAGGGGGGGTCATATCCATTACCATCATCCCTACGTGCTAAGTTAGTAGCAATTTCACTGCTGTCTCAGTAAGAGACCTATAACTTAGCAGAAGGACAAACTAGAAAATCCAAAACACATAGTGCTTAAGTGAGCATGTGAGTGTCTGCATATATGAAAACAACTTTTCTGTATTGGAGAAGAGCTATTGTCCCTGCTTTATTGTCCCTTGAAGGAAACTTCAGTCTGACAAACTGACAAACTGACACTTTGAATTGATTTTAATGGTCACAAAATCAAATCAAGTTTTGTCATCAGTGATGTAACTCCAAGTGTAGCCATATTTTTTTCTCTCTCACTCCGTTCCAAAAGTAGATGTACGTATGACTGGAGTTTGCTAATTAGCTGTGGGGCTTTCTTATTCCTGTGAGCAGAATAGAGACACTTGAGATGCACATTAATGTCCATAACACACTGAGTGCCTCCTTCTATGAATTCAAGCACAACCCTAGAGTGTTGAAGGGATAAGTATAAAAATCCCTTAGTCTTATAGTGTCTGTCTCTTCACAAAGTGGCCCTTGTAACATACCTGGGGATACTGCCATCACCAGCAGCACCTTGGAGTGATGTAGACCCATTGCTGTTACCAGCAGCTTCCAAAGAAGCACTTCTACAAAATGGGTAATCAACACTGACTGCCTCCAGGTGGCAAAGGAAATTGTTACATGAAGCATGAGATTGTTCCACGCTCCAACCTGTGTTGCTCTGGGAAGAAGAGGTGGCTCTTTTATGTAATCAACAGTCACCAGTGGTGAAAGGGATTTTTCCCCCTTCTGGGCATTTGCAAACTGAGCTTCCTGCTCCACACTTAGTGAACAGTCAGTTCGTTTCATGAGAAATAATTTACAGTTACCCCTTCTGATTTCGGACACTAAGCTTGAAGGCACCAAAGCCCTAGTTTCCCTGAAAGAGCCATGGAAAGACCAGGGACACTGCCAAGGGAAATTCAGGCCACTGCAACTCTGACCTAATTTCCAGTAGTGCTTAACACTCTATAGTCTACATAAAGTTGGAGGCAACTATACTCTGACTGGTCGTTCTGATATATGATACTTGGAGGCCCAGCCATTTGCATATTCATGGAAAAAAATCTGGCGTTTAATCACAAAATTAGAGTCCTGTTTCATTTAGTAGTTAACATTTAGTGTTAACCACCTTTAAGTCCTTTTATATTCCACAGCATAGGAAATTCCTCAGAATCTTAGAGGAAGAAAATGCCTGGCATGTTGCAGAGATGCATCTGCTATTGCATTAAGGCAACATTGTTTTAATTTTAAAATCTGAAGATTTTTTGTTTTTTCTAAAATGTTTCCCCTTATAAAATAATCCCTAGCAGCTATCCTGTACTATGACAACTAAAAGCAGCCTGTTTTGCAAGGGGTTTTTTGTCACATTTTTTACTTGACAGTACTCTTTCATATAGAGTTAACAGTTTACAATGCATTCTGTGTTTTTATATTTTGTTCGTTTGTTTGTTTTTACACAATGGAATAAAAAGCAGGCTGATTGAGTTCAATATCTTGACTTTTCAATCATCCTTTGATGCTGTAATTTGCTTGCCTTAAGTCATATCTAAAATGCATAAAATTGTAAATGTTAATTGTTTTTTTCTCCTCAGCTATTTGATACTGAGATTATTGCAGTGACTGTAATTTAAACACAGCCAGGTGGAGAAAGAGGTTAAGAGAGAACAATCTTCAATTATTGTGATGCCCTCTTTGTATACATAGACATTAAATCAGTCCCCAACATTTAGTTTATTCTGTTGTAATGTATATTCCATTAAATATTCAAAGCTTTCAAATGTAATTAAACAAACATGCTACCATTTCATTATTACTTGCAAAGACTCCTGAAATGGACCTGTATCCTGTGTACGCAACTAACAGGATTGTACAAAACAACACATAATTTAGCCAAGCTCAGGGGATTTTTTCAAAAGGAATTTTTTTTTTAGTTTCTTTGATCATGCAACGATCCTGGTGAGCTCTGTTTGTTTGGCAGTATTACACCTCTTTTACATGGCAGAAGCAAATATCTAAAACGGAATTTTCTATGCAATTTTCTGGTGCCAAATCTTTTTAACTGCTGAGTCTATAAGGATATGAAGTTTCTTCCTTACTTTTCATTTGGAAACAATTTTTCTATCTATTTTTCTATTTTGTAAATCCCCTTTATTGCAGTATGGAGGCCCTTTGGAAATTAGTTTACACATATAAAACCATTTCCTAATAGACAGTTGTATGCAAAATATGGAAACATTACAACTTACTTATATTCCAGATTCCTCCCAGCCCCTTCTGCAACACCTAGAATGTCTTAGTGAAGGATGGCATTCAGTTCAGAAATGCTGAGTTTCACATTTGTTTTCAGTGGAAACAGAATCAGCCTCACAATCAGAATGGAAAGCAAGTACCCTGCATGGTAACTAAACAACAGTTTTCTAAATTTAAGATTGAGTTACCACCACCGAATAAATTTATATCTAATATCAGTCTAACTCTATGGATATGAATAAATTCAGTTCTGAAGGTGAACACTGAAAAAGCTTGGAGTGAGCTGTGTCCTCTGTTCTATGTAACGATGCATCTCAGCACTGCCAATGGTGTTACTGAATGGACACAAACAAGCTCCAATGCTACATTGGTTTAACTAATGCCTGGTTCAATGCAATCATACTGTTAATCTTATTAATGATGCTAGCTCTCATTCATAGCCTTTTAGTAACAGATCTTGAAATTCCCTACAGAGATCAGTGACACAGTTTACACAAGAGGACATTGATAAACCAATATACAAGGAAGAGGAGAAAGAGCTTTAAATAAGGAATGATGAACAATGACTATTTTTCATTTTGCTATATATAAGAAATAATGCTCTTCCATATGGAATACCAATATCTACATAAAACAGCACATTTGTTTTGCAGTGTTCTGGCAGTTTTCAACAAAGCATGCACTTACTCTCTATCCACAGCTTTACTCATCAATGCTGCTGATACCTTTTTCTAAAGAAATGTTACTGTATTGCCAATAATGATACTGATACTGACTACTCTGGTAAAATTATGAATACTCAGGGGTCACACGCAAGACTTAGCTTTCATATGATACATCAATGATAAGTTATAAAACTATTTTTAAAGTTAAGGAGAGTGGAATCTGCTGAAAAATCTCAAGCAATGCATTGAAAATTTACTCCCTGTTGCCAAAAATGTAAACAAAATATTCAATAGAAAGATATTTCTGCCTATATTTTGTGGAAATTATTTATGCTCTTGAATATCTAGTATTCTGTGGAGAGGAATACTTTCAGAGCACAAAGAAAATTGTGCTTTCATTGTTTATAGTTTCAACAAGGCTCAGTGTCACAAAAGAAATGAAACTCAGTGGGACAGATGAGTTCTCAAGAATAAAAGTTAAAAATACCCACCATTAAAAGTATTTTAGCAGCTGCCTAATGCCTACAAAATTTTCTCAACAGGTAGCTGAGGCAGGCACCCTGCTACACACCATTATTGTTTACAGTTTGCCTTTCTTCTGCCCCACGGACACTATGCCGTCATCCTTTGAGTCGGAGCTGTGTTCAGATTCCAGTTGCATCCTTGAAAGGCATTTAAATTATGGCTTAATCGGGTGCATAATCTTTAAGCAAATTTATCTGCAGTTAGTTACTTCCAGCATTAAGGATAGAAGGATGTGGAAAGAATAATCCTTTGCTCTCATCATGTAAAGGGCTGGACTTATGCCTGCACTTTTGTTGTTGGAGATGGAAAACCTAATTCATCACAACATACATCTCTGCAGAGGACATGAAGGTCAGCCAGAAGTGTTTGGAGGTAATACTTGCTTTAAAAGGGGAACTGAATTTCCAGCACATTCTGACTGACCGTCAGAACATCTTAAAATCAGAATGCTTTTTGTAATATTAAATATTTTAAAAGTGTTATATTTTTTATCACTGCTTCCATATCTTCAGAGGCCTCCTTTTGATATAGGTACTATTACTTAGGATATTTCATGGGTAGGAAATCCATGTATGCAGGTCAACCGTAGTTTTGTCAAGTTCAAACTTAGAAAAAAGACAAACTTAGGAATGGTCTGGGAAGCGCAAATGTAGGACCTGAGTGACCAGATTTAAGAAGAACTGGAGGTTGTCATGAGTGAGATTGATAGACAGAATCTCTTTTGGTAGTTCACAATTGATCTTTGCCACCTTTTACCTTTATGAATAAAACCCTTAACTATTCTTTCAGTAAAAAAAAAAAAAAAAAAAAAAAGGAAATTTGAAGGCACTATATTGAATATGCACTCATAGAAAATAAAACAACCAATCTTGAGTTACAAAGAATTATAGGAAATATGAAAAGGTATCTCCCTTCCCTCCCTTCTCCCCCAATACTATTTTATTAATTAGAAAATGTGTTAGTGCCTATTTATTATACAGTGCAGTTCACAGACAACTGCTGGATGGAACATAACAAGGATTTAACTAATTGACATTAGCTTTCATTAGTCTCTAATGTCTCAAATAAGGTAATAAGAGAGTGAAATAAATTTAGACTAATGTAATATCCAATTAGGATATAATCCAAGGTAGATATTTCACTATTTGAATATTCTTTCCTTAATTGATGCCTCCTTTAGATGTCTGCCTTGCATTTCTCAGCAGTGCATTAGAGGGATAGTGATCTTTCACAAGAAGAATAGGAGAAATTTGCAAGGCAGAATGAGGTGCCATGCTTATTTTATTAGATTAGTATGATCAACTGTTCCATGAGATATATTTTATTTATTTAACATGAGATGTCTTTATTTTTGCATAGTTCAGATGCTAACTTCTCTCTTTTCATATTTAAAATTCCTCTTCCACCATTTTTCCAGTGTAACTAGAGCCACAGCAAGACGAACATAACCAACATCAGTCTCACAATGAGTATCACCCAAGTATGGCCAGGCACAGAAACTTTTTTAAATTTGAAGACTGCCTCAGTTTTCAGGCCTACAGAGACAATGAATGCAAATACAGTCAAGATCTACTGATTTGTCTCAGCTACATTTGTTGGAATATACAATATCTCATGTAACATTCAGAGGGACCTTTAAAAATTATTTTTTATAATTTCAGCAACTTTCTCCAACTTAAATAAAAATTAAAATGACATCCCCTGAATATGAGCAGACATACAGAAGATTTATGCCAGTATATTCTAAAAGAACACATGGCTGAACATAGTTAAACCACTATTTGTTTATGTATTGCACATGATAGAAATATGTATTAAATTCTAAAGCACAGAAGTTATTTTACAAACACTGTTCATGGTCCACTTAGTTATCTATGTTTTGACACTGTATCTGGAGCCAATATTCAAGACTTTGTGAAGTTCTTAAACTAGAATCTCAAAATCCTATTGTACAATTCAGTCTCCTATTCATAGCAAGAATAATAACACACACAAAACAAACAAACAAACAAACAAAACCCTCTAGTTTTGAAACAAAGGACTTATTTCCACAATGTATTGTTTTTAATCCAATGGAAAAAATCCAAAGGTGGTCTTTCTAGGGTCAATGGACCAGAAAGAATTATTCTGAGAGTGGTACAATCTATTTGCCTGTTTTTTTGCTGTCCTCTGTTAATCTATTTTGTAAAGACCATACCTAGAATCTTGTTTTGGTTTTCTGACAGAAATACTGTTGATATAATCAGTAATTAACACTTTTTTTTTTTTCTTTCTCCCCCCCCCCCCCCCGAATTAAAAACTTATTTGAAACTGCAGTGCAGCAAAAGGCAGCAGCCCTTGAATTCACAGTCTGTGGAAAGATTGGCAATGGAGACCACACCTGAGCTTTGACATTACACAGTTCATTGACTCAGAAGATGTCTCCTTTCTAAAAGGTCAGGATGCAGAAAATCAAATTCAAGTGCAACAGAGGATCAAATTATATATGTATAACAGAAGCACATGTAAACTGAAGAAAGATTTCAGGAAAAATGTGTAAGGTAAAGTCCTTTAGCATAGACAGGATTTTTGTGATATAAACTTTCTCTTTTTTTTGCCCAAGGTTAAATCTCAACCCCAAACTTCAGTAAGAAACTAAGTGATCTCCTCTTTGAAATTAGAAAAAAAGGTAGCACAACAGACATGTCCATAATAAAGAAAATAGCACTTCCAGTCATTAATTATCTTTTTTGCAAATTGACTTTGTCAACTAAGTTGCATCTTGACATTTTAGAAAAATATAAAATAATTGATTTTGTCTTAATTCAAAATGCCAGAGGACTTACTGAACACCTAGTCTATTATCTCAGCTTTATGCCACTCCTCTCATAGTGTGGCTATTTATCTCCTCTAACTGCCTCTTCCTGTTATTTTTTAATCTCTATTTACTTTTCTTTGTCTGTGATTTCACACTCTTCTTCACAACACAGTCCTCTCTTTTTTGCATAGTTCTCCACTTGTTTTCTAGCCATAATCTTTGTTTCTTTCTCTTAAACCTGTGGGGCTTAATTATTCCACTCAGGCATTCAAAGGGCAGTGCAGACCCATTGCTGGTCGCAGGGTATGGGATATGGCCTGGGGGGTGTTCTACTTAAGACTGTTGTGTTCAACTTGCCACAGGTCAGTGTTGAAAACTTAACCTCACCTGACATCTCTGATGAAAAAATGGCAAGGAAAGGAAACTCTTCTCAGACTTCCTGTACTTACAGGTAGAAGTGTCACAGAAAAGAGTTTTAGCGATGATACTGTCATAATTGTTATTACATTTCAGCATTAATGAGTCTATTATACTCAAAGAGACACAGAAATTAACAAATAAAACTATTAATGACACTGTCATTTGCACTGCGGTATTTTAGTGCTGGTAACTCTTAGTAGTCAGTATCTGATTCTACATGGTAAGCGTATCTGAAAGGAAGCTTAATACAGCATTTTGTTGTTCAGTAATTCTTCCATTATTTTCAAAATGTTTATAGTTACAGTTTCTTTACAATGTGATTAAAAATAATCAAAATATTGCTGGTGATGCTGAGTTCTTTCAGTTCAAGAATTATTAATTATTGCTTATGCAGTCATAGTACGGAGTAAAACCTACAGATTTTACCTGTGAGTGATAACTTCTATATGGATAATTTCTGAGGTATTCAATAGCACTTTTTAGATAGGATGCTCTGGAATGACCTCCTCTGGGTAACTAGAAAAAGTAGAATAAAATTACATCTTCAGAAGAGTTCTGAAAGTTTCCATGTTTTTCCAGGTTGTTGTGGTTTGGGAATGGTATTTCCCACTTTAGTATTCCCACTGCAACACTCCAAACCATGTATCACTCAATCACTTCCACCTCCCCTGCAGCCAACAGCTCTCTCTGCTGTACTACCATGACCTGGAAGTGACCTCTGCCCCTTGCAAAAACTTGGTGAGGCACAGAATAACCTCAGGATCCTAGACATGCCCTCTCCTGGCTATGCAAAAATTATCCCTGTCCTGGTTGGAACCAGGACTCAGTTTTATTGGCTAGTCTAATAGGAGGTCTTACCCTTAGTTTCTAGTTTTGACATGTTAGGAAGATTTGTTTAATCCTTATTACATTGTGTCTATATTACTGTTTCCAAAAAACTCTTTCTATGAAGCTAGATTTCTGTATGAAACTTAGGCTCAGCTTCACAATGCCTTGCTTCTTTTTGGGATTGATGCCCTAAGAAGCAGCCCTTGTGTTCTGTGTAAAATGCCATGTGATCTTTACATGGTTTAGCTATAGAGCTCACTAGGGCTCTACTGCTAAACAAGTCATTGTACCCCACCACACAACTGAGAATAATATGCATTATTTTTCATTGCCAGGTAATTGTCATCAGGACAGCTTCTAACTATGATGGATGTGACTGCATCAAGTTCTAGACACGTCAGTGGAGTCACACATGGGCACATTCATCTGTGTGAGTAGGGTTTGGGGCTATAAAAGGTGACAGTGAGTTGCTAGAATTCTCCCTTTTTTTTCAAATGCAATTAGTACATATGATCATTTGCCTTCCTTTCCACATCTTCTGAATAAACAAGTTTCTTAAAAATATAGTATGTAGTACCGTTCAGATTTTTCACTAATGTTGCTCTGCATCCCAGTACAGCTGGCTCACATCACAAAAAAGGGTGTTGGAATTTTGATTTAAAGCCTATGCTATTACAAGGTCCAGAAACAGCTGCAGCAGGTAATCTGTAGCCCAGTAAAAAGTAATTTTGCTACTATTTCTTAGAGTCCACAAGTTTTTGTTGGCCTAAGAAGTACAGGTTCTCTAGACTTGTCTAGGCTTCTTTTGTTCAGCTGTGATAGCAATTTATCTGGCAATCAGATAACTACTGTCCACATTTATTTTTAGTTCTGTTTTAATTTATAGCAGTAGCAAAGGTTTACTCTGTGTACATTGAATGACTATAGAATAAAAAATTGTATGAAAGAGGACAGACATAGAGTGATACTAAAGGTTCTGTACTAGAAACATAAATCTCAGTTGTCAGAGGTCACTACAGGAATACAACTTGGGATTGTTCAGGTAAAAATAAGTTTTTAGAGATAAAAAGAGAAAATAAATATATTGAATAACTAAAAATCAGTGAAAAGAAAGGGTATGTAGACAGACCAAGCTAATAGAATGCATAAAAATCAACCAAAGCAGACCCAAGGCTGAGGAAGAATCATGTGAGTCTTGGCAAAGAGGAGGAAGAAGCCCCAACCCAACTGTCACTATCCTTCCAATGGTGACCTCAGGATGCTGACCTAACCTCCCCAAATTCTGACAAAGTTATAAAAACCCCCTCAATCTTGGGACCTAGAGGAACTTGGAAAGGTGAGTTTAATACAAAAGAAACAGGGATGGATTTTTTTTTGTTTTGAAATGCAACAGTAGTATTAAATTTTTTATGTCTTGATTTGGAACATAAATGTATATTATTGTACATAGAGTAATAATTTGCAATATCAGTTCTGTCTGACTGCTAAGGAGTACTGTTGAGGTAAGTTCCAGTGGACATTTTTGATTTTTTGAAGTCCCTATTATTGCTGCTTCATTATGGGTAAGGAAACTCCTTCTGGTTTTCACATCATCCGTCATCCATGTTAAGAGAACAGGGAAAACCACTGGGATCTGCACTTAACCTCATTCTGTGTGCTGCTACTTCTGATGGCCAATGACATTCAAATCCATTTGAAAGTTTTAAGAAGTGAAAAATTTTAGTGAAATGCAGAATTTGAATGAAGGTGAAAAGGGAAGATGTATATGCTGAGCACCTTGGGGAAAGAAAAAAACCAACACCCACAAACAAATAAACCCCATCTATTGTATTTCTTTGGCCTGACAGATAGAGAGATTGTTACTTAAAATGTAAGCTGAAGATGTTTGACACTGCAAATAAACTGCATCTCAAAAGGTTAGACTTTTAGTTTGTATGATTGCAGAACAGTGTGTCACTATAAGAAACACACTGATTAAAAACTTTTTTTTGTTTTTTTTTTTTGTCAAAAAGAAGCAACAATTTAAGAATACTAAAACATAACTAAATCTTGTATTGGAGGGTTGTCATAGTTATAGTGCTCTCAGTGGCAGTATATAGTGGAAGATGACAGCTTTTGAAAACCTTATACCTCCTCTGCCTCAAATGTATAACTAAAATAAAGAATGGGAGATAACAGATGTTATAAACCACAGCCATTATCCATCTGCACTATAAAGCTCTGCCAAGCATGAAAGGGTAAGTGAACACCACACAGACTATGTTGTATGGACATTTTGCTCTGTGCAGGTAATGTTTTTGTGCTTGAAACAGGATATCTTGTATGGAGAGAGTACCCTTTTGCAACCTGCCCCTAGTCTGTTGCCGTGCTCATCAATAGTTTTGATGAGGCTGTACACTCTAAGAAGGCATACTGGAAAAAGTGATCATACTGTACTGAAAATTGTATGTGGCAATGTCTGAAAATGCGTTCTGGAGATTAAGGTTAATGCATAGATTAATAAGTAAATTTTAAAATAAGGAAAAGTAATTCTTATCCATCTGAATTTAAAATATTTACAAGAAGAGTCACTGAGCTTCTACTTTTCTCTTTTTTTTTAATAAATAAGCATGTTTTAGATGAAATACTGATCCATCTTTATTTCTAGATAAAGACCTAGGTTTAGATTTAATAAAAATCTTCAGTATCCTTGATAGGAAGATAGGTTATCTAGTGATGTTTTTAAAGGCCTATATACTATGACCTTTTCTATAAAATCTTACAGTATGCCTGTATTCTTCACAAGATGCAGAAATACTTCTGGCTGCTGCAGTCAAAATTATTTTCCACATTAGGTACTTCCTCTACACTTCTCTTACCTTTCACAAAGAAAACCAAGAAGCTTCACTGCAAAGTGGGGAAGTTCGAAGTGATTAAATATTTTACAATTAGAATAATGTTAGTATTTTTTTCAGATTAAAAGCTCTGCTATGACCCCATCACTCTTCTACCAGTTAATCTCAAAATAGTTCTAAGTGCAACAGTACCTTTTGCAGTAGCTGCACTGTACTGGGTTTATGTGGCAAGGTTTCAGTAGCAAGGGGCAGGGCTACAGGCGTGGGTTCTCTGAGAAGCTGCAGCCCCCGGAGGATCCCACTGATAAGAAAGGAGCAGCAGAGACAACATGTGATGAACTGACTGCAGCCCTCATTCCCTATCCCCCTAAACCACTGACAGGGAGCAGAGAGAAAAAATAAGAAGTGGAGACCAAGAAGGGCTGGGGGATGGTGTTTTTAGGATTTGTTTTTATTCCCCATTACTCTACTCTGATTTGACTGTTGATAAATTAAACTGGTTTATCCAAGCTGAGTCTGTTTTGCCAGTGACAGCAACTAGGAAGTGATCTCTCCCAGCCCTTACCTTGACTCATGAGCCTTTTATCATATTTTCTCTCCTCTGCCTGATGAGGGGGGGTGTGACTAAGCAGCTTTGATGGGCAACTAGAATCCAGTGGAGGTCAAGCCACCATAATGCACTAATGTCTTTTATCCATTCAAATGGCTCTCATCACTCAGGGAAGATGGACATGCCTTGCCTTTTAACTGCTCCTAGTGGTTTACTAAAAGTGACTTCAAAAACTGTTTAAAACCCCATATTAAATTCTATGTTACTTATCAGTGAACATTCAAATTATTGAACTATATTCAGCACAGTGTTAGGAACAGCACAACCTTTTTATTACAGGAATAAATGATCTTCATGTATAGGGTTTTCCCCTATATGAATTCATTAACAGATGGCTAATTTTACCATCAATTTTCCTGCTTTAGATATCAGAAAAAATACACAGTTTTGTAAAAAGTGAATTTAGAAAAGTGTGTAATCTTAGGGACATGATTTAAATACAAGATCAGATGGGGATTGTTATATAGTATGTAGTCCATGCTATTTATGGGTAATCCTATTTCATAGTTTAAAAAGGTAAAATGTTCATTATGGTGATAAGATCAGAATTATGACAGGCAGAGGAATGAGGGTATTGCATAATCCATAAATTCCCATTATAAAATGGTCAGCAATTAGTAAAATGACAATTGTCTGGCACTTAAAGAAGTAGAAATCACTTGTAAAGGTTATCTTAATATCTCTATTTTGACAGTTCCACACATATTAATTTCTCTCTATGATGATATTTAGTGGTGAAATAGGTATGAAGCAGCAAACAAATTCATAGAGGAAGAAACGTTGACTGAGTAAACTTTAGTCATACTATTTGGAATAGTTGCTAAATCTGAATATTTCTAACAGTAGTAATGCAGTAGATCTGGTTCCAATTTGTAAAAAAGAGAATGTTCTGACTAAAAAATCTGAAAAATAGATCACTTCAAAGATCTTATATTCTGGGCAAGAAGAACAGGGTTTACACGAAAACAAGGGCAAAATCTAAAGTAAAATAAACTGAGGAAAATAATTAACTGGCCTTTCTGTATTCAAACCATGACTCTGTATTGGCATATCAATGAAAATACATTTAAAAGAAATGTTGATGACTAATCCTCTGCAGTGTCTCTAGGTATTTATGACTCTGTCTTTCCCAGATTTTTCCTTATGTTATAATTTCAACTGTAGATGGTTTTCAGACCATTGAAAATAGTAACTGTTTTACAAATTCTGAAACATTTACATTATCAAGCACCAATGCACTTCTACATCAAACAATGTGAATTAAAATTCACAAATATGTGACTCTCTGAGAGAACTTAAATATTTTTCATATAGTGATAGAGATGTCTGGTCATACTAAGCATAGTATATCCTTTCAATATTTTTTCCCTGTAGGCAAAGGAGAATATGGCTTTCAAAAGTTACTTTAAGGTCAAAATTTCAGTATGTGATAAAAGGCGCTCATTCTTTATCTTGTAATGAGCTCAGTAGGCCCATTTGATGTAGATCAAGTGGTTGAAATGAAATCTTTCATCTCTTTGACATTCATGCAGACTTTGTCAGCTTAGTTTTCAGCTGTTTCTATTTTTATTTTTTTTTAAGCAAATGGGCACCAATAATATCCAATGTGCCTTCTGATTTGAGTTATTTAGCTATTATCCCCAGCATTTATCGGATAACTGCCATGGTTTCCCAAATAGTGGTTTGATTTAACAACATAGATTATACTTTGTAAACTCCTTCATGTGATGCATAAATATGATCCACTGTTCTGGTGACCAAAATGAAAGACAAATTTATTATGAAATTTAAAGTGAATAATAAGTCTGTATTAAACACTTATTACTTCAACATGTGAGTGTCTAAGATCCAACATTTGATAACTCTGTCATGAGACACATATTTTCTTCCCTCCACTTCTTAAAGTACAGATAATGCTACATCATACAGAATCATAGAATCAATCAAGTTGGAAAAGACCTCTGAGATCATCAAGTCCAACCCTTGAAAGACTGCCACCATGGTTACTAAGACCATGGCACTAAATGCTACATCGGGTTTTGTCTTGAAAACTTCCAGGGATGGAGAATCTGCCACCTCCCTGGGCAGTCCAGACTGATTATCTTCTCTGTAAAGAATTTCTTCCTATATCCAACCTAAACCTTCCCTGGCAGAGCTTAAGGCCACGTCCTCTTGTTTTACTGGAAGATGAGACCAACCCCCACATGGCCAGAGCCTCCTTTCATGTACTTGTAGAAAGTGATGAGGTCTCCGATGAACCTCCTTATTTCCAGGCTAAATATGCCTTCCTGAAAAAAGTTATCCACCTAAATAATAAAGAACAAAATATCAGACACAGAATTGTCATAGGACAGTGAGAATGGCACTCCCTGAAAAAAAGAAATAAAAAATTATTGTTCCATTTACTACTGTCTTTTTCAACACTATGACTTTCCTACTGCTGATGCATTTCTGTCAATCCTCATTTGGCATACACCATATAGTTCACATCACTGGCCTCCAAATTTAACATACAGGCAAGAATTTTCATGTTGAAACCTTTACTCTTTCCAAATCTGATTGGACTTTGCTGACACTGTTGAATAAAGATTAGTCTCTAGAGCATTATCCAATATAGATGTAATTAAAATTTTCTAATCCCATATAGCAGCTGGCAGAGCTTTCTCAGAGTCTGAGCATTTCTCATCATTCACTCATTCAGTTGTTTACTGCCCTGAGCTGTAACTCATTTCTTATCCTTGTGACTGCTTTGTGCACTCAGTATTATGAGCTTGGCCATTTTGAACACAGAGGAGTTCTCCCTTTATGCAGAAAGGGTAAGCAAGAATTGCACCACTTACTTTTCGCTTCACTCTCTCTCATCTTCCAAAATTGTAGACAAACTCACTCTCTGAATAGTTTTGCAATTCCAAACTATCTTGGGATCAGTTAAAAACATCTTTCTCTTTCTCTTTCTCTTTCTCTTTCTCTTTCTCTTTCTCTTTCTCTTTCTCTTTCTCTTTCTCTTTCTCTTT
>JAWWEE010000074.1:82136009-82177542 GCA_035221455.1 Xenops minutus | reverse complement strand
CCTGTACCCCAAATCCCTATAAGTAAAGAACTCTTCTCTACTTTACCCACATAAAGTTGTCTTGGAAAGTTTTTTTTTCCCCCTCTCCTTAAGGCAACAAGATGAAAGCTTTAGTCAGGTTCTATTAAAGACTCTTGACATAACAGGTAACTAAGTCCTAATTTTTATTTTTTTTCTTAATCACAGGTTGACTTCTACCTTTCACTACCCAGGATTTTGGGATTTTTTTGTTGGAAAGTATATCTAGAATTTAGCATCACTGATAGTAAGGGATTATTTCTTTTTTAAAGAATTTACTTCTGATTTAATTTTCTCTTGAGTTAATTTATCTTTCTTCACATTTATTTCAATGTAATATTTATACAGATAGGATGATCATATCCTCTCTAATTCATCTTCAATGTGACAATTAAACAAAACTTTTTTTTTTTGTTTTTTTGTCCTCTTATGAAGTAGTTTCTCCAGTCTTCTGAATATTTCAGGACATTTTTTGCATGCCTTCTTCATTTTATGCTCATCTCTCTTGAGTATGGGTGATGAGAACTGAGTATTTTGTTTCCAGGCAATGCCTTACTAAAGCTCAACATGATGATACTAATACTTCCCTGTTCCCAGTTTCTCTGATTGAGGGCCTCCAGAAAACACAGTTGCCTTCTGCAGCTGCTAGTGATTGATGGATGCACCCAAATCTTTATCCTCTGTCATTTCCAACTGATGAACTCCCAATTTGGAGGATAAATTCTTCTTACTTCTCAAGTGAGCAGCCTTGGTTTCTGAATTATTACATTTCTTCCCAGAGCTGTGACTCCAGTTCTCAGGGTCAACATACTAGTAGAATATTCCAATCTTCCTTTGTAGCAATAAAGCTTCCTATCTTACTGTCATCAAATTTCACTGGCCTACTGCAATATACGTGCCAAGTTTGTCAGTGGACATATTAAATAAAGTTGTCTTCCAGACCTGTCCTTGGTGAACTCTTCTATCCCTGCATGAGGTGCTCTTGCGTGAGAAGATCTGAATCTTATGCATGGCTTTTTCCCCTTCACTTTTTCCTTAACATCTCCATTTATTTTATAATATTAAAAGAGCTATGAAATCCAAGTGAATTAGTTCTTGTAACTAAGTGATTAGTGTGTTCCAATGTAGGTTTTATAAAGACTTTATGTTCCAAGAGAACAAAAGAATACTTGTAGTGAGTCTGACCACAAGTCTGTCTAGCTCATGACCTCCTCACTGACAGACATCAAAAGAAGATGTTTAGGAAAGAGCATAAAATTACTAACTGGAAGCAGTAATATCTCTGTAGATTGTTACTCTAACCTCCAAGACATGTGAGTCAGGAACTTCCTGATAGACAGGAGGTGCCTGCATTTTTTTTAGCCTTGGGAAAGTTATGGTAATATATCAGCTGTTTTCCCTTAACACTTCTTTACCTGCTTTTTTTCTTCCACTTATACATCACAACATTTTAATAGAAATGAAATGTGCCCCATTTCCCCTGTTTGTGACTGGTCTAAAATGTTTGTAAACTAGATTTCACATACCAGAATTCTTCCAATATTGTAGGTTAAGATTATGAAATTTTCCATGATTTCAAAATGTTAATTGTCTGAGTTCTGCTTCTACAGTCTTTCAGCATTGCAATTTTGTCCTTCCCATCTGTCACTGCACATTTACCCCTGTTTTCAGCATCATTTGTACTGAAGCATAAGGACAACTTGTTATGTTTTAAGTCCTATTTGGATTGCTACTCCTTTCTCCTTTTTACTGTACCTTTAGTTGTTAGCTTTAGGTGAGAATATCTCTCTGAACTTGACTTTTGCCAATTCTCACCTTATCTATAAAGTTTCTGTGTTCTGATTTTTTTTTTTTTGATGGCACATTCTCTATTAAATTCCACACAAATACTTTATTTCCTTCTAATACCCTCTGTGAAATCATTATTCCTCCAGTCCTGACTGGAGCTATTGCCCACAAGTTTTTTTCTGTGTCGGTTTGGAATAGTAGGTCCAGATACCTTTCATATCTTTGATTTAAAGGCTTTTCAGAGTCTGCTCAGAACATCTGTCTTTGTGAACTGCATCTATTAATTTCTAAAACTCTCAATGACAGAGAAAACAAGACTCTTATTAACAGACCAGCTTATTTATGTATTCTGTATTGCCTGAAGCTGGAGACACATGTTTACTTCCAGTTGCACTGGTATCAGAGAAATGGTTATCGTTGCTGACCCTTTCTCAATTGTTTATAACTGCCTGCTACTCAAAAACTTCTATCTTTTTGAGTATTTTCAAGTGATTGCACCATTCGGGACAAAACAAGACAGACTAATTTAAACAATCTCAAAGGTGATCTTTGCTAACCTAGCATTTTTTGTTTGAAATAGATTAGAAAGTGATCACAGAAGCATCTCACCCGGCAGAATCCATTAAATAGCAATCTTCAAGAGGATGGGGCAGTGACAGTGCAGGATAGATTGGTAGACTTTTGTCCAGCACACCTATAGGTGATGTGCATGTACAGTCCAACTCTATTACAAAGAGAAATCAAACAGGCTGCTTCAGAGCACCTTCCACAGTAGTTGAGATGCATTTGTTTCAAAACATTACAAAATTATAAAACACTATTTCTACATATTTCTAAATGAGATTAGGGTTTCAAGGGAAACTCCTGTTTAGACATGATTTTTATATAGTAAATTTTCAAACTTACCTGATCCCAGTTACCAATTAAAGAAATTATTTTCTCTCACCATAGCTATTCACAATCCCATTCAGAACAGACTGAGGCAAGGCAGCAGCAATAGTGGCAGCATTGGCAAATGAGGTAAGTCCAGGGATGAGCTTTAGATTGAGTTGCACAGAGAGGTTCCTGAAGTCAGGGTCACCCAAGCAACAGCCCAGAGTCCCTTCAGAACAAAGAAATTCTCGTGAGCCAATAACGTGAGGATGCCAGGAGCATCATGGGAGATGGTTCCAGGATTTCTGGGAGCATGGTGACCAGGGCAGACAAACAGGACATGGCACACATGAAGGATATGGTGCACCAGAAGAATATGGCATAGCAATTTGCGTGATACTTTGCATGGGCACGGAGTGAAGTAGGGTGCAGCCACCCTCCTGCTTCCTGAGATGAGTTCACCTGGTGGTTTTACATGCCTAGGTGGAACAGATCCAGTAATGGTTTCCACACAGTTGAAAGCTGTTGCTAGCAGGAGTGTGGTGATGCAGATGGAGCTCCCTCAGAAGCATGCAACTATTCAGATCTCTGGCTGCAGGGAGTATTTGAGTCTGGAATTAGTGCCAGATGAGAGCAGCACTGACACCTCTTTGGGGTTGTGACCAGGTGGATGATCTTTTCAGCCTTGTGGCAAAGCTTAGAGAGGAAGTGACGAAGCTGAGGAGTATCAGAGAGTGAGAAATTGGTGGAATCACACCCTTCCATCCCTCAATAAAAACGCAGTGGAAGCTTGGCAATACTTGGATGAGCCTTAATTCTCTCACCATCGGGCAGAAGGAGGGTACCTAAAAGATGTGGGGAAATGGAAACAAGTCTCAGTTTAAGGAGGTACAAGACTCCCCTCCTGGCATCCCTTGCCTTCCCAAGTACCCTTACAGAATAGATATGAGGCTCTGGGACTTGAAGGTCAGGCAAATGATAGAAGGGATGAAGGTCTATCAGAGGGGGTACCCAGAACAAGTTAGTCAGCCAGATGAATCACAATGTCAGGTGTTAAGAAAGAAGTGTAATTGTAGTGGACAACTCCTTTCTGAGGGGAACCAAGGGCCCTGTAGGCCAACTAGACCCATTCCGCAGGGAAGTCTGCTGTCTCCCTGGGACCTGGGTAAGAGATATCACCAGGAGACTCCCTGGACTAATGAGGTCCTTTAATTATTATTCTCTGCTGGTTGTCGAGGTTGACAGCAATGAGGCTAATGAGAAAAGTTCTAGGACACTTAAAAAGGATCTCAGGGCACTGGGGTGACTGATTGAATGGATGGGAGCACAGGTGGTGTTTTCCTCAATTCCTTTGGTAGCAGGAAAGAATGCTGGTAGGAATAGGAGAACCCACCTGATCAACATGTGACTTAAAGAACTATGCCATCAGTGGTATTTTGGCTTTTTTGATCATGGGGGGCTTATAGGGCACCAGGCCTGCTGGAAACAGTTGGGGTTCACCTGTCTAAAAGGGACAAAAGGATTCTAGCCTGTGAGTTGACATAGCTGATTGAGAGGGCTTTAAAATAGGTTTGAAGGGGAAAGAGGGTAAGACCAGGCTCAGAAGAGATGAGCCTAGGGGTGACATGGGAGTGCTGAGGGTGAAATTAGAGGCCCAGCTGAAGTGCCTGTACACCAATTCATGCAGTATGGGTAACAAACAGGAGGATTTGAAGGCCACTGAGCAATAGGAAACATCTGACGTAGTTGCCATCATGGAACCATGGCGGGATGACTGGCATGACTGGAGTACTGCAATGGGTCTCAACAAGATCTTCAGAAGGGACAGATGAGGAAGAAGAGGTGATGGGGTGGCCTTGTACATTAAGTAGTGTTTTGACTGTACAGAGCTCAAGGATAGCGATGGTAAGGTTGAGTGCCTATGGGTTGAGTGCCTTCAGAGAAAAGGCTAACAAGGCAGATATCCTGGTGGGAGTCTGTTATAGACCACTCCACCAAGACAAACTGGGGGATGAACTATTCTGTAAGCAGTTGTCTGACTTTTGATAATCACTAGTGCTTGTTTTTGGGAGACTAACTTGCCAGATGCCTGTTGGAAACTCAATACAGTGCAGAGGAGGTAGTCTAGGAAGTCCCTGGAGTCTGTGGAAGACAACTTTTTGACATAGCTAGTAAATGAGCCTACTGGGGCAGTACCCTGCTAAACCTGCAGTTTACAAATAGAGGAGGGCTGGTGGGAGATGTGGTGGTCAGAGACCATCTTGGTCACAGGAACCACGAAATGATAGTTTTTGATTGTTGATGAAGTAAGGAAGGGGATCAACAAAATCTCTACCTTTGACTTCCAGAGGGTGGACTTTGGCCTATTCAGGACACTGGTTTGAAGAATACCCTGAGAAGCAGTTCTTAGTAAAAAAAAGGGGTTCAGGAATGCTTTCTTTCTCAAGAAAGAAACCTTAAAGGTGCAGGAGCAGGCCATCCTATATGTCAAAATATGAGTTGTCGGTAAAGAAGTCTTGCCTAGCTGAGCAGGTAACTTTCACAGAAAATCAGGGAAAAAGAGAGGGTTTATGATCTTTCAAAGAAGGGGCATGAAGCTCAGAAAGAGTACAAGGATGTGGTCATATTAGAAAGGTGAAAGATCAAATAGAACTCAGTCTGGCCACTGCTGCAAAAGATAATAAAAAGTGTTTTTATAAATACATTAGCAACAAAAGGAGAGTCAAGGAAAATATCACTTCTTTACTGAACCTGGAGGAAAAGGCTAAGGTAGTTAATGCCTTCTTTGCCCCAGTCTTTAACAATAAGATCTGTTATCCATAGGGCAACCAGTCCCCTGAGCTGGTGACATGGACAGAGAGCAGAATAGAACCCTTGTAATTCAGGAGGAAATAGTTATTGACCTGCTCTTCCACTTACTCCCAAGTATTGGACCAGATGGGATTCATCCAAGGGTACTGAGGGAGCTGGTAGAAGAGCTCCCTAAGCTGCTTTCCATCACTTATCATCAGTTCTGGTTAAAAATGGAGGTCCCAGATAACTGGAGGCTGGCCAATGTGACAACCAACCATGAGAAGGGACAGAAGGAGGATCTGAGGACCTACAGGCAGGCCAGCCTGGCTTTGGTACCTGGCAAGGTTATGGAAGAGATCATCTTGAGTGCAATCACATGGCACATACAGGACAACCAAGGGATCAGCATGGTTTTAGGAGGTGCAGGTCCTGTCTGACCATTTTGATCTGCTTTTATGACCAGGTGACCTGCCTAGTGGATGAGGAAAAGGCTATGGATGTATTCTAGCTGGACTTCAGCAAAGCCTTTGACACTGTCTCCCACAGCATTCTCCTGGAAAAGCTGACAGCCCACAGTCAGCACTCTTTGCTAAGTTAAAAACTGACTCAATAGCTGGGCTCAGAGAGTGGTGGTGAGTGGCACTGCATCCAGTTGGCATCTGGTCACTAGTGGTGTTCCCCAAGGATCAGTCTTTGGCCTAGTCCTGTTTAATATCTTTATTGATGATCTGGATGAGGGGAACAAGTGTACCCTTATTAAATTCACACACGGCCAGGTTGAGTGAGAGTGTTCTGCTTGAGGGTAGGAAGGCTCTGCAGAGCGATGTGGACAGGCTGGATCAATGGGCTGAGACCAATGGGTGGGGAAAGAGTGGCTGGAAAGCAAGTGAGTGGAAAAGGACATGAGAGTGCTGGTCAACAGCAGCTGAACCTGAGCTGGAAGTGTGTCCAGGTGGCTAAAAGGGCCAATAGCATCCCGGCTTGTATTAGAAATATTATGGCCAGCAGGACCAGGTAAGGGATTGTCTCTCTGTACTCAGCACTGGTAAGGCCACATCTTGAGTACTGTGTCCAGTTTTGGGCTCCTCATTGAAAGAAATGCATTGAGATTCTGGGGTGAGTCCAGAGAAGGACAAAGGATCTGGTGAAGGGTCTGGAACACAAATCCCATAAGGAGCAGCTGAGGGAGATGGGGTTGTTTAGCCTGGAGAAAAAGGGGCCCAGGGGTGACTTTGTCACTCTCTACAACTACCTGAGAGGAGACTGTAGCGAGGTGGGGGTCAGCCTGTTCTCTCAGGTAATGTGCTAGGACAAGAGTTTGAGATAATGAGAGTTTATTAGGGAACACTTTTACACACCAGAT
Organism: Xenops minutus; assembly: GCA_035221455.1. NCBI lineage: Eukaryota > Metazoa > Chordata > Aves > Passeriformes > Furnariidae > Xenops > Xenops minutus. The sequence goes on along the minus strand of JAWWEE010000074.1, from coordinate 82,170,707 downwards.
CAGTTGTTATGGGGTCAGAACTGCCTTGTGGGTGTGGAGATGTGGGGGTGTGTGTGGAGGGGGAGGGGATGGGTTGAACCTCACAGAGGTGGGGTGGTGTTGTATCCCTCAAGGATCCCCACAAGGTGATTCCCCACAAGGGGAAGCACCGGAGCAGCTGCCAGTCACAAACAGCCTGGGAAAACTGTAACACCCCACAGCTCCTGGAGCCCCTGACCCAGCTTGGGTTGGCAGGGACAGTGAGGACAGGGCCACTCACCCTGGCCTGGGACACCAGAGTGGCCCATGGGTCAGAACCACCCCCACCCCAGGGGGTTTGGCCATAGAGACCAGAATACATAAAGAGGCATGCACAAGGTCTCCTTTTTGGCCCTGGCCTGGTCTCCTAAAGCTGTCAACCTGTGACCTTCTAAGTGGTAACTGTATTTTTCTCTCCTCTTTTTCTCTTTATTCTTTCTTTTCTCAATCTCTCTTCCTTTATTCTTTTCTTCCTCCTGTGAGTAACTTAAACATTTATTTTCTATAAGCCATGGTTATCTCACTTAAATGGCATGGAATTTGTGATTTCTGGGTGTAACAATAGTTCCTTACTTTAGCAATGTTTGATAGTCCTTGTAATCAGTTGTAATGCTTTTGTGAAGTTGTGTGTTACTTCTGTAAAACCCTTTTTGCCAAAACACCTATTTTGTCACCAAATTAAAAGAAATCTCTTAGAGAAAAATACATAGTTTTTCTCTGGACATGAATTCAATGTATCAAAGAACCAAAGGTTTACAAGGGTTTGTGTGGGTGAAATCTCTTGAAGCCCAAAATTAAAGTGTAACACCTGGCAAAGCTTGGAGCTTCGGAACCGGTTTGTAACAAACACAAAAGCCATGCATACAAGCAAAGCAAAACAAGGAATTCATTGCTTCCCATGGGCAGGAAGATGCTGAACCATCCCCAGGAAAGCAGGACTCATCATGTGTAACTATTACTTGGGAAGACAAATGTTATCACTCCAAACATCCTTCCCTTCCTCCTTCTTCCCCCTGTTTTATATCATGAGCACGGTGTCTTATGGTATAGAATATGCCTTTGTTTTTGAATCACCTGTCCTGGCTGTGTCTTCTCCCAACCTCCCATGCACCCTCAATTTCCTTATTGCTGTGGCAATACAGAAAGCAGAGAAGCCCTTGGCTGTGTGTAAGCCCTATTCATCAACAACAAATGCCTCTCTCTATTATCAACCCTGTGTTCAGCACAAATCCAAAACATATCCTCATACTAGCCACTCTGAAGAAAATTAACCCAACCTTAGCCAAAACAAAGATACATTGGAATATGCAAATCCATTAAATAAAAAACAATGGCTTCCACCTCACTGCACACCTTATTTGCTTGCAAATCACACTCACATTCCTGCTAAATTACATCAAATTGTATGGGAGTTTGTGGAAGCATTCATCTTTGCAAATTTCACCATTCCACTTTCATTGTTGATGAAGTCTTTTGTTATCTGATTTTATTTAAAACAAAAATTTGTTCTCAATAATAATAGTCTATATGATAGTTCAATCTGTTTGGAACAGTAATGGATACAATAGATAACAATGAGGCATAGGTATTTTTCAAAGTGTTATAAATACATCTACCTTAAATTAACCCAAAGTGTCCTCAAAGCATTTGAAAAATGGATAATTTACTTGGGGCTCAAAACCACTAAGATTTCTATATGTGCCTAAATTTACCATGGGAGAAATTACTTTGAAACTTAAGAAACTAAGCATTTCTGCTATGTACAAAAGTGCATAGCATTGCATGATTATCCAAACTATAGTTGCTTAGCTCCACATTTTATTTTAATGGAAATTAGATGCCAAAATCAGTAAAAGTCCTGTGCACATTCTGAAGCTGCTTAACTGTAAAGTATGGTGTTGTATCATAAGATGGTTCTTATAGTCTATTGTATTTGTTCTTTGTAGTTTATATAGGAAGATACTCTTCTACAGAGACCAACAACTGTTATAAAAGTGCCTTGTCAAATACAAATACAGTTAGTACTGAATATAATCATCGTAACAGAGAAGAGTGAAGATGATTCACTATCTTTTGACTTAACTGTGAGCAACATTATTGTTAAATAGGTTCAACACTAGAAAATCAACTCCCCACCCTGCTTTCCAGCTTGATGTTTTGTTTTTGACTAGTTTATGCATTTTCAGAATGGATTATTTAAAAAAAAATGCTTTGGCTGTGAAGGTTTTTGTACCACATTTCTGAGTGTGTTTTTTAGAAACAAACTGAGAAATACAATGGGGGGAGGAGTAATGGGATAGCTACTAATAAGCATTAGGATTGATAGAAATTAGATATACAGGAGTTTAGTTGTTCTGCTTAGTGGAGCTGAAGCCTATAAATAGAGAAACATATGCAGATATTTTAGTTTCCCCTAAGTTATTCACAAGAAAAGCAATAAGAAAAAATTATTAAAAACATATCATTGTTTTGTTCAAAATCTAACATGAGTCCCTAAAACAAAAACCAGAACAGTGACATCTTATCTCTTGGAACATATGAAGAGCATTGGCAATGCTTGTCTTAGTGATGACTTGCATTGCTTCCTATTCAGACACTTTTCACTGAAGCTCAAAGACACATACTGTTTGCCACTTACTGGAAAATTAGACTGGATGAAGTCCAGAATCAATTTTGTTTCTCAGTGTAAAAGTGCAATGGAACAGATACAGTGATAAAGACTTTAGTGCATGCGGTAATTGTTTTAGAAGGCTTTTGCTTCAATGAAATACATAACTAAAATACTATTAGTAATATTCTGAGTTTATACACAGCGTAGAATGGTCTAGTTTTTTCTACTATTCTTATTAAAAGTTAAAAGGAGAAAGGAAACAAAACAAATAATAACTACATATAGTTAATACAGTAACTAAACTTCTAATCTTTCAATCTTCATATTTATGTAGTTGTTATTTATATAATGTCTCAAGTATGATCAGTTTTCTTTGTTAATATTAATGAAGCACAATTAGTCTTTACAAAAACAGAGTAATATAACTAAGAAATGGAGATGCAAAGGAAAACACCAAATCGAGCTGAAAGAATCTTGATATGTCTAGCTCCTGCATAAGGTAAATGACTAAATGGTGAGGCAGAGATTATGTTGCTGTGCTAGTAGGCTGTCCTTCCTTCATTCCCACTGGAATCAACAAGGATTTTCAGTAGATGAGGCATCTTAGAGATGAGATGTGAACAGCAATCCTTGGTAACAAGGTGATACCACAGTCTGATAGCAGACACAGAGTTTGGAAAAAGTACCTCCTGAAATGCAGTGCTATCTAAACAGAGTATCAGCTTTCTGAGCCGCATGAAACTATTAAAAAAAATACTGACATGAAGGTTGATTTTTTTGTTAAATTTTAATTATTTGTTCAGATTTCCCAGAGCAATTCACATTTCTCAAGTGATGAATTAAATTAGCAGGGGTTTTGGCACATGTTTTTTGTTTAATTTTTTTTTTTTTTTTTCCCTGAAGCGATGAAACATTCTTACAGCTGCTATGTCAGGGAAATAAATTTGTACTTGTCCTTAATTTCTGACATTTTTTCTTAAAATTGCAAGTTGCTAATATTTTTTTTAATTAAAAAAACCCCATGTATATTAAAATAATGACAGGTAGGTCCCTTGAAATAACAAGATGTTTCTAAAGTGGATTAGTGAATTTGCAGTGGATCTTATAGCTGCAGTGAAACTTTATGCACTGTATTATTTGGGAATGTTTTCTATACTTCTCAGGTAATCCATTTCCAGTCCTGGGCAACAGACCAAAATCCACTAAGGACCGGAGTGCAATGCCCTTATTCAGAGCCATTCATTTTTATTTTTTTTTTCCACAAAATAAGATCTGCATCCATTTGTAAGAAGAAGCAGAAAATAGGTAGAAACAACACTAATAAAGTTAGTATTCAAAAGACATGAAAGTTTTTTTATAAATGGAAAAAAACCCCAAACACTGAGCTTGGTGATCTTGAATTTTTTGTTTTATCTATCAATTTTGAATAGAGAAGAAAAAATTAAGGTGGTCTCCAAGCTGCCTAAAGAAATTATATATTCCATTTTAATCATCTTTTACTTCAGAAATCTACAGACTTGACTTTAAACATTCAATTAGAATTAACAGTGATAATGCACTGAAGAAAGTGGGTACATCAAACTCCATTTTTCTCCTTCCCACTCCTCTTGACTGTGTTACTGGAATACCGAGTTTGTCTATTGTGAGGATTTAAAGACAGTTGCCAGTCTCAAACACTGTTAAGATCACATAAGAACTCTGTTATGAGATAATCACAGAATGGAATGTCAGGATGGCACTAACTCCTGGCCTGGCAGAGGCAAAATCTGGTTAGCACAGCTAGGTTAACACACTCAGACAAAAATTTCCACTGTGGCAAACTGTAAGGAAGCAACTGCTTGTACATATGTCACTGGTCAAACAAAGGTCATGGCAAGTTATGAGACAGGTGGCATATTTGACCACAGAAGCCCCTCCTCTGAACATGCCTCTGTGGATACCTCGAACTTGAAGTGTAAGTTAAGCCACTACAATGGGAACTTGAGATAAAATAAAGGTGGTACTATTGTCCGGGAGTTATCTCAGACCTAGGGAGAGGTTAGCAAAGTTGGAGAAGAAGAATGGATCACTAATAATGGAGAGATTATAGGCCACAAGGAAAGCCAACTCAGCAACAGTGCTGAAATTAGATTGGACTGCATAAAAGGTAATTCTGGCAGGGCCAGATTGCAAACACCAACCACAACCTACTGATTCAAGAAACCTAGCAACTTAAAAGAAGAGAAATACAGAGCATGCAGACTATATAGCATTAGAAATAAGGGAATCACTGAATTAATAGAATAAGAGAACTGTGTAGACAATGAGCATTAATTCTTTTGTTTGCAAAAATATATAAGTAGTATTTATAGTTTTCAAAAACCTGAGGACCCCCACTACTGCGAAGCCCAAGGTGAAGAAAGACCAATGAGATGCTGTTGGATCTTCTGGTGGTGAATATCTGCTGCTTATTCTCTCTCTCTTTTCTATTTTTTTCTATCTCTCATTCTCACATTTTATTGTTAAACAAAATCTGTACTATGGATTTAAGCATATGATCTCATTTGCACCTTTATTTGGGTAAAGGCATGTCTCAATAATTGGATCTTAACAGTAAATCCATGGAAAAATCATGAGTACATTTTCAGGTTCAATAAAGGCCTCCCAGCCAAACCAAGTAATTGAAACCTGGGTAGTATTAAAACAGATCTTTTCACTTCTCATTGAGAATACTTCAGCCTGTCAAAAATGACTATGAATAGGTATCGAACAATTACCAAACAACATGCTCATTTCTTTCATTAAAGCATCTGAAAGTTTTAGTGGGTCATCCATACAGAATCTATGTCTTTAAAAACACATATAGAGGGCACAATTGATATGAATTCTTTGTGCATGGCATTAGAAATAGATGCAGCTTCAAAGTGGGCTAAGAGCATGAAATTAAGCACATTATACATCAATTCAAGGCAACAGTATAGGCAGAGGTGGTGTTTCTGGGTGTTTTCAAAAGAATCTAAAATATCAAGGTTCAACAAAAATGGAAGGAATTTAATTCAGTACAAGTTTGCCTATTTAAATACTTTGGGGCACAATTCCTGTGGGAAATTATTATGAAAATCCTTTTTTTTTTTTTTTTTTACCCTTTTGAACTTTATTCAGATTTCTTATTAATAATCTATGTGTTTATACAAACAAATAAAAAGTTATATATTGCTAATAAAAATACACAATTAAAAGAATGCAAATACACATGTATTTTGCCCCCTTTTGTTTATTTGCATTAGCTATACATATTCTTCTCCCAACTGGGAATATATAAAAACTGAATATATAATTCTTTCTGAGAATCGTAGTGTTAATATATTAAATGAACATCCCAGGTGTACACATTTTTTCAAAGGCACTCCTAGAACTTCTTGAAATGTGTGTTCACATATAATTTTGTAACTTGCAATTATGAGTGCTATAAACCTCATAGAAGTAATGAAAGCATATTTTTTTGCTTATGTACTACTGCCCTTTAAAAAGTATGCTATGAAAATAGGCAAAGGGTATATGTGATAATTCTACACTCCAGTGAAAATATCAGTGTTTTGATTGCGCTCCTGCAAACAAAACAGAGAGAGGAAGTTGTTAACACTGGTTCTAACTCTTCAAGAAATTTAACATGAACTAAAATGAAACATCCAGAAAGTGTTTTCCTTGAGTATTATAAAAAACAAAAAAACAAAAACAAAACAACAAAACAACAAAAAACCAAAATGTAGAAAGGTATTTCATAGAGGAACTGTCCTACTGTTGGTTCCATATGATGAGAATTAAAAAAAAAAATCACATTTTTACCAAGAATTTATTTTTTTTTTCATTCAGGTTGAAAATCTCCACCTGTATTCCTCATTGTCAAAAGACTTTTTGAAACTATCAACTATCTCTGTCTCTTTTGGTAGAACTGAGATTAGCTTACAGTTCACATGCTCCAGCAGCTAAATATAAGTGAAAATAGTAGGATCATGTTTCAGAATGAAACAGCTGGTCACAAAATTGATTTGTCCTCCTTGAAAGTAGAAAACTGTCATCAAAGTAACACCTTTCAATTATAATTATTGGTGCTAACATTCAGTTTCTGTCATGCCAACTCCTCAACCTACCAAGCTGTCTTCATTATTAGGGAAAAAGAATCCACTCCAGACAGGGTTACAAATAAGGCTATTTAGGGAAAACAGATAAAATTCTTGTATTCAATGTGATAAAAATATACCAAGTAGAAATACATTTCTACTTAACTTTCTTTAGATTAGAGAAAGTCAAGGATAGTGGTTTTGAGTTGAAAATGTTAAGGACAGAGCATGATAGCATAGGGTGATTCTGTGGTCTTTTCTTGGTAGGCCATCTTGAAAACAGTCTACAAAGGTGATCTTAGATGTGAAAGCTCAAAGGCAGATGGAATGCAATGGAAGATTTTCTACTGTTGCCCTAAGATTGTAAGACAATGAGGCTTTTTAAAGGTTTTGGGTTCATATCTTCAGCATTTGTGCATACTTAATACAAATGAATATTTAAATGCCTTAATAGATGTGCCCTTGCTCTTACTTAATCTTTCAAAGTTTATTCACCCTTAAAATATATCTATATCAGAAAATATTTTTTTTTGTTTTTCCTGAATAATAATTGTGATATATAAGGTACCATAAAAATACATTTGAATTCTCATAATATTTTTTCTGAAAAATCTAAATTAGACATTCAGTGCTGGATTGTCCTGCCTTTCCTCAGTCTGAATAAATCTGTTTAAGTTTTCTCTTATTGACTAATTATGAGATTACAACACTGAATGAAACAAACAATCTTGCTGAAGTTATTTATAATTGTAAAACTGCATAAATGTTATGCTTTTGTGATTTTATGTGCTTCTTATTATGTGGTGCCTGCAGTTTGTAGAAAGAGCACATTTTGATATAACGGCTAGCTTGCCATATGTGGGAAGTTGTGGGGCTTGAGTTTTGTTTCATTTGTTTGTTTGTGGTTTCTCTTTTAGGTTTCTGAGAGTGTGCTTGTTGGGGGAAATTTGGCCCTTGAGTCTGCCAAAGTACGTTTCCTTAATATGTGTTTTATAGCACTTCTATTTCCTTTTCACTTACAATTTTATTCGGCTTTTTCAGTTATGCCAAGTGCTTGGCCTATTCTCTTTATTTGTTTCCTAATGGCAGCTGGCATAATATTCAGGAAATCCAACCTAAATGTTCTAGATATGTGTCTAATTCAAACAAATAACTTTGCTTCTAAACTTTTTTTTCCTCCCCATTATATTCTTTAAGTCCTATGGGGAATTAAGTGCCTGGAATAATTAAGATTTGACTGTAAATTGTCATTTGAGTTGGGCAGCAAGAAGAGAGGGCAGGACTGCAATGATTTTTCCGTTTAGTTTTGGAATCAAATCAAGACATGCTGGATACTTAAACTATGTGTAATTTCTTGAAGCACAATTATAGATCTGCTGTATACAATAAATTGTGTAACCTATCTGCAAATTAAAGTTCAAAAATATAATTTTAGCAAAAAAATATTGCTAAATTACAGTCTTTTTCTCAAATAAAGGTTTAGCAGCCTCAAAGGGAATGAAGTTCAATTCCTGAATTAATTTTCCAGGTTGGAGTTGTTTAGTGTTCCAAGTTCACCAATATCAGAACTTCATAGTTAAAAATTACTTGAAAGAATATTTACTTCTTTACTAAAGAAGTATGTAGTGTTAAGGAGATTTAGCAAATTTTCCTTTGTAGTGTAAATACTTTTCTCCCCATTTCATGTATCTAAAGAAGTACCTGGATTTAAATGGGCTTTAAAAAAATGTAATAAAAATTATATTGGATATTGCAAATATGCTACTTGAGTTGCTCTTGCATGAATCAGAAGTTGATCTGTGTGTTTAACATCCTTAATGAAAACACATCTTCTGAATTCTGATATGCTGACCTGCCCTTCTGCATCACATTACAGAAATGCAAATTTGCAAATTTCTTTAGTTTGTGACTACTTCTGTGTTTTTCTGTCTAATTTGAATCTACCCTTTTAAACAGCTCTGAAAGTTATTCAGAGACAGCATTTTGGTCTGGGTCCAATTCTAGTGTTATCATGTATTTAGTCACATTTCATGAGGAGGAAATTCCTGTAAGTTTTATTTTCAAATTATGTTGCAGTCTACTGTTGTGGCCCTGCTCCAGCAAAAGATTAACCCATATGGTTACTTTTCCCAACATGATCAGTCCCTAAAAGTCACGGAAACACTACTCAGATATTCAGTAGTAGCTCCACATTTTAAATGCTTTGCCAAGCCAAAGGCATGTTGTTCAGATCACAGGCAGATTACAGAGGAAGTCTGATTCTTGACAAAGTCAAGCAGATAACTATCCAGGAATGCAGGCTTCTAAGATAGGAGACTGCTAAGGAGGCTGAAAAGTAACCTTACTGTCCTTCTTCAATTGTTCTACAAGTCTAGGAAGACATTACTTCCATTAGTGCTACAGGCACAGTGCAAGAGAGGTTCTTCCCATATATGCAAACTTTTCCCTTGTACTAGATGGAGCCAGGGGTCTTATCCAGGGGCTCATCATCCATTGTACCGATTCAGTTGCATCCCACTTGAAAGCAAGCCACCTTTAAGAGGAAGTATATATGTGTTTTGAAGATGAGTGTTGATACATGAAGCTAGGTTCAGAAAACTGAATTAATTTTGCAGTGCAGATTGGTTGAATGAGGATAGCATTTATGACCTCCTACAGGTATGCTGGACAACTTTGAGATCAAGAGAGGCAAAAAGCTATAAAATCATAGAAAGGCATTTCTTGTCTAATATATTCCTTGTCTGAAGGACAGTCCAAACAACCTCTATTTCTCTAAATTATGACTAAACTGCCTTACTTTCCTCCCTTTCAAATTCAGGGCAACATTTTCACTTTACTATTTTATCATGCATCTAACTTTTTGTTTATTACACACTTTATCTGAGAGCTCAAAATAGTGCCAAACCCACAATTCTTGACATCTTAACTGAAATAAAGTTGAGGTTTGGGGTGTTGGTTTTGATTTTACTGCTAATATTACTTATCTGCATGGCTATGGAAAACTGATCTAGGCTTTGAAATGTTGAAAGTGGTCATGGCTGAGATGAATTAGTGAACTGAGGACAGGAGAAACAATCAATAATACATGATGAATACAATTTATCATGCTGCTACCTCCACAATATGATTAAGATGCAATTGCATGTACCAAGACACACACTGCGTTCCTCCTTTTGTCTTTCCTTCTCCCTGTGCAGCATTCTTTAGATTCTGGGTTTTTTTGGTATTTCTCTCAGCATGATTGAGATTATTATAAATAATTGATTTCTTTCTCTCTTAAGCATGCATCTGTCAGGCTTGAGGGCCAAAATGTTCATTTAAATAGATCTCTGAAAATTAAGTCATCCTTTGTCCTCTATTACCAGCCATCCTAATGAGAGTTCCTCATGCCAAACTGAACTGTCCCCACCTTAGTAACTGTCAAAATCTATGTCATCATCAAACTAAATACTTCATTTAAAAAAGTGAATAGCCTTATACATCCAGAAATCCCTTGCATAGTTTCTTTACTTATAGGTGCATCATATATACCCATAAATATTTCTGCAACAGCACAATTAACTCTGAAAAGTGGGGCAGGCTAGTGGGTCATGCCGGCCTGTAAAAGGAAGAAAAAGGTAAAATTCTCATCCAATAATACCAGACAAGCATCTAATCTCTAACTGGCATGTTTTACATATACCTAGGAAGGTTCTTCTGTGATTTGAATTTCTAAAAGCTTACATGAGAAATACAATATGTTCAACTTAAATTTCATCGAACAGTCTCATTATTACTTCTCGGTTCCACAAACCACCTTTGAAATAAACTTCTTAAATTATTATGAAAGACACAGTGTGATTCCAGTGTATATTACTGTTGCTGTTTAATTCCTTTTTTGTGGATTTCACTTTTATATATGCATAAAAAGTGTCCTGTTTATATTACTGTAGGCATAGTCTTTTAAAATATCTTGGCTTATTGTTGGCCAGGGAACATTATAGTGTGGATAATGATGGGATAATAACTTTGATTTTGAACTTCTATTACTTAAAATTTTGCAGCATTCCCTGAACAGGATGTACACTGGGACTTGTTAGATCTGTAATTGCAATCCTTACCTTGAAGGCATTTCATATGCCCACCATCCAAATGGACAGCTAAGGGAATTGAAGTCTGAAGATATATTGTTCTTTCTTCTGATTATTCTCAGAACAGCTGGATTCAGCAAGGATCATAGAGGCTCCTTATCTGAAAACTTTTGAGAGAACTGTCCTAGAGGACAGCTAATTCACATTCAAGGTTCATATCTGAAATTTGCACCTTCAGAAGAAACAGGCAACTAATGCAGCTCCGTTATACTGGAGTCTAATTACAGATGGCTCTGTGTAACAGCATAAGGAATCTGCCACTTAGAGTAAATCCAATGGAATTAATACAGTTCATCTATGACAACACATTTTAATATAACCATATATGCACCTTCTTATGATAGCTGTAAATACGAATACTGAAGTGAGTTTCACATTACATTGTATTCCTTTATTTCAATAACATTTTGTACTGATTTGACATCCTCAGGCTGGATCAATGGTATGAGGTTCAACAAGGCCAAGTGTCAGGTCCTCCACTTTGGTCACAACAGCCCCACGCAACACAATAGGTAGGGGGAAGAGCTGCCGTGCTGAAAAGGACCTCGGGGTGCTGGCTGACAGTGGCTGAACATGAGGCAGCAGTACGCCCGGGTGGCCAAGAAGGCCAATGGCATCCTGGCCTTTATAAAAAATTATGTGCCCAGCAGGACCAGGGCAGTGATTGTCCCTCTGTACTCAGCATTATTGAGGCCACACCTCAAGTACTGTGCCCAATTCTGGGCACCTCACTACAAGACGAGCATTGAGTTCAGAAGTGGGCAACAAAGCCTGTGAAGTGTCTAGAAAGTTTCCTATGAGGAGTGGCTGAGGGAGCTGGGATCCTTTAGCCTGGAGAAAACGAGGTTTGGAGTGACTCCATTGCTTTCTACAACCGCCAGAAGGAGGTTGTAGCAAGGTGGAGGTCAGCCTCTTCTCTCAGGAAACCAGTGACAGAATGAGAGGAAATGGCCTCAAGCTGTGCCATGGGAGTTTCAGGCTGGACATTCTTTGCAGAAAGGGTAGTTAAAAATTGGAATCAACTGCCCAGAGAGGTGGTCACCAGCCCTGGAAATGTTGAAGAAAAAACTGCACATGACACTTAGTGCCATGGTCTAGTTGACAAGGTAGTGATCAGTCAAAGGTTGGACTCAATGATATCAGAGGTTTTTTCGCAACCTAAATGTTTCTGTGACTCTGTGAACATTGTCTGCACATGTAATCCACCCAGAAAGACATTAACTGGTCATTCATATATATGACTAGTCTGGTTAACTCTGTTTTAATGAAAATATTCTTGTAAAACTGGGGTGAAAAAGCATTTACAATTACCTGGTGATCACCTGGTGACATATTATGACTACTCTTATTTCTGACAGAAATGGTAAGGATCTTTCAACTGGGTTTTCTTGGTGAGAAATCCTACTCCAATTAACAGAACATTTTACCTATCTTTAGCTGCTAAACAGCCTAGGCATATGCCCCACTATGATGGGGTCTTGTGTCCTTTGGAGGTTAATTCATATTTGGACTAGGTCAGTGCTGTAAATCCTTTAAGCCCCTGCTTTCTGCTGGAGAGTTGATTTCGGAGATACAGTAGGTGGCACTCTTCCCCCTGAGTCAGGAATGACTTGTTCCTAGTGGGAGGGGAAAAACTTCTTGATAAACAATATGCAATAATAAAATCTCAGCTTCTCTATAATCACAGAAAATACATCAAAGTATATATTAATGCACTCTACTCTGCTCATACTAAAACACACTTTATACAGAAAAAGAAAATAATGCAATGCCAGTAAGTAGGCAGCTGCAACGTTTTGATGCTAAGAAATACTGAGGTAGAGCAGATCCCTTCAAGACTTTGTGTCTGTGATGAATGGATAATATTACCTCTGCACTGGTCCTGAGAATAGAAAACACTGTGGGAGTATTGCAGATACTGAGGTAATAATATCTCTTTACAAAAAAACCCCTCTATTTCTCTCTTTTAAAGAAAACCTCCCAGAAAAAGTATACCTCAAAGGTGCGTGTTTTCAGGAGTTACATCATAGAATATTGCAGGCTGGGACAGTAGGTTTAGAAGAGGAGAGGTATGCTTAGGCAGAAGAAGGATCTTAGGAGAAGTTTTCTGCATCTGCACTGTTAAGCAGGGACTTCCAGTCCTGCCCTTTGTGACATCTTCCATTCACCGGGTGCCACAGGGCACCTCATGTACTAACCTTGGAAAAGTGGCTGCTTATTCATTTTTTCTATACAAGTTTAGATATAAACATATTCAGTAATCTGATTGAATGGATCCGGATCAACCAATCAGTGTGACTGTGGAATTTCACTTTTTCTCCTTCTACTGATCAAATGTAGTAGTAATTCCCATACTGCCATTGTTTCTCAGGTTCACCATAAGACATGCATAAGATCTTACTGTCTCTGTTGTGCTTAAATGGCATAGATGATGTTATTACAAACAAGATCATTTCAAGGATCATTGCTTGACCTCATGTGGAAGCAATTCTGAACAACACTATTCAATCACCAGGAAAAGTCTCTATCATTAAAGATGCATTGAACATAGGTCTCTAACTTTTATTGGGAATAACCAATATGCCTACATATTAGACAGAAAACTGGCTATAGATAGAAGAATAATGTAGCCAGAAAACGGAAAGAGTAAGCAGGGAGGAGAAGAAGATGGAAGAAAGATTGAGGTAGAAATAAGAAATACATTGAGTAAATACAGAAAGAGATTTATTAGCCAGAACTTTTTTTTTTTTTTTTTTTTTTGTCTGAAAAGGTTAGGAGCAATAGGAGACTTGTCAGAGATGGTCTAAATCTGAAGCTATACAAAAGAAACATATTAGCTCCTCTTTTTAATCTGTACGATGTAACAACTGTTAATTAAATTAAAGGCAATAAAGTTAGAAGGAATGAAAGGATAAGTCTTCTTTACACAGTGCATAATCAATTTGTGGCATTCACAACCACTGCAGGTCATGTAGACAGACACTGTGGTTGGATAATTTTATGACTAACAATAACATTTGCAGCTCTGTCAACTTAGACAGTGATAGAAAGATAATCAAAGAGGCACTTGGAAGAACACTGCCCCAAGAACTCAAATGCCTGTTATTTTTTGAAGGACTCAGCATCAGCTCCAAATGTCACATAATTTATCAGTGTGTGAGTGCATAACATGCAAAGAATTAAAGGCTATTACAGTCCATTTTTAATAATCAGTACATAGATGGTCAAGGAATAAATAAACATCCTGTTCTGTTCTTGATCAGCAATCTTCCAAATTATGTTATAATAAATTTCCTTGAGTATTTCTCTCTTTTCTCTCTCTCTGAAAATGTCAGTGTGCCATTGGGTCCTGATTGTGTCCCTGAAGCTCTGGTGTTGGATTATAAATCACAAGATGCATTAAAATGCAAATTTGGGGTGGGCGGGAGGAGTGTTGTTGTATTTCTGGCTTTCAAGTTTGTTTGTTTTTTTCAAGACTTTTTTCAAGGTTGAATCCTACAACCAAGAAGGCAAAAACTGGTTCTCTTCCCCTTCATTGTTAGTATCTTGTGACAATCATCCACAACCTTTTTCCATGTGAAGATGAAAACAAAAGTATCACCAGCTGGGACTTATATCATAAAATTGATCCTGGATGGATCATGTCAGTGTTCACCTCCAAAAGAAACCAAAGAGGAAAGGTTTCCATAATTTTTTATGCACTTGTTTCAAACTATCACTGATCAAGTCTGGCCTGTCTGACTGTGTCTATCCCTTGAAACACAAGACATTGTTTCAAGCAGTGCTGTGATCTTCTCATCATTTCTTCTTCAGAAATAGCGTCGTTCTACTTTGTAACCTACATATCTATTGCTATCAATCTAGTCAATTTGCAGTTTTAAAGGAAAAGGCTTTTCAGATCAGCACTCTTCCCTGCAACAACTTGCTTGGATGATTTCAGAAGTGTCATGTCAGGCACTGTTAAAAAAATCCTTTTTTTTTTTAAAGCACACTCCTTCCTGAAAGGAAGTGAAAATGAAAGTGTTTTTAATCAAGAGTGTTTTAAGCTGAGCAATCAGAACGGTTGCCCACTGCATGAAGTTAGGTAACAATGCAGTTCACCTATGAAAGGAAGAAGCTGACTACTTCTTAGTCTCTGCCAGCATTCACAAGAGTTTACCTATGACTCTATCAGTCATGTTAAAATACATATTGCATTATAAGTACCATAATTTTCTGCATGGAAAATAAAATCAAAGTGGAGAACAGACTATTTAGTCACTGTTTAATGAAAAATACGAAAACTATGAGCCTAGAAACCACCCCCCCCCCATACACACATACATATTTTAGGTTAAAAAACATATGCATATGTGAATATGAAATCTGATCTACTTTTGAAAAAGTCAGTAAAGCATTCAAAATATGGTTCAACTATTAAAAAAAGCAGATAAGAGGGTAATGTACATGATAATGGCAGGAAGGTTCAAATAATGTGATATGAAGGATATTTGGATCTCTTAGTGCATATTCAGCCTAGTGCTCTCTGAGTACTGTAATGGTCCTCTCTTCAAAAGAGAGTTCACAGGCCCAAATGTTAATTTATATAGTTATCAAATTGCAGAGAAGGTATCAGTATTTAAAAGGTTAAAATAAAAATTAAATTAGAGATAATTTTGTCCAGTTTTTTACATTACATTTTTCTGTCAAATATTGGCTTTATTGCTACCACTTATCTCAAAAGAAAATACTTCCTCAAGTTCTGCTGAGTGTGAGGCAGCAGAGCACGAGCTAGCCTCCCCAGCAATTTACCTACAAATTGTCCTTTCTAGTACGACATCTTAATGTCACACTCCAGCAGCTTTGTACCATTTTGCATCAAATTTGAACATAAAAGTCAAATCTACCTCAGATAGACACAGATTTTGTGTAAGTTAAAACTCCATCTCTGAACAGAGGTGACATCCACACAAACCCTGAATGAGAAAGCACTGAAGGAAAATGTCTGCTTTCAAAATGTGACATCTCAAAATCTCCTCTCAACTGCTGTTAAAAGACATGTAATGGGACCAATTAGTTCTTAGCAAAGTTGAAAGGTATATGGGGAAATCTTTAATTTCATGTATTTATGCAGTAACACAGAGCATGATCTGCCTTTAAATAATGACTACCTTGCATATGTCAATATAGAAACTTAAAAGTGGATAAATAGGAACTTAGCTGCTTGTTTGGTCCACGTAGGTAACTGTTTTCCTGTCAGATGGTGTGGTTGAGGAAAAAAAAAAAAAAGAAAAGCAACATAGAAAATAAATTTAAACTTTAAAAAAAAAAAAAAAAATCAGATTTTTACCATACCTGTATTTCATTAATTTATTTTGTGAAAGACACATGAATTGGTATCAACTTCTGTGATATTTTTTGAAATATGTTTTTAGTTTGAACTGCTCTAGTCTTAGTCTGCACTTTGACATTTACATTCATTTCCACCATGTTTGCTCTGAAAAATCCACACTGACATATAATAGTACAGGTAGTGCTATACCAACAATTCAGCCTAAATCCTGTGGTATTCATATGCATGTTTGTTTGTACAAATTACCAAATTGTACCTGATTTGAAGTTAACGTTGGCAGAAAGTGCTTCATGCATAGCCAATAACTACATTTGCATAACCACAAATTTCTTAGAGAAAAATTACCACAACCTTACTAATGATCTACTAAACACATGTTCAGGTTGATACCCTAAAAGACAAAATCCATGCTACACTCAATTCAGCAAGAAATGAATCAGAAATTGTGAAACTTTCCAGGTCTGTTTTTTTGTTTGTTTGTTTGTTTGTTTGTTTTGGGGAGGTTTTTTTTTTTGTTTGGTTGGGGTTTTTTTCTTAGTGTTTTTTTTTTGGGGTTGATTTTTTTGTGTGTGTATTTTGTGGTTTTTTTTTCTTCTTTTTCTTTGTTGTTGTTGTTGTTTATTTTAAATACTTCTACCACTATTGGCAAAACAGCAAGGTTCATATTGAAACAATCTTTCTCTGTCTATGCAGATCCTAGAGCTTTGCCACATAATTGGCTTTGTGTCTTACTATTTCTGATGTAAAATTGACCAGTCATTAACCTCAATCCTCACTGCTTCCAAACTATTCATTTTCTTCTCTCTCAGAATTTACAGATGCTCCTAACTTGTACTTAAGTGGGATTTTAACTATGCTCTGTCCTTCTGAAGTACTTTTTTGTTTAAAGCTACCCCATCAGTCTGAACTACTTTCACTTGGATCATATTTCAACTGCACAGCTTCAGTTATGACTTGCTGAGAACACAGTTTATAAATAAAATTGTCAGTTAGAATAAGATTAAGAGGAACGTTATCGTCCCACCAGAAAATTTCTGATCACATGTGTATGTCCAAGGAGATAGAACAGTTGAGGGATGACTGTTTTGTAATCAAACAGGAGTCTGGTCACTGAGCAATCAGAAGTGGGACATGGGGTTCCCATTCCTGTGCCAGTAAAGTCACAGACTGTCAGACCTAGCATGCCTATTTGGAGAAACACTTTGGATAATCTTTGAATGTCATCAAGGTCTGACTCAGCAGAGCACTTAGGCAGTCATTTGTCTTTAAACTGACACTTAGGTGTCTTGGAGTGTAAATATCCGAATCAAAATAAAAGAGATGAGCACTTTGCTTGGTATGTAACAGTACATGATTTCTTCCTCCAATTCAAGCATATACAGTGACAGACTAGACTCCAAAACATCTGTGAGAGAGACATATGGAAAGCAGGTTCAAATTTTTGTAGTACTAGAAGATTAATCCCACTGAGATTTCATATGAGTTTTCATGTATTATGTAAACCTAGGAGACTGGGAGTCCAGAGGACATAGAAGAAATTCTTCTGATTAAAGCAGAAGATGTGCTGTTGGAAGACCTATACTCAATTCCCAGGGCTGCCACAATGTGAGATCTTTAGGCTTTGGGAGAAAAAGGGCACCCAGACCCCTTAACAACTTCTTTTTGCAGCCTGGCATAGTTGCAATTCCAGTGTAAGCATATGTAGGGGGTAGGGATCTGTCCTTTTCTTTCTCCCTCCCTCTGTCTTGATTTAACAAGTGAAGAGGCTCATAGTGAAGAGCAAAACAGGAGAGAACTGAATGCTCTCTGGTGCTACCTTTTCTCTGGCTTCCAACACATATTTATAAAGCTATAGGTAAAATAGCACAAAAATGCAAATTCAGTACTTCTTGGTATTGCAACAGAGAAACAGAAAACTTTCTTAATGGATTTGGGTGGGAAAATAAAGCTCTGTTTACTTTGTTGCCCTCTCCACTCTTCCAGTAAATTTAGGTCGGTTCATAAATGCAGAAAAATATTGTCTTTAACAAAATAATCTCAAAACTTTGAGAGCTGGAGAGAAAAAAAGGATCCACAGATGTGAAGATCTACATTTTTTAAAGTGCAATAAAAGCTATTGCTTTATATATAAGTACTGACTAGAGTCTCAGAGTAGTACAAAATACAGAAGATGTACTCTATTTTTTTACTAGCATGATATTTCATAACATAGGTTTCAATGGAATCATGTCAGAGAATGAAAGCTCCTGGATTTCTTCATATAAAAACTTGCAAGATGGTGCTAGAATGTTATCTGTTTACATGTTATGAACTCATTAATCTTTAGTACTATGCATCACTTGCCTGAAAGAGTGGAATGAAATCTAAGATTTATGTGGTGGTTTATGTATAGGGGAATGCACTGGACTCAGTAGACAAGTATCAGGACTGGTTTCCATGCTTTGTATTATTCAATTTTTGAATGAAGCAAAGAAATAAAAAAATAATTCTGTAAAAAGGACGAACTCTTTCAAAGAGTTCCAGTGGTGGAACTGTTTGCAAAGCAATATGTGAAGGCTAATCAGATCAGGAGTTTAAAGACAAGAACAGTAATAAATTAATGAAGACTAGCTTATTAGTGGCTGCTCAAATGCAACCCAGGTCAGAAATCCCTAAGCCGCTGGAAGCTCGAGAGCGCACCAGAGACAGCCACTCATATGAAACACTGCATTTGCAGGAAGTAGCCAAAGACAGAGATTTTGAAC
Organism: Xenops minutus; assembly: GCA_035221455.1. NCBI lineage: Eukaryota > Metazoa > Chordata > Aves > Passeriformes > Furnariidae > Xenops > Xenops minutus. The sequence continues at coordinate 82,151,772 of JAWWEE010000074.1, read as the reverse complement.
AAACCAAGAGAATGGCAGCTTTTACGTTTTTTAGGAACAGGCAGTTCAAAGGAAGGGAGCACACCAGGCCTTATGAAATTCAAACACAGAGAAGTTTTCAGTCAGTGTCAGGAAGGCACCAAGGCCTCACTCACTTCATATTCCCCTGCGGGCAGCAGTAACAGATACAGGGTGTCCTCACTGTTCTGACATTTATTAATCTTCAGCCATGAAGAATCCCAGAAAACTGTCATTCTCTGACTCAAGTCAGTGCAACTCTTACGCTTCTTTAATCCTACCAGGCATCAGGATCTAAGCTCAGCTTGATAAAATCACCGGCTCCCTGTATACTCTGCCTCTGATTTTTCAAATGTGAACTCTGACCTCTCACATTTCCACAGTGCACCTTGTGTTGCAGGTCAACTTCGAAGGTTGTAGATTTCATCTCACCTGCTGACACTGCCACCAAAGTTTTGTGTTGAAATGTAGCAGCAGGTCTTTTAAGTGCTTCTATAACAAAGTAGCCATTCTAAACATAGAGCACTAAGTCTTAAGGCTGAGCAAAACCTGCTAAGTCAAAGAAAGAAAAAGTCAGCTAGGTAAAAAATCTGATGTTGGCAAAAAAATTAAGAGGGAAGCCAGAAAAACATTAGTCCTGCCAATGGCTGTGTTGAATCTGATGTTATTACACTTTTTCTGGAATAATTCTATCTGTGCTAAAAATTAGTAGTCAATTTGTTACAACGAGGTGTTAATTGCATTTTTATGTATTGTATTTCAATTTACAGAAGATATTTACACAGTTTCGTAATCAAATATTTAAGAAATGAGAAGATTATTTTTAAGTATGTATGATTGTATGCCGATATCTATACATATTTAATTTCTCTTTTTTCTCTCTAGGAACAAATTCTTCTTCTGATCACAAGGTAAACTCAGAGAAATTTGATGGTTATTGAGATGCTTCCTTATAGCCTGTTCCAAGGTAAGTCATAGAATTTGTCTTACAGGGAAAGGAAAACAGACAAACATGACTGCAACATTATGTCCTACTTTTTAAATAGTTTCTTTTTGTTATAGTGTAGGGCCACAAGAGGATTTCCAGTCCACCAAGAAGAGCTTCCAGTTATCGTCACTGTAGAGCAGGCAATGACTGAGTTATTATCATGGTGTTCTCTCTCCACATTAGTTGCAAGGACAGGGATGAAGAAATATGATAAGTTGCTGTAGGCAGACGCAAAGTACTGATACACTTATGCCGTCAGCCATCTCATGTCATACCATCTATGTTCAATTCTTGTCCATGTTTCTTCAGCAATTGGAAGGCTGAAGTGGAGCATCTGGATAGATTTGGGAATAAATCCCACAGTGCTAATCTCAATGAGGTATTTTCATATGCTCAGCTTCAATACAACATGCTAAGTCAGTTGAGCTTTTCTTAGAGGGCATAGCATTTTCTTAGCTTTTTCTTAGGGGTTACAACCAAGTCTGAATACATATCTGGAGTCCCCCATCCAGAATTTTTTCCTTAGTAAGGTACGCTTCCAGCCTTTCAGCAAAGCTTTCCCCACATTAACAGAGATTAAGCAAATTTTAACTACAATGGAATAAAATCCCCCTACCTCCAGACTTCAGGGAATACCTAAATTTTTTGTGTTCATTTTTTTTTTTCCCCTTGCTGTTTCTTATGACCAAAACAACTGTAGACCACTTTTAAAGCATCCCCATCTTTTGCTACCAAAGTTATATATTCATTCCCTATGACAGGTTCCCTGGAAAAGCAGCTCTGGGATGGTTATGGCCAGGTGGCCACCAGAGGGAGCCCACGGAGCCTCCAAAGTGTAACCGGGTCTCAGTGTTGGGGGAAAAAGAGAGACAGAGACGAGAACAGCTCCTCGGTACCACGTGTCACTCGCGGAGGGTGTCAGCCAGGCTGGGACAAGAATACACGATATGGCACCAGAGATGCTTGCAACTATAGGAAAGCAAACTCAGCTGCCAAAAATAGATATAAAAGAAAAAGAACAAAGTGAAAATGCCATGAGTCCAGGTAAACTGGCAGTTCTGACAACAGGACAGCTCTTGTTTAGTTTAGCTGTAAGTCAGATCTGGAAAGTGTGAAAGGTTCAGTGAATCTGTGTTCTTTTTAACAGCATCAATGTGTTTCAAAGCTCAGACTGAAGCCTATTAGTTAATTTTGTTTCTTCAAGACTAGAGCAGTTGGGATCATTTCATCAAAACCTTAATGATTTTTATTAGGCAGGCATAGTCCACTCAGTTATAGACTTCCTTCCCCATCTGCAATCACAGACCAGCCTGCACTCAGGGGAAACAAATTAATTCTACTTCTTTGTGTAACCCAGGGAGGAAAAAAACAAAACAAAAAAAAAAAAACTCAAAACAAAACAAAACTCCCCACACCAGAAAAAAAAAAAATGGTTTTTGAAGGACTGCTGCAACTAGCTTTGCAACTAGTCCTTTCAGTGCCCACATGCACATGAGAAGCAGTCGTGACTGATTTATTCATCACTTCAAGATTAACTCTGTATATAACCTTAACATGGGAACTGTTTTCATAATCTCAACCTCTGTCAAGGCTTACATATTAGTAACAAAATACACACACATATGCACATATATACACATATATCAATTTATAGTATGCTTATCTATCTCCTTGTTATTAACACCTACCTAATTATAGTAGTGTTCATAGTAGTAATTGATCTTTTTATTCAAAATAATTTTTTCCTCCTTGGGCTGCACAAAAAAGTGATTCATGGGCAGTTTCTGCTGCTTAGGACTTCTGTTTCCACCAATCTTCCTGCACCCCGAAACAGATGTGTGTTGTGCATGCAAATTTGAGCTAGAGCTAGAGTTCTTGAGAGCTAAGTTTCTGGTTAGAAGCAATAGGGACTGTTCTCCTGTTTTATGTGAAGGTTGTCTGTCAGTACTAGTGATGGATCTGACCAGGAATTGGAGAGGTGTGTTGTTGCAAGGCCATCCTAAAACTGATGTGCTATGTTTGCAAGAAAAGAAGCTCCTGTATTCCCATATATTTTTGAATAGCAGGCTACTTCTCTTCCTTAGTGTTGCTTGAAGATAGCTCAGCTTCTGTACTGAACACTTTTTTTTTTTTTTTTTTCCTAGAATTATTCCTCTGATAATTGCTGATAATTGCTTGGGATGCTGAGAAGTGACAGATTCTGGAAGTGGCAGGGGTTATATATCTGTAGTTAGAGAAGATGTGTTCTCCATCAGTTGTATAGTCTGAGGATGTTTATAGTATAGCTTCTTTTTGTGTGTGTGTGAGTATAAAATCAAGCAAATGAGTGACAATCATTTCTTTGAGAGCTTTAACTGAATCAGCAAAGCCTCATATTCAGAGTTAATCTTGCTAAAAGTGTCAATTTGATTTAGAATATTGAAGGCAGGTAGCACGTTTTGCTGCTTTTAAAATCTCCATGAGAAAGGGATTAATCTCTAAACAATGGGAATACTTTTAGAAGGGAAAAGTGTGAAAGTCCTAGTTCTTACTGCTCTGCTTCCATGCTACATGATTTGTTAACAAAGGTACAATTAAAAGGAAAGGATTTGTTCAATTTCCTCTGAAAATTTCATATGAGTTTTAATCTAAAGCAATAAAAAAGAGCTAAAAATTGACACCATGGATGCCAGAATATTCAGCAAACACTGCTATTAAACATTAATAAATGAGGTACAAGAAGAAACAAATCAATTTGTGCTGGCTGATGTTGAAATGCTACAGAACTTAAAGCATACAGTTTTATTGGGGTTTTGTTAATTTCCTTCTGCTTGCTGATTTACCCTACAAGGCCAATAAATTTTTGCCAATAAATTCCTTGGGGTGAATTAAAGTAAATCAATACTAGATTATCAGGATATATATATGATTTATTTTAGAACAATTTGGTTGCAAAGGAAAGCAGGTATGTAGCTGTTTTGGTTTGATTATCTATAGTAATATAGCAATATAAAAGCATAAATATATCACCCAAGAAAATGTGTATGGAAGAGAGAGAGAGAGAGAGAGAGAGGGAAATAGAGAAGAATAAGAGTTAAAGGGAAAAGAGAGAAAGGAAGAGAAAGAAAAAGTAAGAGTTCAGTTATCACTTAGAGGTCTTTGACAAACTTGGTTGTTGTCATTGTTGCTGGCTGTGAGTGGTGGGGGAAAGAAGTCCCCAAAACATAAAGTCCAATGGGTTTACATACATCCTCAGAAACCCTCCTGGTGCCTCCCCTGTGTGTGTGTGTGGGTGCCCTGTTTCACACAGTTATGCTGGTTTTGCAGGGACCTGGAGTTGCTGGTTTTTGCAGTCATTTTAGACTTGTGCAGGGGGTTGTGCTTCAGAGGCATCACTGGTAAGGGTGAAGCCTTTTCTGGGGTAGGGAGTAGTGGTGCATGTGTGCATATGGGGCCTCCTTTGATATGGCCTGGCCCATAGGAGATAAGCATCACATACCCAGGGAGTGCCACGGGTCTTCTTTAGATAGGCATCACACATGCAGAGAGTCACCCCCCAGGCATCCGCAAAGTCAACAGTTTGTAGGCTATGGCCTCTTCCCATCAGCCTTTATCTTTACTCTCCTGACTTCTTTGCACAGCCTGCTATAGTAACAATGTTTTAAGGTACAATTCCTCACAACATTTTTTTTTGTTTGTTTGTTGGTTTGGGGTTTTTTTGGTTGTTTAGTTTTGCTGGGGGTTTTGTGTGTATTCCTGTTTTTTGTTTTGGTTTGGTTTGTTTGTTTGTTTATTTTTAAGAAGCAGAAATAGAAAGGAAAGGAAAATAGTCTTTCAATAAAATTCTATCACAAAGTGGTTCTGAAGTTGTGGCATGCACAGTGAGTTTGAAATAGATTTTAATTGCAGAGTATAGAAATCTCAAAGATGTGCTATTCAAATATATATAGTTAATATACACGTAATCCAGAGCACATTTTCACCAAGTGAGGAAGCATCCAAAGAGCAGTCATGTACTCTGACTGCCCATGACCACTGCACAAGTAACTGGAAATTATCAGTGCACTTGAAAGATTTTCCAATCTGCTCCCTGAGACTCATAATAAGAGTGGTATCAGCTGCCCTCTGAAACTTCTTTTTTTACCCTCTTGACAAAACATTTACATGATTAGCCTTCAAGGTCTAGAGAAATTTATAGTGGTGAGCTAGATGATTAGTGAGTATAGACAGAATACACTTACCCCAAAGCTTTACACACCTCTAATTTGAATTGCCAAGCAACTTCCACATCAAAGAGCCACATCTCTGAACATCAGTTTCTTTCACTAAATATTCTCTTTGACTCAGGTTATATTCCTACTGTAATCAAGAAATCATTGTACCAAACTTTCTTTAGGATAAAAGGAAGAATAAACTCTATTGACTCAGCTATTCAACACAAACTTTCTATTCTTTTCTACTACTGAACATTTACTGATATGTTTTATATTTGACCCAAAGACTATACCTCTTGCTTTTTCAGCAACTATTTGATCAGACGTCTATCCTCTATCACATTCAGGAATAACAGATCATGGTTAAGAATAGCCCTATTTTCCTTCAGTTTTACCTGAAATATTAGCATCCCCCTAAAGACACTTTTCTTCATTTCCTTTATTCTCAGAGAATTAGAGATAGTGCCTGAAGATCAATAGCAGATCCTCTAAACCACCCCTAGAGATTCTGCTGACAGCTGCTATAGATCTTTCCACAAGATAGTCTCTTTCTAATTTTTAATTTCAGCTTAATCATGGATACACTAAATTTATTGTGACAACATTCTTATTCTAAATCCTTTTTCTGCCTTCATAGAACACTTTTTTTTTTTTTTTTTTAAATATTGAAAGAAGCAGATTAAGAACTCAGGATAGTGGAAAAGGAAGTCTTAACTTCCTTTTGAATCATAAAAATAAGGTTATGTATAGTCTTCTCTACTACGTTGATTTTTATCTTTTTTTTTTTTCCTTATATATGCAGAGGTTTCAATCAAAGATTTCAACATGAGGAAAGATGGTTGTGCTGGTTTAACGGTAAACTGGCAGGAGGAATGAACCCAGCTCAAGAGAACTTACAAGTCAGAGTTATAATTTACTAAAAAGATTACAATGAAAAAATGATACAGAGAAAAATTGGGTTTAACCCACAAAAGAACAGATGTATAACCCAGCACCTTGGGGCATGAACAGAATAGTGTTTGTTTACCCCTGTGCTGAAAGCTGCGTGGTCCCTCTGACTACAAAGCAAAAGGAAAGGAAAACCTGTTGATGAGGATGATGGCTGCAGTCTGGTTGAGAGTGGCAGTCACAGTTCTGTTGAAGTTCTAGTCATCCTCTGGATCTGATGAGTGGTACCTAAAGTCCCAATACCCAAAAATTAGATATGCTCAGGTTCAGGTGGGAATACCCAGCACCTCCCTCCAAAGCAAGGAGTTTCACAATGGGTGATTTAAGTCTGAGACTCCTGGGATATTTTTGGAATCTTTGATGGCTCATTAGCAGACATGACCCCTCAGGCTGGGTGTGAAGGTGCTAATGACTCCCCGAAGGGGAGTTATCACACCTGAGTTATTGGTGTGAAGATAGAAACACTCCCCTGTCTCCCAGTGTTTTAACATCCATCTTGTAGCCTGAGGGGTCATGTGTGCCCTGGGCTGCTGCTGCAAACAATCCATTATTAACATTTCATCAGAAATTATACAGAAGGTGTAGAATACACAGTTTTGGTTAGACCAACACAGAGGTAAACTAGTCTTGGCCCCTGTAATTAGGAGAATGACTCAACACAAACTAAGTAAATTGCCCTTCCACTGTATCTTCATGACAAAGAAAGGTCTCAGCAAAGTCAGCTGATATCTTACTAATTTTCCCCTGAGAGTTCAAAAAAAAAAAAAAAAAAAAGGACAACTGATCACTGGCCTTTCTTTTACTTTTTTTGTGCTTTGCAGACACAGTATGATTAGATGGCAGTCATAGTTCACAGGAGAACTAAGGTATCTAAGTTGGCCAAGAAATAATCTCTCTCCTTTAAATTTAGAAAACAGAACTTTAATTAGAAATATATATATATATATATATGAAAAGGATAACAGTTCTTAACCACAATACACACATATATATATATATATCCAGAAAGAACCAAACAACAACAGTTTGTAATAAACTTCCCCCCCGTCCCCCTCCAAACGACAAGGCAAACAGTTAAAAGGTCTTTTGACTACCCCCTGTGGTGGTTTGACCCTGAATAAATGCCTGTTGTCCAGCAAAACTCCTTCAACGCCTTTCTCCCCCCTGCTTTTTGCCTTCCAGAGGGAAGGAAAAAAAAAACCAGCTCAAAATTTATGGCTAGAGATAACAACCCAAAGAGGAGCTTTAATTAATACTACAGGCAAAGCAGAACTTAGAATAATGCTTAAATTTATTACTAACAACCTAAAAATTAAAAATAAGAAATAGAAACAGGTTAGAAACACCTTTCCACAACCACCCCTCGGTCTGTCGATACCCCCTCTTTCCCCCAGTGGTGCAGGGGACAGGGAAATGGAAAGTTTATAGTCAGTTGTTGCTGGGTCAGCCATTGCAGATGTAAGTCCAAGACTTAAGCAGCAGTTCTGTCTCATGGGCTTTCCTGTGGGCTGCAAAGGGGACAGCTTGCTTCACCACAGTCGTCCCCATGGTCACAGGGGAATCATAACTCTGACTCCTTCCCCTGTGCTCCGTGGGGTCCCCCCATGAGAGAGATCCTCTGCTCTCTCGTGGGTCATTCCATGGGGCACAATCTCTCATGAAAAGCTGGCTGTACCTACTTAAAAATGGGCTTCTCCCTCCGTGGGTCTCAGCTGCAAATCTCTGCCAGGCTCTGCTCCACCTTGGGGGCCTCCCATGAGGCAACAGCTTCTTTCATGCATCCCCCTGCTCCGGCAGGGAGGTCTTTGCACCCCAATGGATCCCATGGGCTTTGAGGGGACAACTCATAATCACCTTGGTTACCACCACGTTTTCAGGGAATAATTTTAAGTCCTCTCCCTGATCTATGGGGTCCCTCCCCCTCTTTCTCCTCTTCTCCTCCTGCACTGACCTTGATGTCTACATTGTGATGTTGTTAACCCGTGGCTTCCCTAATTCTAACTGCACAACAACTTCTTAAATATGTTTTCACGCAGGGGCGTAACGTAATGGTTCAAAAGCCGGAAGTTTTCCTCAGAGCTGGTCCTCATTGGCTCTGCTCTATAAGATGGAGGGAAACTTCTAGAGGTTTTCAACAGAAACCAATCTTAAACCCATGACAATGGTGTATTTGCATTATCTCAAAATAAATGTGATTAGAAGGCAAATATTAGAAAGAAAAATTAAGGCCTTAAATCAGTCTTGCTGAATATCTGTAATCCTGTAATATCCAGAAAGTTTATCCAGAATCAAATTATCTGTGTCTGAGAAGTGTATAGAGGTATAGGAAACCAACACTGTCAAAACTGAGGATATCTTCACCTATTCATTTCCTGTTTTAATACTGAGCCAGAGTAAGGGTTCTTCACATCAGGAAGACAAAATTATAGCTCATAATCACCTTCTGCAGCAAAAGATAGAGAGCAGCTTACAGGCATGGAAATCAACACAGCTCATTATCCATTCTTTCTCAGTCTTTACAAGAAAGAAGAAAGGAGGTTGAGTAACAGGTCCCACAGATACTACCCTGTCTCTGAATTCAAGAAACTTATGTTCACTTACACAAGAACAAATCCACAGCCCTTGCCTTGCTGTAGAAGCAGGTAGGGCATGAACAACCTGGACTGGCATGATTTAATACCTGCCAAGGGTACTACCGCTCAGAAGATATATTTTGCAATACTAAGTAGTGCAAAATCTTTGAAGACCAACTGTGGTGTATACATGACATCCATGACAGGATGGATTTATAAAAGACAGCTCTGAGAAGTTGCTAGGTAACAGTGTCTTGTCCTCACAACTGCCGAGTGCTGATCATCTGTTCTCATGCTGGATGCTGTTGTCCTTGCTCAAAATTTCCATGTACAGATTTTTAAATAAAAGTAGATCTGAGGTGATCACTAATTTACAAAATGTTTCCTTTGCCAACATGCTAAAGGTCTGCCTAATCCATCACTGCTACACCAAGCACAGGTTTTCATATGTTTGGGAAATCACTGCCTGGTTCTTTCTGAAAGACAAAGAACTTTTACAGCAGAAAGCTCTTCCCTCTGCCTGATTTCATGAAGAGAATACATACAGTATTGGGTGCAATGTATACATTCAGTATGATGTCAAGTCAAAAAATAGCATTATAGCAGCACATACAGGTAAGTGACTTTGAAGTTTTTTGGACCATCTGAGAAAAGACTCACTATGCAACAGGGCTCTCAGAGGACCTGAAACAGCCTAGGTGAAAAAAAGATAGCACCAGCACAAATCCAACTAAAAGGCAAGGTTCCCACAGCCCATCATAAATAATAGAACACATCTTCTGCAGACATAACATCACCAGGATTTGTATGATTGAATGTGACAGCCAAGGAACTCTGACATTGACAGTGGCTTTTCTTGGGCTTTTGTTTTTGTCTAAGCATGTTAACATGGCTTACCTATTCCCTTGCTTCATATCACTGCATCATTTTGTTCTTCCTATTGTTTTGTAAAGTAGAGTAAACAATACATTATAGATCATTGTCTTCCCAAGTTAGAAATTTAAGGCTAAAAAGTCACTCTTTGAGCAGGTGAGTTGGTACAGAAGCTCGCAGGGGCTTTGGGTCCAAGGTGAGCACAAGGTCTCTGAAGGAACAGCTTAGCTGCCCCATCTGTTCACTGTGATGCTTTATTTCCCAGCAGGGCAGGCAAAAGCCATGAAATCCTGGCTGCAAGAGCCAGAGGAACAGAAACAGCTTCACTTTACTATGCAAAAAGCTCTTACAGGCCATGTATCTTCGGTCAGATCCGTTATAGCGGGAGCTGTAACTCAGCTTGATACTTCAGGTGATCCCAAACTGTCCAGCATTGATATCCTGCTTCTAGCAGTTTCAATCAGTTCCAATCAGGAGAAGAGTTATTAGCTTACTAAATTCTGTTCAACCAGAAGCCAAATATTCTCAAAACCCCTTTTTGGCAGTAATCATCATATTTTCCTACTGGTTTTCTTATTGTTCAGTGTATTGCCTTAAGCATTCTTTGTACTATCTAAAAGTAATGGCTCCACATTAAATACTCTAAAGGCTAGTAAGAGTTTTTAAGGTTACCTTACACCCTTTCCAACAAGTACCACAATTCAAGTGCATCTGAAACCTCCCTTACAGGTGTTATAGACACTCTTCCCAAGTAGGCCAGAAACTTACTTTTTCACCAAAAGCTTCACAGTCACTAGGTCTGTGATTTCAGACCAGTCTGTACAGTACACTCCTCACAGAAATACTCCTCCACCCAGGACACACAGTGCACCTCTGAAGGCAGAATCTCCCAACTCTGCCAGGATTATCCTGCTTGAATAATTCATCACATCCTCTTGACAATAGTGTTTGCTGTTTGGGGACCTTGTTCATTAAAATTTCTTCATAACAGAGGTACATAGTAAATGAAGTAGAAGGCCACTACTAAACTGTAATATGTTCCTTGAAAATTTTGTTGTTTGAGGCACAAAATTGATTCGGAGGCTGCCTAGCCTCTGTCCCCTCTGCAAATTCCCTTGTCAGTGCAGCTAATTTCAGCAGCTTGCCTAGCACATATTACTTCCAGAAATAATGTCTTTGCCCTGGAATCTCTCCAGTTCTCCAGAGTACACCTGAGTTTTCAGCTTACCAAATGTAGCTTCCTTGGATGTCACATTCTTTATAACCAGTAGCATCCAGTCAGAGTCTTTCAGGATTTACTGCGGTATGCCTTCACCACATACACAACACATTCCTCTATTCCAGTGCTCAACACCTTGGTCAGCTGTCCACCATGCATTTGCACACCAATGATACCTTTTCCTCCTAGAGGAAACACAGTATTTTTTTAAAAGCTGATGTTACATTCTTAGAAATTTTTTGTCCTCTGTATATATGTGGTGAATCTGTTCCTTCTAACTACAAAGGCTACTGTTGTGACTGAAAAAAAATACTCAACGGATTTTGTGGTTTTTTTTTCTTAATCTGAAGCGTTTTAAAGAGTGATGCTGGGCACAAAAAGAAGAATTCAAACAAAAAGATACTTTTTTTTACACTCATCACAGCTGTAGATTTCCTCTGATTCTTACTGCTGCCGTAGTGCTCTTTTTTATTATTGTATTACATGGTCTGTCATCAGCTGCCATTCTTGTGTTGTGTTCAGCGGTGAGTTATTTGGAACACTCGTTTTGAAATAACTTGTTTGTAACCAGGGATTTCACTTAACACAGCTGCACACTGTACTATGCAACTCCCCATTTCTCTTTTGTAAACAATTTTACAGATGTTTCAAATTCTAAATTCCTAATTTCCTGCTGTTGGCTAAATGTTACACATTAAAGTCTGCTTCAGTGACTACTACTGTCTTCTCAAGACTTTCCTCTTAATAACACAAGTGATTAAGGAACATCATTTTGTTATATGTTACCTGATTAGCACTTAATTTGTTCTTCCTTGTACACATTTCAATGTAAAACTAGTCAGTACAGTTCTTCATTACCACAGGTCTTTACCCACTGACCTTGGTAGAAAGCATCATAAACCCAACACTTCAGAATATAAATCAGCTGGCTTGTGTATGAATGTATTACTACATGAAAAAAATTCCACTCGTTTCATTATTTTTAAACTGGCTTGAAATAAATGTGATGTTTACAATTTTAAATTAGATAGAAAAATCTAATTAAGCTCCCTTTCAATGTGAAGAGTGAGTTTAGTTCCTATCATACTAGTGTTTGGAGCTGCTCATCTCTATATTGGATCCACTTCAGAATGGATTATCTAAAGGCTTCCTAGACATACATGGGGATGCTTGTTTTTACCAGCCCATGTTATAAGGCACAACAACAGAGCATCATTTTCAAAAGACATCAATACCAGAAACAAAATGACTATGCAGATTACTGTCATTCTACTCAAACCACAGAAATTATATATAGAGGTCCAAACAAAAAGTCTGGAATGCTAGGAACTGTTCTAGGTACTTGAGCTCAACACATGAGTAGTGTTCCCCTTCAATGAATGTCTCTGCCAGTTTACTTTTGAGATTGAGTCTTCATAAAGTGCAGAAGTGTGAGGTAGGAAACAAGTCACATACCTAGAAATTACACTGAGAAGTTAAACAAACTTGCAAAAGTTAAACTTTACTTGCAAAGTAAAGTTTACCTGATTTTCCAGTTCTTTCTATAGAATGCATGCCTGGAAATTTCCCTTGCTTATGCATACCTCTTAATACCATGTGTCAGCTTAAAGTCTCCAGTGCGTGTCACATTCTTGTTGATTTGCCTGCATTTCTCACTTCATAGCTTGCTGTGACAGGAAGGGAAAACCTATATAGGTTATTACTGTTCATTAGATGTTTCTGCATTATCCTTTCTCTTTTAAAACTGGTTGTTAGTTCACCCATTAACACTAATTGCAACAGCAGAGGTATCAGATGTGGAAAGCCAATTCTCTGCAATAACAAAGTCCCAAAACATTTAGAGCTTTATAGGGTAATAAGGCAGAAAGCAGCTAATGCAGCACGCAATGTGCTAGCAGGATGTGTGGAGTACTACAGCTTAGATAAACCCATTCAAGCCTAATTCACCTTTTGGGTTATCTCAGTAACAGTTCCATCTATTGCATAAACATGTATTGGTGAAGGATGATTACATGAGTCAGAGAGGCCAAATTCTCCTCAGTAGACATTGTGGTTGCACAAACATCCAGGATTTAAACCACTTAAAAACTGCAAACTTTTCATAGACTATACGCTTATAAAAATCACAGAATTTTTGAGTTTGGAAGACACTCCTGGGTGTGGTCCAACCTCTTTGCTCTAGCACATTGTGCAAGATCATGCCCAGACAGCTTTTAAATATCTCCAAGAATGGACATTCCATGACCTCTGCTGGTAACCTGTACCAGTACTGTCAACCCTTACAGTAAAAAACATGTTTCCTGAAGTTCAGGAGAAACTTCTTGTATTTTGTTTTGTTCCTGCTTACTGTTGTCCTGTCACTGGGCACCACTGGAAACAGCCTATCTGTGTCCTCTTTGCACACTCTCTTCAGGCATTTATAGACATTGATGAGATTGCTGCTGAGCCTTCTTCAGGCTAAACAGTTCCCTCTCTCACAGCCTTTTCTCATAGGAGAGGTGCTCCCATCCATCCCTTCAACACCTTTGTGGCCCTTGGATTGAACTCTGCCCCGTAGTTCCATGTATGTGTTGTTCTGAAGAGCCCAAAACTGGGCACAGTGCTCCAGGTATGGGCTTGCCAGTCCAGAGTAGAGGGAAGGAATCACCTTCATCATCCTGCTGGCAGCACTTTGTCTAACAGTCCAAGATGCCATTTTAGCTGCCTTTGCAGCAAGGGCACATTGCAGCTCATGTTCAAGCTGCTTTTCAAGGTGAATGTTCCCTAGCATGTACCAGTCGTTGGGGTTGTTCCTCCATAGAAACAGGAATTTACACTTCTCCTAGGTAAAGTTTGTAAGGTTTTCCAGCCTGTCGAGGTCCCTCTGGATGGCAGCATGATTCTGGTGTATCAGTCACTCCTCCCTGTTTGATGTCATTAGCAAACGTGATGAGGGTACACTCAGCCCTGTCATCCAGGTCAGTAATGAAGACATTGAACAGGACTGGATCCAGCACTGATCCCCAGGGTACAGCACTAGTTAGTGGCCTCCAACTAGACTTTGTGCCACTGATCACTAGCCTCTGGGCCTGGCTATTCAGCCAGTTTTCAATTCAACCCTGCTATCTGTCTGGGCCATACTTGATCACCTTCTCTATGAGGATCTTAAGGAAGAGTCCAAAAAGTCTTACTGAAGTCCAGACAAACAATATCCACTCTTCTCTCCTTGTGTTTATTTCCCATGTTTTTAGTCCTTCAGCACCAATGTGAGGACAAAACCTAGATTTTCCCCCTCAGCTATAGCATAGCTGAACAGAGCCCACAACAGTAATGTTGTAGTTGTCAACCAAAGGGGTCAACCGGGCCACAATCTTCCAGCATCCTTGTCTGTATTTTCATTTTGTTATAGCCCAATAGAGTACCTGCACATTTTTAGGATTCCTGGCACCTTGTTCCTGTTGGCCTTACAGAACAAGGAGCGCCAAGGCTTTTTCAAACCTTTTCCAGTGCCACCTATAGGGACATTCATCAATTTAAATCAAAGGGTGCCATTGTGAGGTAACAAAACCCACACTTTATATGTGTATTTTTATATATGCTTGGATGTATATATGTGTGTATATGTATATATTTCCTTCTGTGTTTTGCACGGAGAAATTGCAAATTTCTTAACTAAATGTTAATTTACTACTGTAGGGTAGCTGCAGGGAGTGTTTTAAGTAACAAATACTAATTGAGTTTAGAGTAGCTGCTACATCCAAACGAATTGAAAGGAGGAAAAGGCAGTTTCCCTCCTAAGCAATCTAATAATCACTTGGGATTGCAAGTCTAAGAAAATTTCTAGCAGAAATGTACTAAAAGCCTGTGGGCCTTCAGAGGAGCCACATGCTTGCAGTTCCCCAGGCAATGACAAATACACTTTGCCTTGGTTCTGAACCAAAAAAAGTCTCAAAAGATACTGACTGCAAAAACACCATTTCTAGTACCAGAGCCGTAGCTTTCCAAGGGATTCAGCTGCTATATCGTAATAGGTAGTAGATTAACAGGATGCCTTCAACATTTAGGTTCCAGACCCTCTATGTAGGCTGAGGACAGCTGTCATTTGGTTTTTTTCTGGTTTCCAAAATCTGCATATTCCCAGTTTAAACAAGCTTTGCAAAATTAGCAGTAAAGGAGACATTGTACTGATTTATTTTTTAATTTCTATTCCTTTCTGCTTTTCAAATTACTCCTGCAAAGAAAGGTAAAAGTGCCTTCAAGAGACATATCTCTTCTCATGTATAGCTATTAAGACATTTAATTTCTTACCAATTAAAATGTGACATTTTACATATCACAATATAATAACTATAGTCCTTTAACGAGTGCAATTAATTAAGCCTTGGAACAGCTCTGTGAATTAGCCAAGATTTATGATTCTACAGGTGCATGAGCTGAGGCACAGAGAAGTTAAGACCAAGAAAAACAAGAAAAATACTTTGTGCTGACTCATCACAATCATTTTTGCACAAATACTCTTAAATTTAAACTACTTGCTTCTAGCAGCTTATTAATTCACAAAAAAAGACATCCAAAATAGTTAATTGTGTAATGGGACTGGTTTTGAATAGTCTGTTAAACCCATCCCCCTGCCCTTATCCTTCTCGCCCCTTCAGAGTTTAACATATAGCTTGAAGGTCTGTATTTTCAGTGTCTGAAGACGCCAGCCACAGATGACTTATGAAAGTCGTTCAAAAAATAAAACTAGTCGATTTCTGAAACTCTTAATGGTAGAGGATGATGGATTTATCAGCCCTGTGCTCTTCAACCTCTTCATAAATGACTTGGATGCAGGACAGGAAGGGATACTAAGGAAGTATGCAGATGACACAAAACTGAGAGGAACTGTTGGCTCCCTGGAAGGCAGGGTGGCCATTCAGAGAGACCTCGACAGATTAGAGGACTGCGCAATCACCAACCATAGGAAGTTTAATGAGGGAAAGTGCTGGATTCT
>JAWWEE010000074.1:82119051-82135909 GCA_035221455.1 Xenops minutus | reverse complement strand
CCCCCCCCCCCCCCCCCCCCCCCCCCCCCCCCCCCCCCCCCCCCCCCCCCCCCCCCCCCCCCCCCCCCCCAGAAAAAGAAAAAAGAAAAAAGGCATGTCACTCTGCTTCCAGAAACATCATTTTACTAAATTAACACTAGAGTATACTTGTATAAAAATTCAAAACAAAGAAGAGCAAATTTCCATCTTCCAAATCTTCTCTGAGTATTTATGCTGGCATTTCTCTGACAGCATCATAATACACATAAAAACAGACAAGGCTTTTCAATTGACTATTTTTATAAAGGACAAACACTGCATAAGTAAAAACAATTGTTCTCTTTTTACATGAGAAATAGGCTGTGACAGAGAATCCTTTTTGTTGAAAATTACAATGAAAACAAGAAATCAAGAAAATAAAAGTATGAGCAATAAGTTCAAAATTAGCAACAACCTCAAAAATATCTTTCTATATATTTTATCTACTTCAGTTAAACAACATTCTGTTGTGGTTTTTTTTTCACTATTTTTTTAGGGGTCTAATCACCTACCTCTTATTTCCTAAGGGAAAGTGTGTAGTGCGTTTTTAAGTCCAGGATAAGTCAATCAACTTCAATTTATAGTATAATTTGGTATGAAGATCTTATCTATGCTATCATCAGTCCAAACAATAATAATAAGGAAAAAGAGAAATGTAAAAAGAAATACAGAAAAGAAAAATAAACCAAGGGAATAATATTTCTTCAATAGAGATTAAAACTAGCATAACATCCATGTGTCATCACATTTGAACCTTTGAAAAAGTATGTTTTCACTCAAGTGTTACCTTTGTATTTCTCCAGTATGGGGTCTGGCTGAGATGCAGTTAATTTTCTGGACGTGTTCCAACAGGTCCATGTCCCTACATTGGGGGTCCCAGAGCTGGATGCAGTACTCCAAGTGGTTCCTCACCAGAGCAGCACAGAGGGGGAGAATCACTTCCCCCAGTCCGCTGGCCACACTGCTTTTGATATAGGCCAGGATGCAGTTGCCTTTCTGGGCTGCAAGAGCACATTTCTGGGTAATGTTGAACTTCTCATGAACTAGTACTCCCAAGTCCTCCTCAGGGCTGTTCTCAATCTATTCTCCAGCTGCAGTTGCATAAGTGCTTTTCCCCTTTCTTAGGCACGTTACCCCAGAGGCTCCACCACCATCACTGACAGGCTTGGCCTTGGCCAGTGGCAGGTCTGTCTTGGAGCCGGCTGGCATTGGCCTTGTCGGACATGGGGAAAGCTTCTGGCAGCTCTTCGCAGAGGTCACATATTTATCCCATACACTACCAAATCCTTGCCAAACAAACCCAATACATCTCCTCACCATACAAAATAATAATAATAATAATAAAAATATAAAAATCAAACTATTTAAACATATTAACATTTTTTGTATGTCCATGCTTTCACTACACTTTGTGCTAAAATGTGCTATCTGTATTCCTTATTCTTAGCTGCTCATCAAACTTAAAATTACACTGCAGAGGTGGTTATACTTTCTTTGTGGATTAAAAAGTATAAGAGACTATAAATATAAGACTTATACAGTGGAAAAAAGCGTTCTGATAATTCTACCAGTGAAAAATATTGCATAGGGTTAAAGGGAATCAGAAAGGGACTGCAGAAGAAATTACAGCCATCTGAGTGCCAGGTATTCAAGGCATATTTGAGCTGCAAAGGGATGAGGTTGCAAACGATAGGCTAAAAAATATCTGCATTTGCAAAATACAAAAAGAAGAGCTATTTTTTTCTAATAAAGGAATAAGATTATTTGTATTTTTAAAAAGCCATGAAAGCAGAAAAAATTCTGTAACCCTGGGCAAACTAAACTGAGGTGTCTCTGATCAGAGCATAATCCACACATCAGAGAGAAAAGGTCCTCAGGAAAACAAATTACTTTTCCAGATGCTTAGAGTCAGAAATGAGTTTGAGTCACACTGTCCAGCAGATAAAATCATGTTTCCTGACCCAGATAGCATACTGCATACAGATTTTCCAAAAATGATATCCAGTACAAAATACGAGTGTCAGGGACCCATCATTTTCATATGGAAGGGTTAGGCATAGCCCCAACATAGAACTTCTAAATTAACTCTCTTTATTCATTGATCTGTATATAGCATTTTCTGTACTAGAGAATTCCCTTGTCAACAGTAGGATAACCACAGGTGCTAATGATTTCACTCGAGATAATACATGCAAAAATAAATAAAACTCTTACCAAAGACCTTGCTTCTTAGAAAAAAAAGATTTGTGTCATAACTGGGGAAGTGCAAGTATTGTTTTCAGGGTCTTTATGGTAGTAACAGACATATTCTGAACATAACTGTGTTTTGAAAAAGGTAGAAGCACAAAGGACACTTAGTTGAATTCTGGGGAACACACATTTCTGTACTGCAGTAAAAATTCTGTGCTGGCTTGACCAGCAAAAAAATTTTTCCTCCTTCTCTCTTAGAAGTATATTTAAGGCAACATTCATTCTTAGTTTGACTGATCTGTAGCATAACAAGCTTTCAAATATGGCAGAAGTCTCACAGAGGAAATCTGCCTTTGACAGAAACACACAAAATGGGGGTATTCCAGGCTGCACACACAATCACATGCAGGCATGTGCACACACACATAAACACACCCCCACACAGTGGTAACCCACATGGCTTTGGCTTTCTGACAGGCAAATACAACAAAATATAATTTTTTTTTCACTACATATTATTTGCGAGGCTTCACAGCCAAAAAATTCTGTACAGAAGCTGAAAATTGCATGGACTGTGGAAATGAACATACTTGGAAAGAAATTTTCCTGGAAAACTTTGTGAAATTTTGTCACAATTATAAAAAAAATACTGTTTTATTAGTTTATCAGTTGAAGAGCAATTTCATTCCTGATTTAACATGTATAGATATTTGGGCTATTTTAACTTAGAGTTATTTTAAACTCTGATCTGTCATTCATTGTTGACTTTTTTAGCTATACATGGGCAACCAAGTTGCAGACAACTGCATTCAAATGACAGTTAAAAATACGACAATTTGACAATGTTTTCTAAGCTGTTTGTCAGCAGGATTCTCCTGCAGTCACATGCACTTTCTCAGTTAGTTCGTTAGATGGTAAACACAGAAATAGGATTTATTTTTATTTGTGTCTTTTGTGACACTTAATATTTACCAGAATTTTAAAAAAATAATATAATTTGCGTGTAAAATTTCTGTGTTTTTTTTTTTTTTGGTTTTTTTTTTTTTTTTTTTTTTTTCCCATGCTTAGCATTATAAACTAAATACTTTGGCCCTCAATTGCCAGTAAGGGTTATCTGGGAAAAGACTTTAAGCTATATTTAGAAAAGTTTCTGGGCTCTTAAATCAAGATAGTGCTTCTGAAAATATTAATGAAATACTTAAATATTGATATAGCTTCCTCAGATATGAAATATTTAATTATTTCTCCCCAAACAGTAAGCAAGAATCCTAGATAGCCACTCACATAAACTCAAAATCACATAAAATTTCATATACAGTTTTGATTTTGTTGCTTTAGTGTATTCTGTATTTATTGGACAAAAAAGATTTGCTTAAAGTAAGACTTTAAGAAATCATAATGGCTGGAAAAATACCCCTTCTATATCTAAATAAGGCTTAATGTTCATTTTCCTTTCCTTAAAGAGTGTGCACTCCTTGGAAAGAACTGTTAAATCAAATGAGTAGAATTCTCTTTCTATCCAGTCACACATTTTTAGTACTTCTATAACTGCAAAAAATGGTCCTACCCATCATATTGATGCATGCCAGTTTAAAACTATTCTATTTCACTATCAGGAAAAAAAGCCTATCCACAATTGTAGCACTGAGAAAAGCAGAACCAGAGAACCTCTCTTATTGGAAACAAACCCAACCAAACCCAACCAACCAACCAAAACACAAAAAAAAAAATAAAGAAAAAAGCGTGTTATGATGGGCAGATGAGTAACTTTCAAAGACTCAGAACACTCAGGATCAGGTTACTAATTTCCAGCCAGAACACAATTATTTGCATCTTGTCTTAAATGATCACTGCCCTTCATATTACAAAGTCTCTTGAAGAAAATTTTCTCTGTTGTGTTCATCTTTAGTGCCAGCTTAAGATTTTGAATTCTTCCAGAGTATGTATGCTTGGGTTTAGCAGATAAAAAAGGCTAAATGGGTACACATAAAAAATATCTGGACAGTTGCAGAACATATGGATGTCAACAGTGTGTTTCTGAGATACTCTGTTCTGCAGTTAATCAGTACTTACCCTAAAATATTGAGAAACTATAAAATGCCATGTTGGAAAAACAATTGATATTAAACATTTCAAGCTGTCAAAGTATAGCAATGGCAATTTTTTTTTTTTTTCCCCCACTAATAGGTAACTTCCTATTTCAGGGTTTTAAGAGTATAAAGACATAAAGTTTTCTCTTTTAATCATAGCATTTCTGTCATATCAGAGCAATATAGTGTCATGTTTTATTATTTGTTACGCAGTCCTAAACTCTTAGTGTTTGGGCATGTGTAGATACAAACTTGTAGCTACAGAACCCCTGACTTTTTTATATTCAAAGCTCCTCCTAACAGTATCAGAAGACAGAAATTTTTAAGGAAAGCAGAACTGAATCCTTTAAACAATGCAATCTATCTTTTTTTTCTTCTCTTACCATCTTCATATTCTTCTCATACAGAGAGACCTTTTACTTAAATTTCCCCAGTTATCTTCAAAAATATCAATCTCCTTATAAATAAAAGGCAAAAAAAAGCAGCTAATTCTAGATCAAAGTCAACACAGAATACATTGTGCACTACTGTCTCTGAAAGCACAAGCTATGAAGGTCAGTGGAGGATCCTGAGAAACTACTTAAATACAATTTCCTGATTCAAGAAGTTCAAGAAATCTGTTTCACCCATGCCAGGCTGTGAGAAAGAGGACTCTAAGTGCTTTCTGGTTCATCTGAGAGGCCCTATCACTGTGCTGTACAAGATACCCAAGTTCACATCCCAGGCTAGAAGATGGGTGCCATGATACTTTTAACCTAAAAGTCAAGGCACATCAGGAAAAAGGCCTCACTGCCACACTGCCAGCTACCTTGCCTGTACACCTTTCAACAAAACACCATTAGTCTTCCTTGATCTGTCTTTGCTGCTGGTTGGGAGCACATTAACAGAGGTGTGCAGGGGCTCTTCAATAATGTGGTGACTGGTTCCCAGTTAAAGATGCTGGGGGTGTCCTCTACCCCCCTGGCACTGCAGGAACACTCAAGATTAAGTATGGAAACCTGCAATCCCCCTCTCCTCTCTAACAGCAAAAAACTAACTTTTCTCTATAAAAAAGCCCAAGAATGGGCTGACAGAATCCTCAATGCTTGCTGCAGGCTGTGCACAACGGCTGGGAGGCAGCTAGGAAGTTAGTCCAGCATCCCCACACTTATGGTTTATCTTTCTGATGTGTACCCAGCTCTCTACAAAATTCACATTTTTAAAGTCCAATCATTTTGCTCCAGCCCTCTTCCACATTCTTACTTGGCTCTTCGTTTTGTTTTCAGCAATGGTAATAAGTCATGCATGACAGCTCCAGTGACCAAGCTGATGTGTGAGACTGGCATTTCAAGTTAATGTCAGAATATTAGAGGTGGTTTACAGTTAGCTGTCTTTAGGGACTGATAAGGCTGCACAGCCCTTTCAGAGCATGTGACACCCTGCTCACATTATAAGCCATTAACAGCATTATCAAAAATCTTCTACAGCATAAATGAATATCTGCATGCACAGTGTAACTGCCACAAGTTTGCTCTGGTTGTGTTTCCCTGTCCTCAGTTTCTGTCTGCACTATATAATAATAGTCTTCCTAGGGAAAATTACTCAAACAAACCACAGCTACATGCAATATTTCCACAACTCCTATTTTGCAGGATAGTGTTCTGATACAGTGGCTGCCTTCTGTGCTCTCTCTCAGAACAAATCAGAGCTTAATAATAGAGCAAGCATAGAGACGTACAGAGAGTGCATTAAAGTCACCTCCACTTTTCCTAATAAACACATTGCCATCTGTCATCCCCGTAACAGCCTCTGAAGGCAAAGAAATTTCAGCTTGAAGAAATGATCTAGAAAGAACCAGTCACTGCATTTGCATTGATTACTGCAAATGTGCTGCTTTAAGGGCAAACCTGTTTGGGAATGGGAGTCTGAACTCTTATAATCTCTCACAAAGGTACAGAAGGGAAAATGGGAATCCAGAGAAAGGCATAATTATAGTGTCTTCCTGTCAAATGGTTGGAGGGATAAAATGTCATCTTCTTGCATAATAAATAAATTAGAATTTCAATATTTAAGTCCTTGTCAGCGAGAATATCTGTCACAGAATAACCATTAATTTCTATGCTGCCTCTAGGGTAATTTTTCACCATTGAGGGCATTTGACTGTTAAATGCTAATATGAATTAAATAAATGCTTATGAAGTCTGAGATATCTAATCAAGAAAACCCAGAAAAGATGAAAATTACTTCCCCCCTTCTCCCCACTACTTAAAACAGTTACTGGTTGTGATATCCAGATGTGAAGCATCTAATGAACATAATGGCATCTATTTTAGGAACTACTGTAGCATAAATATTACTTTGCAGATCACGACATATTAGAAAAAAATTAAAGACAAGGAAATTGTGGTGTCGCTGTCACTTGACTTCATCAGCGGCACTTTGTACTTTATCCTTGAAACCTGTCAGACTATCTGTAAATAGCATTACTTCAATGTCATCTATATTCACCAGAAGATCCTAATAGCTGTTGAGGTAACCTTGACTATCAGTCATGAACATGAATGGCAACCAACAGTGACCACATTTAGGATGCTGGTCACATCACTCTTAGCTGGACAGTCTTTATTTCTCCTTTCTTTACACTTACATTTCTTTGCATCATCACATCACTTCCTTCTTTACTGGACCATCTACAATGGATCCTATTTCCTTATCCCTGAAGAAGAGTTGCAAAAGTATTAAAATTGATGGCTTTGCTCAGCATTAAAAATCATCACCATACACTACCAAGGTGTATTGTTCCTTATAAAATCAAACCCTGTTTAAAGGAAAAAAAAAAGGCTTTACCATACTTTTAAACTGTTTTCCTGATTTAAGAAAGATAAATGTGGGGGGTTTTTTAATTAAATTACTGTTTCCAAAACAGAAATGGTTTATTTCAAACCCTACCATTATTCGAATCCAACTTTTAAAGTGATGCTTTTTTGCAGTCCCACTTTTGACCAATTTAATGCTCAGAAAATTCAAGAAACCTAGCCCTTCTACTGGCATCCTCCTTCAATACACTTGTCTCTCTCCCCGTGGCAACCTCACTGCCCTTGTGTGCCCTGGAAGTGTAATGAAGAGCAGATAAAATTCAGGAAGAAGAGTAACAGCAGATGAATACCAAGACCATTGCAGAAATCCTTGGATTTGTGAGAAAGACCTAAAGACATGGGGGATTTTTACTGGAGGCAGATTTTTGAAGAACATCCCTCAGATGTTGCCTGAACTGCCTGCCAGGATTGACTTTAATCTTTCAAGGAATGTACATCAGGAACCTCAAGGGATATATTCAATTTTATCAAGAACTTAATTGGGAAAACTTCAGAGTCAAAATTTATATAGATGAGCCAAAGGCCAGAGCCACAGATGCAGTGGCATCTCTCCTTGACTGTCATCTTGGTCAGGATTACCTTTGATGTCTACTTAGTAGAGAATTTTTCCTGCCTGCAAACAAGTGATCATTATTCCACCCAGTTTTGGCTGGTTAGCTATTATCTAGATGCCTATTTTTTTTTTTTTTTCCCTGTCTGTTACCATAGAGGTTGGAAGCACAAGGTGAGAGCACAGCAATGGTTTGTTCATAAAACAGGGATCACCCGCTGGACTTGCAGCCAGAGTTTTTAAAGCAAGACCCTACACTGAAAAAAATGGAAATGCTCTTTTATCATGGCACTTGGTTGTTTTTTATAGTCATTCTGCCTCAAATGGCTTCCTGAAAGCCCATCTGAAAAGTGTCATGACCCTGGGCAACTTACTACTTTTTATTTTAATGTTTCCCATACTATCATCATCAAAAAGAACAAGTCTGGAGGAAAAATCTAGTCCACAGCTATACCTGTGAAAACTCATCGTCTTCAAATCAAGGTCACAGTGATGTGTGCTTGAAAGTGAAATTGCAGAATAGTAGGTCAGGGTATAAAGTGCCCAGAAAACCTTTGCCAGTGCTGCTAAGGTATCAGATGAAAACTCAGCTTAATTGTTAAAGCCCAGAGTCCACTTCCAGTCTGGCAGACTGAAAAAGAAAAGGATCTCGTGAAAACTGTTGTAGAGTAATGTGAAGATATAACTTGAACACATCACATCCATGGAAACTAGGCAGGAGAGAGTTGTTCATTCAGGGTACAAATAATTATTCCTAATTAATGAGTTCCCTGCAAAAATACATGTCTGTACTTGGGAACTCCATAATCTTTACAACTTTAGTGGCTATCATATCTAAATGTTAGAGAACATCTTTTCAACAGACATGACCTCAGTCTAAAATACTACCAAGAGAATTAAAACAGGAGCTTTTCTATTTAAAAGCATGTGGTAACCTATAAGTTAGAATTGCTATTGGTACATGACATAGTGATAAATAGTAGTCACGTGTAGTTTCTACAGATGAATGAATGCATAGCTGACTAATGGCATGTTTTGCTCATTTAGCTGTTGAATTGCTCAAAAGCAAGAGTTGCATCCACAATTTCTGCAAGCACATAGAAGACTATGACAAAAAAATAATGTCCTCTTCAAGGATTGCAGCCATGCTCAGAGGTTTATAGTTAGAAATCTGATGCAAATTTTACATCTGAAATTGAAGGCTTTTGTGATTCACGGTCTAAATAAAATTTAATGCTTATTCCTTCCTTATAACATCTAAACCTTACCACTCATTAAGAAATAACAACTCCATTATATGGGTGGGGTGGGGGGAGGGAGGGAGAGAGAGAAGGGGTTTAATATTCATATTCTCCTTCCTTTGTGTTTTGTGTAGCAACATTACATGACTGTTTTCATTACTTAATGAAAAGCACACTTTTTTGTAGTGCAATTCTGCAGTAGGAAATCTGTAGACAAGTCATATATTCTCCTGTCATTAAGTATCCAACATTTTACTCCGGTCAGACATTAAGGAAATAGGTAAAACAAAAGCTGAGTAATATGCTGAGCAAAATAAAGAAATATTTAATTCTTGCAGCTGTGCCAAAGTATTTTACTACTTTCTTTAAAGCAGTGCTATGTAAAGCTCTATGTTAAAGTGGAAAGGATGCTTCAGAAACTGAGTTCCACGTAAACACCTCGAGAGCAGTAAAAACATAAAATTACTTTATACATGTGTATTCCTTTATAAAGCAGGATAGTATGCAAGACTTATGAGTTGCAGAGGAGAAAAAAAGAATTTAATTTTCTGGTGTTGTGCTCAAAAATACCAGAAAATTGAACTCTCTCAGCTCACTCTGGACTTCAAATACCTGCTGCCAATCAGACCATTCCGTCTGACAGGATTCCACTTACCAAGTCTTTTGCAATCCATGGGCTGCACTAGTTTTCAATGAAAGAGAAAGGAACATAATGCAGAAGCTGTCATCTGCTACAGATGACTACAACTTCAACATGCCCATGGGAAGTTTTGGAGAAGAAAGCTGATTGTAGAGCATTTCTTTGATGAAATTAGTTTAGATTGATCTTAAGAGTAACACTGTCATAGACTAAAGGAAATATAGAACACATTTAGGAGGAGCAGAAGGTGTTCTATGAATCAGAACAAGCTATTTTTTAAAAATTCAAACTCTTTCAGTCAGCCTCACCAGTAGACAGAATCAGCAGTTACTAGCCCCATTGAAAGCACTAAGACCAGTAACCAATCCTTTTATTGTGAATCTTTAACAAAATTTTTATGGCCTCTTTGCTTCCAGAACACTCAAGGCTAAAGAAATAACAGGATTCATGTCTCAGTTTTCAAAATCTATTTAGGGGGATTCCAATAAATAAATTTTATTCCACCATTTTTTTTTTTTGTTTTTCTTACCTCATTGAAGACAACAGCAGTAGAGGAGACAATACCATTTCTTTGGTGTTTACTGGTGAACTTTAATATTATATTCAACTAACAGGTGATAAATAGAGTTGTTGTAGAATTAATGACATGAGGATAACCAGTGCAAATGAATCATCAGTGTATGCCCTGAACATTGCTGATTTGAGGTATTTCTCTCATTCCTCACAGTGTGTATGACCTAAAGTCTGCTAGAAGTTCAAACTCTGTTTCACAGTTGTGACCTGTGTCAGAGTAGAAGGAAAATGCATGGTCACAGTGACTCAGATTACTACAACTATGATGGTGCACGCTACATCTTGATGGCCTCTCTGGCACAAGCATTTAGCAGGCAAGGCAGTAAAAATGACAGATCATACCCCCATAGACCTTGACACATCTAGTAGTCATGTTAACAAATTTCACTGCAAAAAATATACTACCTGGTTGTTGTTTTAAATATAGTTTGAGGATAGCGTCCAGAGTGCAAATGTGTCTGTTTGACTGAGTGTCACACCTCTGTGATCTTCAGTGACCTCATCATTTACCCATATAACACATACATCCATCAGACGCACATTAGAATGCACTGTGCTGACTGTGTTCGAAGCAATCAGCCACTGCTGAATCCTCACACTGTGACACTTGTCTGTGACTTAATTCTAGGTAGTCTGGGCAATCAAGCAGCCAGGTGGAGGGCAGACATTATCTTGCACTTAAGTTCTACTTTTTGCATATACATTTTTGTAGAATAATGACACATGAGCCCAAGGATATTCCTACATTAGAAGTTTGAAGCTGCAGTTGGTATTTAATGTGACTAGTGATGCATGTCTTACAGATACATTCTTAAAGACAAAGAGAATCTATTTTCTTATGCCTTTGAAAATAACACTTCTCTGTTAGATCTTCATGCAATGAATTTACATAACACTTAACACTTTAAAATGTGCTGGTGCCCAACGCTGCAGCAGATAAGCTTGTTCATTTATAGAAGAGCCTCTCTGCTAAATGTCACATAGCATCTTTAGATACTAATAATGAATCTATATAAGACAGTAACAAAGGAGAAGAACAGAACTGTAAAACAGACAAGACTTACAATTAAAGAGACCTGGCAGGATCTGTAATCCTGTTTGACTCATATCAGTATATGTGTGCAGATGCCAACTTTGACCCAGCTCTAGGAGAAGCTGAAAGCCTGACAGATAACATACACAGAAAAATATTGCTTGGTACATTAGGGCAGTAGTTTTAGACTTAACAAGTGAGCATTCTCTTTAATAATGTGAACTGTCACTGAGACTAGAGTTAAAGCAGGCCCCAGATCAGTGCTTCATTTACAATGGTTCAGGGCAGTTCTAGAGACTGACAGAAGCAAGACTTAGACTATCTACCCACTCAAAGTGAGGTTTAGTAACTAATATGCTGATTATAAAAAAGGGAAAAAAAATTGTACTAATTTCCAGACTTGGAGTTTTCAATTGTTTGCACACAGGCAGACTTTTCTCACTGCTGGTGACTGTGAGGGCCTTAGTACTTTAGCATATAAATAGAGCAGATTCACATTATCCCAGTCTACCTGAGATGTGCACACATTAATATCTCAGGATGACTGGGCCCTAGAGTGGTGGGATAGTAACTGAAAAGAAGCAAAAGCAAAAGGAGGTTTTTACAGGGGAGAGCTGGTTCATTCTAAGGCCTCATTTCAATTAAAAAAATGATGAAAAAAAGAAGAAATCCCTCAGGCTATGCCTACTGTCTCATATGCAGAAAACATGGCTGCAATCTGGGTTTTTTTGTTAAAAAAGACCCCTGAGGCTCATCAAGAAACAAGTACATGAGATTTCTGATACATATGCTGCTTTGGGGAAAAAAGTTATCTCTTAAAGGACCATAATCGATTTGCCCATGGTACCAGTCACAATCAGTGATTCATGATTTTTTCTTTCTACTTTCAACCCGTTACTAATGGCATTTGTACAGTTAGATAAAGTTTTTTTATTTATGGTAGGAGTTACTCTGTCCTAGTGGTGTTTTGGTTTCAAATAAAAACTTCCTGAAGTTCCTCAGCCATGATGCTTTTATGTTTTCTCCTCTTTTACTTTGTCAGAGTCTCAGAAGTGGAGGCAGAGATGGGCTTATTTCATCAGACTACAGCTTCCAAGAAAATACTTTTATATAATAAATAATTATATATAATTACAATAAAATGCCTTAATAATTACAATAAAATTAATAATAAAATATTATATAATACTAAAATGTTTTTTTTAATCATTTGTAGCTCCAAATATGCTCATTTTCTATTCAATACTTTTTTCAAGGACAGACTTCTTTATTTTCTCACTTAACTTGCTTGCTTTTATCCTACTTTATTCTTCTGTCTTCATAAACTTTTAAATTCAATTATATTCAGAAAAGAATTCTAACTTAACTAAGAAGATTTCTGTGTCTAAAGATACAGAAGCTTTGCCATACAACTTCAATAAAAATGGAGTTTTGCCCTTATAATTTAGTGTCTCAGCATTTGTAATGTTATTTGAGTGAGCTTTTCAAGTATATGTTGCTTGAGAAAGAAATACCTAATTTTGTGTTTGTACCATCAAGCTTAATTGTTCCAATCTCTGGTTCAAGTATTTAAATAAATAGTAGTGAAATAGTAAAAGAACAATGTGTCTTTAAGAGCTTAAAATAAAGACCACAAGAAGCTTGAAAGAAACGGCATCATTTAAAATGTTAATTTTCCAATTTCAATATTTTCCACTTAACATACTGCTAACAGTAAGACAAACAGCATGTTCAGATTGCTCTTTATTGCCTCATCAATGGACTTATCTGCTCTGCTGAGTATAATTTAGCCTAGATACATTACACAATCCACATAAAAATGAATTTTCTAGTGTTCAGCTGAACATTGCAAGTTTTACCTTCCTGATTCTTACATTTAATCATCAATATGATTTATATATTGCCTCAAATTCAAGTACCCAGTGTATGATTCTTGAACAAATAGAAATACTAAATGCTGTCAAATTTCATCAAAATAACAAATAAGGCTATATGCAAATGTAAATAAAATCCTGTGAGAGTGTTGAAAACAAGCATCTTCATAAAACAAGGAGCATAAAATCCTATATATGTTATATGAGAGTCCTGTAGTATGAGACTGTGACATTAATCACAACAAAAATTTAACCAGTAAGCTTATCCTCACAGAATTTCTTTAGATAGCAGCACTTCATTTATCACTCAATATATACTACAGGATACAATCAAGCTTCCAGCTGACTTCCATAATTTTGATTTTCCCAATAAAAATATATATTTAGTGAAAAGCTCTAGAACTCTGAAAACATCCAGTGGTATCATCTGAACAGATGCAGACTAATAGACTATTTATCCAATAGTTATTTACTTACTTGTATATGTAGCTATAAATACCATGACTACAATTTGGAAGTCTTTTATCTTAAAAAGATGGCAGATTCCACCAAATTGGGAATAATTGTATTTATATATTACATCAGGCAGAGAAATGAGTGGCAAAGCATCATGTGAATTCAGTATATTAACTCAGTGAAGGTATTATGAAATCTTTGGTAAGACGTTTCCGTAGCAAGGAAATTAATTAAATTTTAAACATATCAGCAGCAATTAAACACTATTCTACAAAATAATGAAGTTTATTCCAAGTCTGTGGAGCTTCATGGAACATTTGGATAAACACACTACTAGAAATATTATTTTTAAAACAATCACAGCAGCAAATATACCATATGGGAGTTTTAGTAGCAGACCCCAAAGAGGGAACAATCCTACTGAGAAGAACTACCTCCTGTTCTCTGTTTCATAATGTGGAGAAACTGTGAAGATTTTACTGATTAATGGCTTTAAGTTGCAGGCAAAGTCAGCAGTCATCATTCCAAAAGCTCATTTGTTCGGGTCAAGCAGAGAAAATCGTCAAACACAGTTATAAACAAGGCTATAGAGACAAGGCAAACGATGCAGTTACACCATCTTCCTGACTGTTTTATACTCAAATTCATAAAAAAAAAAACCCAACCCACTAACAAATTAATTCATCAGTAAAACTTACTGTCATGAGACAGCAGTAAGGTTAAATACATTCAACATAGCTTTGCAGTGTAAAATGCACAATGTTAAATAGGATATGGATGCATTTGATACTGCATCTACCTGGCTCTTATTCACATTCTATTTCAGGTAAAGAAATATTTGTTTGTATTTGGTTTTCTCTCACTAGTTTGAGGGAGACAGGGCAAAATAGGTGGCCTGAGCAGACAAAGCACTAGTGTTGTGCTGAAAGGTCCTCTATCTTCCTTGCTGTCTAGGACCAAAGCAAATAGGTGCAAGAGACTAATGCTGGAAATAGTAGAGAAAAAAGAAATAGTGGCCTGCAGTTATATTACAAAGAAAAATGACGTTATCATTGCAGGGCTTTTTGGTATTTTTCCCCTAAGTTTTCACCAAAAAGCAGTATGCCTGCTGCATAAAAATGACGGCAAACTCCTGAGATGTCAGACTCTCAGCCTAAATCCAGATATTGGCTTCCAAACATCATTTTGGCTATCAAAATTCAGCTGCATCAGTCTCACCAACAATGGTTTGTAAAATAAATCCTTTGATATCTCAGTGTCAATAATTGCTAATGTTCCTATGAAAATATGACCTTCAGCACCTAATAACTTTATGTTGTAAGAGATCTTGACATTTTCAGTATGTAAACTCAACAGATTTTGTGGCGAATGAACACAGGCATGACAAAGCATGACAAAAATGTCCCTACTAATTCATTTCAAGGAAAACAGGACTTAACTTCTTGTAAATGAACTTTAACAATTAATGTTATAATATTACAAACAGCACTGTTTCCATATGGAGCCTGATAGCCATATAAATCCTGCTTGTCAATAAAGAAGATCAAAAGTAGTATGCTACAGGGTTCAATAAAGTGACAATACAAATACTATCTTCTTTTTGTCAAGTTTCATTTGGTTGTTTTGGTTTTTTGTTTGTTTGTTTTTGGTTTTGTTTTGTTTGGTTTTTTGTTTGTTTTTTGGTTTTTGTTTTTTTTTGTGTGTGTGTGTGTGTTTTGGTTTGGATTGGTGGGGTTTTTCTGTTCTAAAGAGAGGCAACCAGGAAAATTAGGACCTTCAGATCAGTCTCTAACAAACTTGCAGTTACCTGGGAACCATAGTCCCTTCCACACTCCACTAAAGCAGCAAGGTTCCCTATATTTCAAGAGGATAACATGGAAAACAAATTAATTGCTTAGAGATTGCTTCTTACAAGCACTGTCTACAACAGTATAGATGAAATCTTCTTTCCCCTCAGGGTCAAAATGCATACATGGTTCAGTGAAGATACCAAACTTTTGAAGCCAAGTCAGTAACCCAATACAAATAAACATTGCTCAGCTCTGTACAGAAGCCACAGTTTCAATGTCAGTTCATATTCAAGCAGCTGTGCCTTGTCCCTGAGCAGCAGTGTGAGTTGTAACTCCCATCTCTCAGTCTTGCCAGGAGGAGCAGGACATACCGGGTTCCAATGACTTACTGCCTCAAGCCTGTACAAGTGCCTTTGCTCTCCTTGTTCCTCCACAGTGCCCATTCAAACACTATTATCCCATGGCTGTCACATCTTTGAAGGAAAAAAGAAAGAAAAAAAAAAAAAAAGGAGAAAGATAGGAAAATCACACAAATTGACACACAGCCAAACCAAGAACCTACTGAAATTATAATTTTTTTCCCTGAAGCTGATATATGCATGACCTATACAGACATGCTTAGGAAGAAGGAGATTTTGAATGCATCTATAATGATCAGTCTTGCATGGACTATAAAAAGTGAGCTACTGCATTTAACTGATAAAAGCAGGCTTATCATATTTAACACTGATTTCATTTTTATATTTATTAAAAACAATAAAATGCCATTATGAATATTGCACAACATATCATATATAATTTCTGCTAAATGGAATAGCCCTTTTTATAGCATATCATTATACTCTGACTTTCTGTAAAATGTAAGCCATAATACTTCTGACTCTTGATGCTGGCATACAATCAACTGCTAGTGATCAAGCTGGGGCACAGCTCTAGAAAGTCACCCAGTCTCAAGAAACATTTCCAGGAACAGAGACTGTACTAGCTGAAATAGGTAATTTTTCTTAATGTTGACATGTTTTGTAGAGGTTGGTTTGTTTGTTTGTTTGTTTTTTTTTTTTTCCTTCTCTCCAGTCTGTAAATGCTGGATTTTTTTTTTTTTTAATTTTTTTCTTTTTCAGCTAAGAAAAGAACTGTTTTATAGTCCATGTATGTCAATGGAAACTCTCCATGTAAATACTCCAACAAGTTTATCAGTTTCTGCTATTCTTAGTGTTTTTCAGTATATATGTATGAATAATAAACAAGCCTACTAACAGATTGATTAGTAAAATACTCAAACATATTTTTTTTTTTTATTTAAAGAGAAAAAAAATAATATTTGAAGACTACACCATGATGCCATAAAACCCTGGCTAATAAAAACCACTCAGAGACTTGTTTTAATCTTTGAGTAGAAGGTATTTGTTAGTCACGTTACCAGGAACGAGGTGAATAGCTTCGCTAAACTCGCTCGCTTTCCAGAACAAAACTTACATATTTATACACTTTAATAAACAGGAAACTATGAATAGACAGCCTTTTTCTTCACGTCATTTTACACTCCTG
>JAWWEE010000074.1:82066346-82111317 GCA_035221455.1 Xenops minutus | reverse complement strand
AAATATACACTTTTTTGAACTAGCTTTACAAATCCAGTTACCATTTACAAAAATTAAATTTTTGACCTTTTAAAAATGGTTTTCAGGGATTCTGAGAGTCTTGCTGAACATCCTGGGATATTTTCAGTCATGAAAGAAGCCCTGAAATAAGTCCTGGAAAACAGACACTTACATGATTGAGACTAAAATGTCAAAGGAAGTTGATAAGAACAGTGAAATAGTATTGATTACTGCAGGTCAGTGCTGCAGGCTTATAGGGCTGTTATAACTAAGCTGTTTTTGCAGCTCAAGTACAAGATGTAAAAATAATTTCTATTAAACTCTTCAGGTAGTTAACTACTCCTCAGAAATACAAAATAAAAATCTATGTTAAAAGAACTTTCTGTAGTGTGGTAAAGATGGGAAATATTTGGATGTACTTGGTATCTTATGAAGAAAAACAGCTAAGTTATTTCACCTAGAAAAGTGGATCACTGTGTATGCCCACTACTTTTATTTTCTCTTTATTCTATAAGGAAACTGTTTTTAATGTACCATAAATAGTAACTTCATTGACATGACAGAATATTGAAACACCACAGAAATCATGTTTCTTGGTGCAAATGATCTGAAAAACTGGGAACAAAATTATTTTTTCTTCCATGGACACAAATGCTTAGCAATTCCAATACATTTAGTGGGATTACTCCTAAATTTTACATGTGTAACTGAGATAAGAATCATACTCAATAAAGAAGTAGATAGAAAGAAGTAGAGCTTAATATGATGGACCATATAGACATTAAATAAAAGAGCTTTTTATCCCCCTACATAGGAGCACCCCATAAGCTTCTGGTATATAAGTTGTGATGACTTCTGTATTACTGTGCTTATCTAAGCAGATCAAAAAATAACCTATACAAAGTCCCAATTAAAAATACCCAAAACATACACAGCTAAAATTCCAACACATCTATGACAGGTTGTATTGCTTCTCTAGTATGCCAATAATGCAGGCAGTGAATGGCTAAGATCTGCAAGTTAAAGAAAACCCTACTCAATTGTAAATCCACATGTTATAACAACTCCAACAGAGCCTTAGGATTTTTTTTTTTCTGTCAAAAGTCAGCGTATATAATTGTTCTTTTTTTTTTTTCAATTTTGAAATTCCTATTAATAGTATCTGTAACACAGATTAACGACCTTGAAAAGCTTTTATAACACTGTTCCAATGAGCCCAACACTAAGTGGGCAAAATTCATATAGAAATATTGTTGAAGCATGAGGTTTCTTACTAGGGCAGGGAGTTACATGGAACTGCGGTATTGCAAACTGTTCATTTTGTCTGTTAGTATAATCATATTCTTTCTTCCTTATATATATAAAAATATATAGATTTTTTTTTTTACATTTTTAACCATTAATGTAGCTGTGCTAGCCTATGATCCAGTGTTCTAGTTTCTCTCATTTTACCCATATACACTTTTGCATCATGTACATAAAAACACAGAATAAAATGTCAACAGCTCCTACTAAAATAGTGTAAGGTCTTTGTCAGTCCTTGAAAATAACATGTCCTCCTACTATCACTTCCACAATCTATATCAATTTTTCTTTCCTGACTTTTCTGATTTATGGCTCATTTTGAGTATGACGGATACTAAATCTGTCTCAGTAGTTATGTTTCATCATAAACACACAATGTTTATTTTTTATAAATACTGTCACAGGGCAGGAGAAAGCATGTGGCTGCTGTCTGTTTCACATTCAAAACCTCTGGAAAAAGGAGGTTGTTCTGTCTCTGAGAGCTACAGGTGTGTCAGATGTGATGGTTTTTAGGCCGAGTTATAGACAAAAAGGAGCAGAGATTCAGAGAATTGTGTAGCCTTCAGCTGGTCTTCAGAGCAGGAGACCCTCTCAGGGTTTTGAATTATAAAGGAATGACTGGCTTTGCATGATATATTGTTACATTGCCTTCTAATAATGGTTTTGGGTTTTGTTTCTTTCCATAAATATGTCCAGATTGATCAAACTCAGCATCAATAGCAACAACCCATTCTACTATGTGGTATCTGTACAGAGCTATCAACAGATCAGGATCACAAGCTGGAGAGAGTGTATGTGTAAGTAATGTATATCTAAAACCTGAATGCCTCAGCAACTCTTTGGCAGAGAAGGGTTTGGCAGCAAATTGCATCCCTGCACAAGTTGCCCGAGCCTCAGAGGTAATTCCCAGCACCGTATCTCTAGTTCACTTCCCAGACAGAGCAGAGATCACTGTTAAACACCTGAGACAGCTAGCTCTATACAGAACTTTCAGAAACTTTTTCAATTTTAGCCCCAAAATCTAACTCGAAGAAAAAATAACCTGTGAGAAGAGAGCCATCAACAGCATCCAGCTGTGAAGTGAATCCTGCAAATAAGAAGGTTTTTTTGAACACTACATCCTTGTTTGGTGACTCTTATTGGGGTTACAGGTGAGAGGTGCTAAGCAGTAAGACAAGTAATAAGTAGCTAAAACTGTATGTGAAGTTGTGAATCTTTGTCTTCAGACGGTGCCTCAAATAACAAGTCTAGCCACATTTCTAATTTCTCTTTTTCTATTGAAAGTAAAGCAATAGGAACAAAACACATGGAGTTGAAGAAAGTGTGTTTCTCTTGGAAGGAACAAGGCCAAACACAGCAGAAACAGCTCAATAAGGTCATATTTAGGGACCTTGAGGAGCTAGAGAACATCTCTTGCCATGCTGAAAAAGGCCAGGCCAGAAGGTGCTAAATCTGATAAAGTAATTCTCTATGACACACAGAAACTAACACCTTTCTGAAGAAATAATGAAATAGTACATAATAATAATTGATTAGACAATTAATTGAAAAAAATAATAATTGACAATAAATAGATTACTCAGAGACTTCCAACAGGTCTAGGCAAAACCCGAGCTCTTGCCATAAGATACTTGTTTGGTAAAGTTGAAGGTGTATTTTCTACTGCTGAGCCTGAACAACTTTTTCTTAAAAATTACTAGCTTGGGTTTCATTATTCAGAGAAGAAAAGAAAAAAGTAGTTCAGATGCTAGTCTGTGAGCACCTTACAGCTAATTCAGAGACATGACTCACTGTTTTTTCCCATACCTTAGTACAGTGTTCTGTTTTGGGTCAGACCTAAGGCCATCTATCTAGGTATCCTATTTCAAACAAGAGCAAAATCAGACACAAGTATAAGAAATGGCAAATGAACACCCTTCAGCTGTTTACTGCTCAGAGACTCTGTAAGCAGAAATAGGGGTTTTCTGCCTATTTATTCCTAAATCATACAAACCTTAAACACTTACAGCATACTTAAGGTGGTAGCCCTACAACTCAGATAGACTTTGCATGAAGAACCTGATAGTGTTTGTTTTAAATGCAATTTCTCCTACCTCCGTGTGGTGCTCTCAAGGTTTTGACTCATTGATCTCTCTGCAGTCTCACCGTGCCACATATAATCCTATGAATCATTGTTATAACTCTTCTCAGGTGTCAACTGCAGTGACAAGTCCAACCTGCAGTGTCCAAACATTTTCATTCTTCACACAGAAGCCACAGCATAATTTTGGTTGTCCTGGCTGCACTCTTGTGAACCTTTCCAGTTCTCTATACCCTTTTTGAAATAGCACAGGTACGCATTGCAACATTTCAAGATGCAAGCTAACTATGAATTTATACCAGTGGCATGTTAATGCCTTCTGGTTTGCTCTCTATTATTTTTTGCTGGAATTTCCTTCGCTTTTCCGACAACTACCAAACACTGAACTGATGTTTTCAAGGCCCTTCCTATCCAATCAGTTGTAATCCATATTGTTAACAGGGTTATGAGAGATAACCTCACTCCTGAAGGACGATGATGAATGCAAGAAGCCAGCGAAGTTAGAATTATTTTTTCTCTGTGTACCACTTTACATTTTGAATTGAATTTTACCACATATTTTGTTCCAGTCTCATGACATTCTTCTGCAGTTCCTTACAATCAGACTTCAGCCTTTTTCACTACATTTTGTGCTCTTTTTCAGCTTATTTACAAATTTGTTGAATAACATGGGTTCTCATCCAGGTCACTTGAAAATTTCATGATTTCTTTTCATGGCAAAAAATATCAATTTACTCTTGCACTCAGTTTTTTGTCTTTTATACACCCATAAATCCTTATCCATATGAAGATGTTTTCCTCTTTAGGTCTTTAACTGATTCATATTTTTAACTATCATATCACTTAAAACACTCAAAAATTACTAAAAAGAAAACAAGTTGCATATGATGACTAATACGGATCTTTAACAAAGTTTTAATCCATATTATCAGAAGTCTATAGATGAGAATCAAACTATGTTTTTTTTCCAAAATGGAAGTGCCTCTTGACTTCATAGAATCATAGAATGTCTTGAGTTGAAAGGGACCTTAAATATCACCTGATTCCAACCCCCCTCCTGTGGGCAGAGACACCTTCCACTAAAGCAGATTGCTCAGAGCTTCATCCAATCTGGTCTTAACACTCCCAGGGATGGGGCATCCACAACTCTGGGCAGCCTGTTCCAGTGCTTCACCATCCTCACAGTAAAGAATTTCTTCTTTAACATCTAATCTAAATCCACCCTTTTCCATTCTGAAGTGTCACTTGTCCCCTTGTCCCCTTGTCCTGTCACTACATGCTCTTGCAAAAAGTTTCTCTTTGTCTTTCTTGTAGTCTCCCTTCAGGTACTGGAAGGCCACAATTATGTCACCACAAAGCCTTCTCTTCCCTGGGTTGAACAATTTCAATTCTCTTGGCCTTTCCTCACAGGAGACATACTCCATCCCTCAAATCATCTTGGTGGCCCTCCTCTGCACTTGCTCCAACAGGTCCATGTCTTTACTGTGCTGGTGCCCCAGAACTGGATGCAGCACTCCAGGTGGGGTCTCACCAGAGCTGAGTAGAGGGACAGAATCACCTCTCTTGACCTATTGGCCACGCTGCTTTTGATGTAGCCCAGGATATGATTGGCTTTCTGGGCTGTGAGTTCACATTGCTGGTGCAGGCTCTCATCCATCACCACCCCCAACAGGGCCATTTTTCTGCAATTTTGAGGTGAAAACATACTGCTTTCATGCTTGGCTACATCTGAAATTAAATTGTTGACATTCTTTCACTGGCTCAATAGTTTTGTCAGTAAGATCCTTAGTTTGTTAATGTCTAATCTAATCAATACTTGTGACACAATATCTCTGACCATATTTGTTTCATTTTCTTGTGCTAGAATTTTCACTGAATACCTGTAAAATAAGTTTATTCTGCTTTAAGCTTCATCAGTGTTTAAGAAGAGATGAAATTCAGATTTAAATAAATGCAAGCAACTGTAGTCTGGATGTTTGAAGAATCATTATATTTAGATGGTTATGATGAAATCAGTTGCTATTTGTTTTAAATAGTCTTTGCAGCTTCCATTTGTGAGTTCAATAAGGAAGTTGTTTAGCTTTTAACAGGGGACTGTTAACTATAAACATGTTTCTGTGATTAAGAAATTTAAATAGTTTTGATATTAATATATACTGATAGCATCAAATGATTTCGATGTATTCTACATTCACCACCTCCATGTTTTGATAACAAAGAAAACTGAAAATTAGTTTATTCTTGAAATGTAAAATCATGAAATAAAACATGCAATATTCACAAGTATAGATCAACAAGGAGATTTGAGGTGTTAAGCACTTAAAAGATTCTCTTAAAGGAAGCCTGTTCTTTGTAACAGCAGACATTCAGGGAGTTATAATATGTTATTCAGCATATCTTCATGCACAGAACTGACTGTGACATCAGAAATGACAGCTTGTGGAAAGATGGTGAGCAGAAATGTTGATGGATATAGTAAGAACTAAAGCATCTGATATCTCTGTTGTGTAGGAGCATTTGATTTTGGTGTCAATATTATATTAATGAATCTGAATTAATTGCTCA
The DNA here is from genome assembly GCA_035221455.1 of Xenops minutus. Lineage (NCBI taxonomy): Eukaryota > Metazoa > Chordata > Aves > Passeriformes > Furnariidae > Xenops > Xenops minutus. The sequence goes on along the minus strand of JAWWEE010000074.1, from coordinate 82,105,367 downwards.
GTCCATGAAAGAATAAGACTCCAAGTGTGGCAATACAGCAGCATGTCAGACTACATACCACTTATGTACCTATTACCTACAGGTTATCACCTATGTACCAAAACCAGAGTAAGTGACTTTTTTTTTTTTTTTTTTTTTTTTTTTTTTTTTTTTGCGTAAACAGTGCTCCAGAATTACATTCAATTAATGACTTTGGTGAGTGGTAAAGATAGTGCAACACAGATATGTCATCTCTGTGGGATATGGACATATGAGAATGAACACTCACATGTTGGATATATTTCATAGTGTGTGGTACATAGAGTGGATGATATTCTTTAGATCTATCAGGTATGCAAAAATACTTTCCTGCATGCAAAGCTAGATAACTCTAAGAGTAATATTCACTGAAAGTACGATACAGCATTTTTTAGTTCCTCAGCTGGAAGAGCCCCAAGCACTTTTTGGTCTCTGTCATATGGAAATACAGCTCTTATGATCTGAAAATTCAAAGGAAAACAACATGCCCTACTTGAGCAAAATGGAACAGGCAATGTTTTAAGATTCCTCACATGTGGTGTCCCCATATTGATATGATTTGGATGCAGTGAGGGTGCAGAAGCAAGGTATTCCTTGCACAATGGGATCTGGAGACAGTCTGTAGTGAACATATCGGGGAAGAGGTAAAATATGTACCAGCTAACCCTTCTGGTAAATGAAGACCCTGGTCCATTTGCAGCTTTTCTGGTCATACTGCCAGTAAGAAAAGCCCCAGCTGTTCTTCCAGACCTTTATCCTCTGAAAAAAATGGACAAATCTTCCCTTGGAGACTATTAGCAACTACATGTACATTCCATAGCCTAAAGAGTAAGTCACAAATAATTCATGTTGTCTTGTCAAGAAGTAAAGGGCATCACTGAGAAAGAAAAATGTGTGCAAAATCTAATGGGTAACAACGGCACATGGTCAGTAGGAGGAAATATAAAAAAAGCAAGATACCCCATTATGCATAATTTGTGAACAGAAGACAAACAAACAAACAAAAAAACTAAGTTAGTTGATTTAATTTCAGTTATTTGCTCATAATTTAGGAGACTTTCTAATAATTCGAAGTATGGTGAAGATAACAATTTGGACCACACATGGATTAATTAATACTAGTATAAGATGTATGCTATGCATCTTTCTCGTCCTTGGAAAGATGACAATCTTTCAATTAGATTTTGACAGCTGGTTTTGTAGCTCTTAATGCATTTAGTGGACTTTTGTCACTCAAATGGATCTATTACCTATTTACATTGCTCATGTTCTCAAAACCAGAGTTATTTTCTGAACACATGGTTGCTAGGTTATGTTTGTTTGTTTTTATTCTGTAACCCTTAAATACATCACTGATTACAGAATTTGAAGACAGCAAGAGGTTGTCACTGTAAGTGTCAACTGGGTAGGAGATGTTTTGAAATTAATATGTTATTTTCAAGAAGAAGAAATAATTATTTTCAGTTGCTGTCACTTTGATAAAGGTTCACGTAGCCAGCAATAATAAAGACAGTCCTTAGCACTGAAGAAAAACTAATACATAGGGTCACTAATGGGGCAGGTGGACAGAAAAATACACTCAAGAGTAAAGAACAAGCTCCTAAGAGGTCCATGGTCTGGGGGGAAGTAAAAGTACAGCAAACTTATTGGTCAGCAATGACAAGAGATTAGCAAAAAGAAAAGAAATCTCTAAAAATGCTTTATAGATGACAAAACCAGGGGTATCATTCTTGAAATTAATGCTCGGATTTAAAATGGCTCCAATATGTATCTGAGTCAAAATGGAGAGGCAAAAAGAATAAAACAACTGTTCCTAGTTGTATTTAGGATCTTCTGAACTTTGACTAATTGGTTAGTATTTCTTCAAATAAGAGTGGACTTTTTCTTCATGGTATAAGTAATACCTTAATACCTGAGGGATTGAATACTATGTCTTCAGTGATTCACCTGATGTTTGCTTCTGCTAACATATTAATATGTATATTTACTGAGTATTTTCCTTTATTTTTGTAAGATAATTTTGATGTTTGTGGTCTTTATTACATACAACACACATAATATATGCATCTATTTATGTGTATATATAACTATATCTGGAATATGAGTGGTAGAAATAAAGAAGAAAAAACCAAGTACATTATAAATTAATTAAAAAGGCCTCACATGTATTTTTTTTGGTACAATGAGCAATGAATGAATGCTTCTGTGTTTGATTATTGCTTATTAAGTACATTTCCCTTGATAGTGAGAAAATATCAGACATAATGTGTTTACGCAAAATTATTTTTCCCTCTTTGCATACACATCTTATGCACTGAATGAGCTTAGGATGCAGAGTGAAAGTGGGGGCTGTAAGATGTGTGTATGGTCAGGTAACTGAAAGTTGTTTCCCGGTTCCCAGAGTGACAGAATGATAGTTTTACATAAAAATCTAAACATGACAGCTTCTTATATCGGTGTGCTTGATTTAATCTAATCTGTTCAAATTTAGCCTTTTATTATAGAGCTTCCAATGAGTTGAATTAGGGTCTTTCATTAAGGAGAAGGGTTAAAAATAAGTGTACATAAACTGGGTCTTCAACTTTGCAGACATTCAGACATTGACTTGGACGAGGTTGTTAACAAAGAGATTTAACTTTGTGTTTAGACCATCAGCAGAGGATTGAACCAGAGGACCTTCAGAGGTCCCTTCCAGCCTCAATTAGACTGTGTTGTGTGATAATAAATCCTTCCTGAATAATGTCAAAGAAGTGAGTATAATCCTTTTAATCTCCTTTTTTACAGAAATTATTATGTTAATTCTAATCTCTGCTTTGTTATAGGTAGCGTGCAAGGTACAAGGGGAAGATGCACTACTAAGACGGATTTAGGGCTCAAAAGAGCAATTAGGAATAGATTACTTTTCCCGACTTTTATTTCCCTGCTTGCATTTGGTCTCAGTACTTCCCTCCATGCCATGTTTAAGGTTGGGAATTGGAACTGAAAGGCCGATCAGAACCTCTCAGCCTTCTCTATTCTTACATCTCTTACTCGATCACTGATTTATTTCTAGTTCATCATTTGCCATTGTTGCTGTTGCCAAGGCATTGGCATCAGCCCAGCCCATAGATGAGGATGTTCTTGTTCAATTTATTATGTTGGTCAGTTTGCTACATCTTTTCTGAGGAAACAAGTTGCAAAAAGGAAATCTTGGCAATCCACTGATTATATCACAACCACACCTGAGCAGAATGGCAGAAGAAAAGAAAACACACTTATCAAACCCCTGAGATTTTTTTACATCCAATTTCAGATACTGATGGCAACATTAGAGATGTCAGAACTTCTCAAAAGATTCCTCAAAATTATTTATAACGAAACATGTCAGGCAAACTTATTAGAAAGCCGCTAGCAGATCTCTTGATAATGAATAGACTAAGTAGGAAATAAATAAATAAGCCATGAGATGTCTAAATTGTGATTTCCAGTTAGTCTTGGAATATTCATACATGCATTTACACACACATGCATACAAACATACATGGAAGAAAAATATAATATTTCCTAAGCCTAAGTGAATAATCACTTTTACAAGACTACTATGCAGTTTTCTTACTGGTGGGTGGAAAAAAATCCAAAATGCCAACAACAAAAAAACCCCAAAGCCTAGAAAAGTTAAGAATGCAAATGGTAGTTTCCATAACATAGAACTTGTATATTGGAGTAAAAAGAAAGATGTGATTTACTGTAAATTCCAGAAGTTTGATTAAAGTATCATTGCACAATAAATTATTATCAGAAATCATATATGGAAAACCAGATTTGTTTGTTTGTTTGTTTGGGGTTTGTTTGTTTGTTTGTGGTTTTTTTGTTAGTAAGGTTAAGGTACCAATTAATTAAATGTAGTGTTTGGTACAGAATAGTGTGCACATGGCTGTGTGGCACAGGAATGTGTGAAATAATCCAGCATCTGCTATTTGACTTCTTTGATTGAATTATCTCTCTATACAAGTGTGTTTGTGCATATGCATGTAAATGTAACCATGTATAAAAGTATACATGCATATGCACATTGTCCTTATATGACTTCCCTCAGTGGGAACTTTAGACACCAAGATCCAGTGATTTCCCCTCTAGTCTTTAGTCATCACTAACAGCAAAGCCCATGCCAGCCCAGACTTCTGCATTTCACTGAGTGACTGCTGTTTTCAGATGCCTTGGTAAGACTAACCCTTTTGTTACATTCTCTGCTCTGAGGGAGCTGAAAGCATTTTAGTGTCTGGTAACTAAGCTGTATTGACTCAGGAGTCAGAAAAATTATTTACCATTTTTTGGCTCGCTGGGTTTTTTTCCCATGACCTGTTACAGTCAGTTATGCAATCACATTTTCACTTGCACAAGCTGTTTTTTTCGAGGTCTGCTGTCACAAAACGTTTTTCTAACACCCATAGTTTCCCTCCCCCACAATCTAAAAGGAAACTTTTTATATCATTCTTTAAAACAGAAGGTCATAGTTAAGGTCAACCTGGAAGACTGAAACAAAACCCAACGAAAACTATAAAATGCTTAATCTACTATTTGCTTGTGTTTCTTGGCCTACTGCTACCTTCAAAAAACACTCCTAGAAAATATCCTGGTATAATGTTATTTATCTGGCATTTCTAGAGAGCGTTATTTGCTTGCATTCAGTCATTCATTCTTAATTGCAAAAGGGCTTTCAAGCTCTCAGATGGAAAGCAATATAGAATTGCAAAACATTATAATTAATAATGCACATGAAAATCAAATGTTCTGTAAAGCACAGGTAACAATTTGTTTATATGTCTGTCTGTTCAATGCTTTTTCTGCTGCAGTTAAGGAGATTTGTGGAACTGAAAAGTAATTTGTATCACCAAGGTGTTTTTCCTAAGCTTTTATGCTCTCTTTTCAATGAACCACATAAGAAACTCATGAAGCTGAGCCTTTAGAAAAAAGGCTCAGCTTCAGCTTCTGTACTGTAAGTGGCTGTGCAATAGGAACTGTGAAAAGTGTGGTTTATGAACAATGATGCTTTTTTTCATCTTCTTATTTATCTGAAGCTTATTTTTACTCCTTTCCAAGTCAAAATAAATATCAATTAAAAGTTATTTTCTTCTGAAAAGTTATTTTTTAAAAATATATGGAATTAGCTTTCAGTTAATCATCCAAGCAAAGGATTAAATAATTCCACATACATTATATTTCAACTTGTCTTTATCATCAGTGTTCACATGCTTGCCTTATAATCCCTATATTTTTTTAAATTTATAAATGCAGAAAAAAAATAGTCATGATGCCATAGTTAACTCTAGCTAAGAGTCAAAATATGGATTCCAAGATGCACATAGAAGTGCATAATTTGTTAAATCATTATATTTCCTTTTTTTTTCAGAAATTAATTTTTCTTTTTTTGTTTGCAATGTATGAAATAAGATGGTTTATTTTGTTAACAAGGTTGGATATATTTTTTTTAATTTTACTTTATTTAAGCCTAATTTATTCTTAATGGACTACTTTGAAAAACTATATAGGAGGGAGGAAAAAAACATTTGATTCAAGAAAAAAACCCAGTATGGATATCTCAATGGTAACCGAAGGTAAGAAATTCAAGTAGAAATTCTTTTACTGTTTACAGGAAAAATAAAAATCAAAGTTAAAAACTTGATAATTTTAGAAACTGTTAAAATAGAAGTTAATATAAGATCTTCGCAAAAATACACCATGTACAGTGTTTGTCATGTTATCGCACCATCACTAATGATCTAAGGAGAAAAAGAGTTAACTCCTTCAGTGAAAACACATAGGTTAAGAACATCTGACATTCTTTTCACTGAAATATGGCATTTACTTCTTACTGCTTTACAGTAATGACACCTTCCTCTTTAGAAAATCATTACAACTTCTATTAAAATTAGAGCCAAAGTATTTGAAATAAAATGTATACAATATGCTGCCATATGAATGTTCCATACTATGTTCATACAGTGGTGTTGGTCAAGATTGCAGCATTTAATACTGGAGTTATTTAGAGCATGTGACATCATAGTTAGTCTGAATTTTCACAAATGGTTAAATGCAGTCAAAAATTATCAACAGATATGGCTGAATTAATATGTATAATGGGATTTTATCAATGTAATTGGAATCATTTTAGGAAAACGTACTTCTATATTTAAATTAAATTTAATTTTCTACATTTTTGACTGTTATAATGTAAGGTATTTGTAAGAGTAAATTTGCAATGTAAAATTCTGACACCTCATTCTGAAAAATCTTAGTGTCTCTTTCTTTATGAAAAAATTGAAAAATGTTTTACTCTATCACTTTCAGATAAAAAAAATACCATATGGAATAGTTCCTGCTTGCACTCAGCTTTATGAATAATACCAAGCTCATCACAGAACTCAATTGTAGGAATAAATATTGGGAAGAGTCGGCCGCCATAGCTAATTAAGTTTCACATTCTCTTCTGCTAGAGTTCAGCAGCTCTTGCAATAGGCATACTTTGGAACTATGCCACCTTTTGAACAAATACCACCTGTCTCTCTGCTGGAGACAAGGAGACATCCATCAGGCTTGATAGGTTTCGAATCCTCTAAATACCATGAAAAAACAAACAAAAAAACCCAACAACTTTACCTGTGTTGGAAGCAAGGAATCAAAGGAAATCTCTGCTAGTTAAAGTCCCCTACTTTGTTACAATGTCCCTCTCAGCATTTAATTAATAAACAAACTGTTCTAATAGTTTCCAACAGATTCAAGCACCCTGTATAGCATCCACTGTTTTAATGGACTTACTGGACTGGCTGCCTTCTCATAGTCTGGCTCCAGACTTCTCTGTGGCACTAATTTTTTTTAAAATCTACTGTTGTTTTCTTGTTCCTTTTTGTCTTTTTAGTAAAATGAAATCATAAATTTTCTTCAAGGAAGGTTCTCAGATGTTGTTCAAAAGTCAGAATTTCTTTTCAATAACCCGGGGGGAAAAAATAAAGGAAAAGAAAAAAGAGCTCTAATTCTGAATGCAAAGTGAAGATTTCTCAGAGAAAGGAAAGTTTGAAGTGACTTTCACCCTCTTATCTACAGGTGATTCAACCTGACATCAGCTGTGTGAGCAGTGAGTAATGCTTTCAGGGAATTAGGATCAGGTTGAAGTGTCCTGGGAACTTCACTGAAGGCTTCAGAGGAATTCTCTAGATTGGAACTGATATCTCTAAACAGTCTGAAAGCTCTGCAGAGTTCAAGATCTTCAGGTCTGTCTTCTCTTTCTTAGTCTGCTGAAGACCCTCACCAACTTTCAAGCAGTGGTGATCTTCCTTGGGTAACCTCTCGTGTGCAACATCCTTTCTCCTGCTTACCAAGCTTTTTGTGGCACAGACCAGTGAGGTCCCATCATCAAATTGTATCTTGTAAAAATGTAGACAGTACTAGAGAAATTTTTTCCCATTATTGTCTGAAAGTTTTACTAAATAACCCAGCTTGAAGATTCAGATGATTAAAAACTTGGATAAGTCAGTTCTTACCAGTGAGGATTTCTTTCTGGTATTGTAGCCCATGATAGATGTAATTTGCAGGCAATTGTCTTGGACCTTCTCAGTGCATCTCCAGTGAAACCACGAGGAGAATAGGGAATACATATGAAGTTTTAACAAAAATTTAGCTGCTTAGAAATAAATCTGTTGCTACCCAGAAAGTGCATGCAGAATTATTTACATGAGCCCTTTTTTTTTTTTTTTTGTTATCATAAAAGGAATAAGAAATAGATGTTATGTAGACAAAAAGCTGCTTTAAGCAGAGCTTTCCCAATTCACCAACAAAGGGAATAGAAAATTAATTCCTCCTAAGATGTAATTGTACATTACAGTAATTTTTTTCTGAGCCATAATATATTCTGTGATTTTTCCAGAGGTTTTAACAGGAGAGAGAAGAATATCTTGGCTGTAGAATTTTCAGATATTGTAGTGGATTGCAGTTGTTTTCCTATGCAAGAAGCATATGAAAAATGCTTCTCCAATTTTGAATTTTTAGGCTAAAAATGCACACAGAATTAATAACCTCAGACCACAAGCTGCACTGAAAGTGGGTCTGGGAGGTATAGGAGAGATTTGACTTCTGGCAGAACTTGCCAATAATTTTTCAATATAAGCAATTAATCTTTGTCAACAATTAGTATGACAGACAAAATTGGCTTAAATGATTGATCTACTCTCACAGTGACATAACAGCTGATGAACCTGGCCATATAGGTTATAAAGTCAAAATGAAAAAGATAATGAATGGCATTATGCAAATTTATATAAAGTCAAAGAGTGGGGAGAGAAAAAAAAATCAATCTTTCCAGTGAATTCTCTTAAGAATGACTGTTCTGACGGTGAAAAGGGACATATTAGATACATTGGGAAGCTAATCCTTTTGTAGTTTTATCACAGAAAACTGCTGCTAATGGGAGTTATAAGGACATTTGCATTAAAAAAGCTGATTTTTCTCCCAGTGAAACAGGTTATTTACAGTGGAAATGCAGCTGTGCAAGAACCAGAGTGAGGATTAACAGTTTGGAAAGGATGAACAGAGTCTGGTAAAACTATTTCATATGAGATAAGAATTAATTATGCATACATAACACAAGACTTGTGCTCTTGGAAGCACTAATGCATTAGACTTGGGAGTGCCTCCACACTTTAGAACTTGGTCAATCTCTGATTGCTCCCAGCTTGTAGTGGGGTGATCTGGTTTTGACTGGGGCAGAGTTACTTTTCTTCACAGTGGCATGTATGGTGTTGTGTTTTGGATTTGTGCTGAGCACAGCATTGATAATGTAGAGATGTTTTTGTAATTGTTGAGCAGTGCTTACACAGAGCCAAGGCCTTTTCTGCTTTTTGTACTGCCACACTGGTGAGGAAGTCATGGGTCATATGAGATTGGGAGGAGACACAGTCAGAACAGGTGACCCAAAGGGACCAAGGGGATAGCCCATACCCTATGGCATCATGCTCAGTATATAAAGCTGGGGGGGAAAGAGAGAGGAAGGGAGGCGGTTTGCAATGATGACATTTGTCTTCCCAAGTAAATTTACATGTGATGGAGCCCTGTTCTCTTGGAGTTGGCTGGACACCTACCTGCCCATGGGAAGCTGTGAACTAATTCTTTGTTTTCTTTGCTTATGTACATGGCTTTTGCTTTACCTATTAAACTGTCTGTATCTCAACCCATGAATTTTCTAGTTTTTATCCTTCCAATTTTCTCCCTGATCCTACCGGTAGAGGAGTGACCGAGCGGCTGTGTGGGGCTTGATTGCTGGCTGGGGTTAAACCACAAAATTGGGTAAAACTGAAGTATGTGTGAGCCTTTCACCCCATCACAGAAAAACAGCCCAGACCTCGAGATCTATGATTAACCTTAGTTTTCTATATAGGAAGAATGAAGAAATATCAATTGCAAAGACAGCACTACAAATGAACTTTAAAAGTCAAAGCATTAATAAGGCTTTGGATTTTGTGATCAATATAGGTACTTGTATACAATCTTGCTGTATGAGAATTACTTTTTATTGGCTAGTTTGTACAACTTACTGTATTTATTTACTTATGTTTGTAAAAATAGGTAACCCTCCAATGATTATGCCCTATGCTTATCAAAGGTGATTACACCACACATTTGCAAGAAATACAGTACTGCTCTGACGCTTAAGTCTGCTGTGAATTCACAGTGACACTAACGTTAGTGAGAAGCTTTGAACTACTCACTGTAATCAGAAGTTTCATCATTTGACATGGGAGAGACACAGTATTTTGCTTCCTCTAATGTCAGAATATGTAAGGCTGCTGTTATATTAGAAGTTTTTGCTACCAGTGCTAGAGATTTTCTCAGTATTTTCCCTCCCCTAATTAAAAAAAAAAAATAAAAAAATTAAAAACCCCAAACATTAGAAGGACTCACAAAATTGACTGTGATCTTCCATTTCATTTCATTTTATGAGTAATTCAGTTTCAGCCAAAATTAAACATCCTTTTAAAGCCTTGCAGACTGATTTCTATTCCACAGCTACTATGTATAAATTTATTTTGCATAAGTGTATTTTCTCTAGTAATACAAAGCACTCAAGACACAGATCACGACACTGCCATGCTTGGTGTGCTTACATTTTCTAAGATCAGAGAGCAGGTTGTCAGAGCAGTTAGCAAATGTGTTTCTTCAATTCAGTGTTTTTAGAGTTTTCCTTTAACATCTCTCAAGCATAATCAAGAAGGAAATTATCTTGTCAGGACCATCAGAGTTAGTTTTCCTCTCTAGAAGCTTGTAGGTTTCCAGTGTTTTGTTTTTCCCCAATGCAAACCATGCTGCCCTGCCCTTTCCTTTTACTAACTCATTTTGAGGAGAATTGGAAATTAAATTCACAGTTTGATATGTATCTATGTTTCAACAGCAAGTAAGGTCTGTCCCAGCTCAAAGGCTTCTAACATTAAATTCCTGGGGTTTGTTTCCGACTTTTTTTTTTTTTTCCATTGCCATTGTAATTAGTATCCTGCTTTCCTTAGTATTTTGGCCATTATTTGTAAGTAGTGAATTTCTTTTCTTTGAATGCAGGGAGGAAAAAAGAGGGTGAGAAACAAAAGTATAAAATGCTGTAATTTCATCTCTGAAAGTGAAACCCTAGAGTGTGATCTAGGAGATCTAAATTGCTCAGCAGATGCTGTTTGTCAGAATTATTTGAATGGAAGAGAGGCCTAAAAATGATTTCTTAAGGTAAGGTTACTGACTAGGACAACTAAAGTAGCTTGTTAAGGGACTCTTTGATGGAGAATGAAGAGGTAGAATACATTTCTTTTAGCTATTAAGCTCTGGATGGGCAGCAGTATAATGTAGCTCTGAAAATAAGGAAGTGAAAAAAAAAGATTAGGTACAATATATTTTATTATATATGTTCTATTTTATTATATATATTATATATTTTATTATATATATATAAATATCAAATATATTTATATTTTACCTTTTTTTAAGAAATGTGCCTTCTCATTGAATGGTCTGAGGACTGAGGTTGCCAAAGATAATGTGCTGCAGTAAAAAAGTAGAAAAGAATGAATAATAAACAGTTGTAAGAAAGTAATATGGACCTCTGTGTCAGCAAACAACTAGGTTTCCAAATGATCTCGTTTTCTTAGTCTGGAATTAAGATGCTTCCATACCTTGTTTGACTTTGGTTTGGAAGGACAAAAGTAGTACTTCTGGCTTTGTACTGGGTTTGCAAGACAAATGGGAAAAGGAAACAAAGGAAGAGCCTGTATCAAGATTACTGCATTTTGGATCAATTGATTTTTGTATCACTGTTTCAATTCTGCCCCAAAATCTGCTCCTGAGCAGCTCTCCTCCCCCTCTGTATCTTAAGGTAGGAAAAAATGCCAAAGGGAAGATCCTGGTACTTACATCCTTTATGTGGGAAGGGGTACTGTAGACCTAGTTTGGACATGACCTTACCTTCTGAGGGCAATTCAAAAGCTTGTTGCTAAGTTAACTATTTTATCCCTTTTCTAAAAGGAAATAGTTCTTTCTGTACTCTTGAGGTTCTTTGCTGAAATCAAGCATTTTTTACATATAATGGGCACTGAGTGTATTGGCAGGTAATTGGCAAGTTCCTTCTTGCAGGAATTCTTTTGAAAGGTCAACTTCTCCTGGATCAGGACAGAAATGGTCGTCATGTCCTTCTCAGTCACTTTAAAACCTGTCAGTTCTTTCTACTGGTCTCCTGAGAATGACACATGTTACAAAGTTGTTTATTATGCTTTTAATAAGATACATTGCCATGGTTGGTTACATCATTATAATCTGGTCATGAAGTTCAACAAGTCTTCTATCATAAGGAGATGACAGAAGGAATATTGTGAAAGGTGTTTTTTTAAAAAACTCCTCTTTTTATCATGTTGGAGGGTGTAACAGAATTCATAGCTCCAAGGCCTACATTGAAAGAAACTTTTTTTAAATGTTATAAAGCAGAAACGATCTTTCTTCTTATTTCTTTTTAGTCCCTTAATGTTTTAGTTGTAACCTTTTCAGTCATTTTTACATGACCAAAATATTTTAGTCTTCTGTTTGCTTGCTAATCTTACACAAAAACTGAATGAAATATGAATCAGTGATTTGGACACTACCATAAAGAACTTGGAAAAACCTGGGTGCATGCATCAGATTTTCTCTGTGACTTTACACTTCTTAATCTTTTCAAGGCTTTAGTTCTTCGTTTGCAAAATCAGGATTTGGTGGGGTTTTGCTTCACACAAATAAGGCCTGTGAAATGCCTCAATATTAAAATCTCCATGGCCGATAACCTAAGTAAACAGCAAACAGTCATTACACTGGTAGTTGAAGCTTTAAGAAAAACACCATATGTTCTGGGATTCACAATAATGCTATGAAAAGTGGCAGCATGACAATACTGGCTGTGTTTGCACATCTTCAGGACAGGCTCCCTGGAGAAAGCCCACGCAATCTTTCAAAGTGTCCTGGAAAAAGATCCAAGAGAAATTATGAACTCCTAGACATTACGTTTATTAAGAAAATAAGAAAATTATTGCTTTAGTTTAAGGGGTTTACAGAGGAGGAATTTAAAACACTGCATGAAAAAAAGCTGGACACTGTGAGGCATATTTTCAGATGTTCATGTTGGGACTTCTCATGAAGTGAGCATTAAGACAATCACCTTGGTTTGTTTGTCTGTTCATCCACACCAGCATGGTGGGGTCCTGAAATGAGAAAGGATCACTGTTTGTGGGGCTGTTCTCTTTTGAGACTCTTCTCTACCAACTCAGCCAATAAGGCAAATCCTCAAGAAAAAGTACCTTGTAAGAAAGAGTCTTTGTTGGAGTTAGTTAGGGCTTGGAAGCTGATATGTTTGGACTCTTTCTGACCATGACAGGGTCTTGCTCCAATGTTCCTAAAACACTGGATTTCCTTTACCTCAAATAGAATCTAAGGCAGAAATAGTTCAAAATAAATACTTCACATCTAGAATAATGTGGTTGCATTTGTAAAGGTATCCATCACAAAAGTGACTGGACAAGATAGAATCAGCAATAAAAAGAAAAACAGCTACATTCACTCTTCCTAGTAATTGTAAAACATCTGAAGTATCCATTCATTTATTTTGCTTTGTCTCTTACAGGTGGTTTTTAATGTGCTCCTTAATGCAGATAGTTTGTACAGATGAGAGTGTTGGAAACAAAAATTTCAGGTGGTTTTTTTTTTTTAAATTCCTTAAGATGGAGTTCAAAGTAAAAAACAAAAAGTCACCAGAAATAAACTCAAAATTAGTGTTAACAAATTTCAAATATATTTTAGCTGTTTAGTTTCCTCATATAGGTAGACATTTTCACTTGCTTCCATCAGTCTAGCTTACTGAGGCCAAACAGAAAACAAAGAAAGTGCTTAAAATTTCTTCTCTACTTTTATGGATTTTTTTCATAATATGTTGCTGTGATCCTTCAAAACCTAGTTCATGCACTCATGATGTGGGTAATAATATGTACTATTTGAAGGCAAAGTCAAGAAATGTTGAAGGTTGAGTTGGTTTTGTTTTCATTCCCTACTACTCTCCAGGTTATATTGATCATAGTTCCTCAGCAATCATGGAATACATTAATTAAAAACAACAAATGAAAGGAAAAGGGAAGACAGGAAGCAGTATTTTGTTAAAATCTTATGTATTTATTGTCTCTCAAGGCTTTCTTAATAGTTATTTATTTTCATTAAGTGATACTAATATGGATAATTCTTTCAGTTAATAGGTTGTGCATAGAAAAAGAGAATAAAACCCCCCTCTGAAACTTTTATCAGTCTGGGTACTTTGATGGAAAATCAATGTATTTAATCTCAGAGCCTCTTATTCTTTTTAAATATGCATGACATAATTTAGCTAAAACTAAAAGAAAAACTGTGAACTGAAAATCCTCCAACTTTTAGTTACTCAACAATCTCTGGGACTCTGTCAATATGGTGCGAACCTAACACAAGTGCAAAACAGTAGAGTGACTCTGCAGACCAATTTCACAGCTGTAATATCTCCCTAGCACAGAAATCATGTGCTGTGCCTAGATCTTTGAATAGAAGACAACCAGCTTTAAGTCTATGAGTGCAGCTAAGAGTCACATAACTGATATGCCAAATGTTGCACATACATGCTTATATGAATTAAGAAACTAAGCACTGAACCTTGAACTCTTTCCATGCTACTTCTATCAGAAACAACCTACTTATTTCATTCTGTCAAGACATTTTCCACAATCTCTCATAAGGAGTGAAAATGCAAAAGTAAGTCTTTATGAAAATAAACTAAGCAGTACATACAAGAACTCTCCTAGTTATCAGCTCCTACTGTGATTTTCTTAGGAGGCCTAAATTCAGATTAAAAAATGGTATGGCAATAGTACAGAAAGCTGTGGTCATTACAGTGGGCTAGCTCTATGATAGTAATGAAGTGCCAATACCAAAAATCAGGCATTACCAAAATGTTAATGGTACTTGTCTTTGTAATCAGGCCAATGATTTTTAACGAGGAACCCAGGTTGCATGATTTAATTGTGAAACTTTGTTAAGGGTGTGCTGCTAGGGATGTGACTGTATGTCATCAAGACAAAGGCCTGACTCCTGTACACTGCAATTTGTCTGACAATTTTTCACTCAGAATGTGTGCATTTGTACAATGCAAATGGTAGTGTTACTAATGTAGAACTTGGCAGTATTGTAATAGCAACAGTCATTCGAAAAAACAAGACAAAATAAAAATCTAACCTGTAAACCTTTCTGCAGATTTAGTAAAAAAAAAAAAAAAAAAAAAAAAAAAAAAAAAAAAAAAAAAAAAACACAAAAACATTTTATCCCATCCTTTACTATCACAGCATCTCCATTCTCATGAAATAGGCTAGAGTATGTTTATTAAAGGACTTCCAAAATATTAATTGCAACTCTCACATCTTACTTTTAAGAATAAATGGTTATTTTGACAGATTAATTATAAATGCACATGCTCATTAATAGTTTTTCAGATTTCACTCTTTTAATCTGATATATTTCGACTGTGCTACTGAATAATGGTTTTAAAGCTCCTTCAGCATCTAAAGCAGTGTTGCTGAGTCAGCCTGTCATTGTTTAAGTGTTTTTTAGAGGTGTAACAGAAACAGATTTTCATCTATAATCCATTCAGCAATGTGCTGGTTTTGGCTGGGAAGAGAGCTAATTTTTTTCACTGTGGCTGGTATGGGGCTGTGTTGCAGATTTATGCTGAAACAGTGCTGAAAACACAGGGATGTTTTAGCTACCGCTGAGCAGTGCTTACACAGTCAAGGCCTTTTCTGCTCCTCACCTCACCTCACCAGTGAGGAAGCTGAGGGTGTACAAGGAGTTAGGAGGAGACACATCCAGGACAGCTGATCCCAACTGACCCACACAATATGGCATCACGCTCAGCATATAAAGCTGTGGGAAGAAGAAGCAGTACCCTTTGTCTTGCCAAGTTACCATTGTGTGTGCTGGAGCCCAGCTTTCCTGGAGATGGCTGAGCACCTGCCTGCCCATGGGAGGTGGTGAATGAATTCCTTGTTTAGCTCTCCTTGTATGTGGAGCTTTAACTTTACCTATTAAACTGCCTTTGTCTCAACCAATGAGTTTTCTCACCTTTGCTCTTCTGATTTTCTTTCCCATCCCATCAGGGAGCAGTGAGCAAGTGGCTGTGTGGGGCTCAGTTGCTGGCCAGGGTTAAACTCTGATACAAAATTACTAGTTCACCTAAACTCAAATTTTCCAACATGGAAGACATGCACATTTCTATATATCTTTAAGGTTTTTTTAAGGTAATCCAACTATAAATTACTCTTTATAAATGAACAGAGTCAAATTTAACTTTATTCAGTTATTTCAGAACTGTCATTTCCTTCAACATGCATTATTAAATGCAATGAAGTCAATAGCAAATGCAAAATACTGAATGGAATCCTTCCTGTTCTCAAAAAGTGGGATTTCACATCAGAATTCCAAGCCATAAAAAGCAAACAAACAGTATGCTAGCCAGTATAACCAGTAGACCCCATCTGATATCCTCTGTAAGAATGCACACGTTGTCAATTCCAATGCCAGAAAAATAGTGGGATACTGGGATATTTAAAGCCCTGTGATGAAAATCAGACAGGAAAAAATATCTTCTAACATACTTCCTCTTTTATCACTGTAAAGTATCTCAAGAAACAGACAGGAAATAAATTCTGTCTCTCAGTCGTTTAAATAGAGGAGCAGCAGTATGATGCAACATTCAGTAATATGCTCCGCAATATTGCTAATTTAACCAGCCACAGCTATTTGTGTTGTCAGTGCTCTCATACTGGGAACCAGAGCACATGGCAATTGCGAAAGCAGTATAGTCACTGATTAGTGATAATGAACATGGGCAAAAAAGCAAATATGAAGCATTTTTGCTCTGGAATTCTCATACCATTCAGTGCATAATGGGATGTGCTCAAAACGCTTCTCTCTGCATCAAAATAGTTGCAAGCATTACATCTGTAAGTATATTTTGCTAGATCCAGCTTTTCATGCTGCCATTCATTCAGGCTGCTAAGGGAAGGATCCTGCAGTGCACTCTTCCCCTTTCCATCCCACACCAAGACACTGGTTTGGGTCATTTAATGTTCTATGAATGAAGCAAACCCAGCAGCACAGACTCATGGATGTCAGGGCATTACTCCAAACTGCATTGGACAGCCTGGCTGTTGGAGGGCCATGATCACAGAGTCTAACTACTGGGATTTATTTGTTTATTTGGGGTAGGCACTGCAAAAACAATTATGGGCAGTAAAGTAACAGGATGAAACAAACCACATTGACTAAAGCCTGAAAGGTCACAATTCAGTGTTTGCTTTCCTTTGAGCTCATGGAGAGGAAAAAGAGAGGTAAGAGAGACAAAACATCCAAAGAAACATAGATTCATTAGAATTGGAAAAGACCTCCAAAATCATCAGGGAAACTGAGAAAACTTGATTTTAATTTGGGTTTTCTCTAGATTTAGAAGCCTGGTAAATTGTTCATTTCTTTTAAAGTCAGTTGACTCTCCATATGGGATTTCACCAGTCTCTTTCAGCTCTTTCTGAGACTGATTTTTGCTTGCTTTTTTTTGGAAAAAAAAAAACAAAACAGGAAACTACACTGATTAATTAAGAAAAAAATCAAGAAAATTCAGGAAGATTTTTGAAACCTGTCACCTGTAATACAGAAAAAATGAAGCTCTGGCCTTCTAATTTTTCATTCTATCCATGTGAAAAAAAATAAAAAATTGCTTTCACTTCAAAAGATGAAATGCTTGTTTGGATGTCAGCGTGTTTCCTGTTCCTGAAACTCTTCAGATAACAACTTTAAAAGTGAGTCTTTTTGTTTATACAAGGCAGTTTTCCACATTTTGGGAAGCTGACACATGTACTTGCTTGAATTATCACTGCTTTTTTAAAAACAGAAAAAAACACAACAAGTAGTTTATTCCCTGGAACAGCCCAAAAGGATATTATTCATTTACTCTAAATTAATCCAGCCATTAACTGGAGTTTATAACCACTACAGACAGAGCCATCTCCAAGTGTATTCATCATGTTGTGGACACAATGGCTCTGAATGTTCAAAAGATGCAGTTATAAGCAATCAATAGTTCCATATTTTATACTGGTGTTATTAATGCCAGGGTGAGGGAATGTTCTCATGAGCTTCCCTTTTAAACGCTTGAAAAATGTGATCAAAAGAAACACTGTGGGGGAAAAAGGCTCAGGGCACGTTTTAGCAAATAGAAATAATCTAACAGTTCAGGATCCATAGATGTACATGAAAGATATATATATTTAAACCATGAGCAGAGGAGTAAATGCATTGTACTATTAGAAGGCAGTTAATGCTTCTATTTTGGAATTTCTCATTTACCACTTTCCAAGTCACTGAATTAAACTTCCACTGCAGCCAGTTTAGACTTATATCTCAATTTTCATTGGAACCAGTCAATAATTTTAAAAGACTGATAGTGAAGTGTAGGGTGACATCAGTAATAGTTATGTATACTGCAAATACCTAGAGGTAAATGGGATTAGTTGAAAAATTAATGGAAAAATATCTATTTATAAATTTATATATTTATTTATCTATTTATATTTTACAGTAGTGTATCTATAACAAGAGTCTCCTATGTCTTGATTCTGTGCTGGTAACCCAGATGTAAATCATACATATGTAGACATGGTACTTTAGATAATTCATGTCATTTCCCCTAGAAAAAGAAATACAGGTTTATAGGGTGCTTCTTGACAAAACAAACAAACAAACTAACTAAAACCAACAACAACAACAACAACAACAAACTAAAAAAAAACAAAAACAAAAAACCCCCCAAAAATCCAAAACCAATAAGTAATTTGGAAGAGTCTCAGTTGATATCAAGATACCATACACAGGTGATTAGATTTGAAAGAAGAAAATATCATAGGAGGAGAAAAAAACAGTGGTGGCTGCCCACTGAATTTCATGTGCACTAGCTCATTGGTTTAGTTCATGATAATATTTTTCACTTGAATTTCATCTTGGTTCATAGAGCTTATAAATCTATCTGTCAATCAAGATACTTGAAATTGGACACATATTCACCGAAAGGCTAATGGAGCTACCAGCAGATCTGAACCGAGATGAGAGGATATGATGAAATCTCACGTGATGAAAAACACATGCTCTAGTTCTGTTTGGCATTAGCAAATGCTTTCCAGCTAAACTGTGCCATACAAAATGCAAGCCAATCCAAAGTGAACTAAGTAGACATTAGTGCAATTTCATGGAACTGACTCCATCTCCTTCCCAGAGGGATTAGAGAGAAGAACAACATGGAAAGGTGTAACTAAAAATTGAACTGACATACAGTGAAGAAAAGGGAAAAAGAATATATACAGGTACAACAGAGAAGCAGAAGTCTTTGTCCTGTCATGAAAGCCACAGCAGGTTCTCTGGTACTCCAAAGATCTCTCTAGTTAGCCCAACTTCATTCAGTGTCTTTTCTTGCCTTAGAATAATTTCTGATTAAATTTGCTGTTAATTTGGAAATTCCAAAACAAGATATAAATATATGTGTTGTAGTTAAACCCCAGCCCACGACCAAGCACCATGCAGTTGCTTGCTCACTCCCCTGCCAGTAGGAAGGGTGAAAGCCTCAAAACTCGTGGTCTGAGTTAAAGACAAATAGGGAAAGCAAAACCCATACACACAAGAAAAGCAAAACAAGGAATTAATTCACTTCTTCCCATGTGCAGGCAGGTGTTCAGCCTTTTATAGGAGAGCAGGGTCCTATCACATGTAATGGTGTACTTGGGAAGGCAAATACCATCACTTCAAATGTCCCTCCTTCTTTCTTCCTTCCCCCACTTTATATCCTAAACATGATGCCAGCAATAGCAAAAACAATCTCTGTTTTCATCACTGTGTTCAGCACAATGCCAAAACACAAGCCCATACCAGCCACTGTGAAGAAAATTAACTCTACTCCAGCCATAACCAGAAGAATATGTGAAATACATTGTTTGCTGCTACTGTACGGTTCATTCTGCATCCATTTTGCAGACCGGCTATGTTCATCTGATCTTTTTAAGTCTAAACTTTTTCACTCAAGTTAAAAGGAAAGTTATTCCTGATTTATCCTTCCCTGATCTTTTAAAGTACTTTTTAAAATACTTTCTTAATAAACAAAAGGGTCAAATAGTCTCCTGTTTGGCAAACATAGATTAAAAATTGTCTCCCATCTCCCTCAAGTACTGGGGTATTTTTTAGTTTTTTTTGTTTGTTTTGGTTGATTGGTTGGTTTGGTTTTGCTTGTTTGTTTTTTTGTGTTGTGGTTTTTTTTTTTGGTTGGTTGGTTTGGGTTTTTTTGTTTGGTTTGGTTTGGTTGTTTTTTTTTTTTTGTTGTTGTTTTTTTTTGTTTGTTTGTTTTTGTTTTTTTGTTGTTGTTGTTTTTTTGGTTTTTTTGTTTGTTTTTTTTAATTCCGTAGTAAGTTTTGAAATTGTTGAAATGGGTAGATCTATAGTTTTATATATGTCATGGCTGCTCTAAGCAGGTTACCTGGTATGACTGGAGTGTTACTATATCTTCCTCTGCAAGAATTAAGAAAACCTTCAATGAACCAAATACTAAGATATTTGAATGCATAAAGAACCACAATAGTTTGAAATCTTCTTGATGTAATCATTAAAACATCTATAAATCCACTGGGAAAAACTTGGTTTGATACTAATTTTCTTTTTTATTGTATTAATTGCTTTAACAGAAAAATAACATTTATTTTCATATCCACTTTCATCACAATTCAAGTGTTTCTTGTTTTCATTTTTGTTGTGTTGAAATCCTTTGCTCACATATTTGATATTATTGGAAAATTCTTCTATTTCAAAACATAAGATAGATTCTACTAGTTTTATGAAAGAGCAGAAGGAATTTAGGATTATTTATTCATATCCATTAAGCAGTGTTTTCTTTAGCACAAAGATACATTACATGGGTTTAGATTACAAATACCTTTGGCTTGTGCGTATAACGAAAATGTATGATAAGGTCCACCGTGACTAAGTAGTCTGCTTTTCAGGGACAAATTATTTGGGTGGTTTGAAATAAAATCCCATAATCAGGCCATGGAGAAGTCTAAAGAGACAGATGTGTTCAGACCATCAACTAACTGTTATCCTCGTGGATATGGTCCTGCCCTCTTAAAACTTCACAGTCTAGATCTTTCATTCGGAGAAAATTTGATCTGTTGGCCCCTTTCAGCATCAGACACTTCAAGCATTCCACATCTCTATCAAGTGTCAAATCCCACAGTTGGAAGCACTTTTCATCTCTATCATCTCCTTTTAAAGCTAACAGCCAGAACAGGAGAAGAGGCAACCAGGATAAACAAGCTGGAGGTAGACGAAGAATATAGAAATTCAGCGGATCTCAGACTATAATCAATCGCTACTTCAGGAACGATCTGGAACCATTAAACTATTATTCCAGTGGGAACTATCAGACTTGCACTTGGAAGAGTAAAAACAATGTTGCCTGATGTTTTTTATATTCCCCATAGGAGTGACAGACATGGAACTGAACCGAAACAGTTTTCTAAAAAACAGTCATCTTTTTTTTCACCCATAATGGGTGAAAAAATCCATTTCACAATTGTATGTGCCAATTTTGAATACATGCTTGAGGTTTTACGAAGTTTGCTTCTTCTAGATATTTTATTCTGGTTGGGTATTTTGCTAAATTGGTTCTAAACACATTTGAAATAGATTTTTCAGCAAAAAACTTTGAAACAACTTGATAACTAAAATTTAAATATACACTCCTAATACAAATGTAATGGATTTTTTTCTGTAACATGTTTCATCATTAAAGCTGAAATTTTAAATTTGTTAGATCTTATTAAAAATATTTTCAACCTCTTTTTAAAGTTTAATTTTCCTTGACAATATATTCATCTTTGTTAGCTTTTGTATTTTATTTGTACAGTTATTGTTATTCTTAAGCAGTTATAGATAACTATAGAATTTTCAATAGGAAGTGATAACAGTTTCCATACCAAATATAACAAAAAAAGAGCAAGAAATAAAATTTACTGATTTTTCCTGACTGTAGGGATAAAGATCCATTCCTTTTAGAATTAGTGGATGGCCTGCAATACTGTAACCTTTTTACCTGTCTTTGACTTACAATTATTGCTGTCATAGCGCAGATATTCCACTCAATTTTTACCTCATAGGTATCACTGTCATTTTAAATTTTATGGTTCTCATTTAAAGTGTTAATATTTAAGGTCATCATGAACACGTATGCATTATTCTAAGCCCACTTTAAAATACCTCCCTGAAAGATAACGGATCAAAGAATTCAATCAAGCACAACACCTTTGGGAATAAATAAGGAGACAAAGTATTTGATTTTAATGAAATATTGAAAAGCCTAGACGATCTCAAACTAAGTGTTAGAACAGTCTGACTGTAAGAGGAAGTAATGCTTTGTCTACAGATTCTGAAGTACACTCAACAAGAGACAGTAATTCATTTCATAGCATTTGGAGTATCTTATCCCCTCTAAAGCCTAATACTTTGTTTACATCCATGCTCTAAATCTTACATTTTTCATTTCATGGAAAGGCCATGAAACAAAAGGTCAGGGGAATCTGAACTAAAAAAGTTGGAACAATATGTGATTCAGAATATGGCATGAAAATACAGAGTGGAATGAAAAGAAGAAAATACACTACTGCCTGTGAAATGTTAACAAGTGGCTATAAAAGTCTGGTGTTTAAGATGTTAAAATGAGAACAGATACAAGAAGCAACAGAAACTCAGAAATAAAACAGCTTAGAATTAAGATGAATATTCTAATTCAGGCAGTTGAATGTAACTTGAGAAAGAAATGTTCGGTAAAATAGGAAGCAGTTGCTCAAAAGTGAAGGGATTTCTGTAGTTCCTTAGTGCTGCATGAAGGTACAGAACAATGAAGTTTCTGAGAGGATATATGTGAGACTAGAGAACACAAAAATGGGACTGATTGACCTGTTTGAGATGCCTGAGTTCTTGCATGCAGATAGATTGTGAAACTGACTTAAGAGATGAGGTCATACTCAGGAGTAATTTAGGTTGTGTTGGGATCACAGAGAAGGAGATATTATGGCAGGAGAGACCTCTCCAGTTAGAAAGAAGAAAACAGGTTTATGGAAAAAATTATGTAACTAAACATTGTCATAGTCCTGCCAAAAAAAAAGTATTTAAAAAAAAAAAAATCAAAGATGATAGAAGAGGCTGTAACTTGTTATTAGTAAACACATGAAGTTAGGAAAAAAATGAGGTCTCTATTTAATGCATGAATTACCCTGTCTACTGCGGATAATATATGGAACTCCTTTGAGATAAATTTCAGATGCACCATTGTTGTAGTCAGTTAAGGAGGGACCTATACTTTACTATGTTTGTGCTGCAGATATCGAAGAGTCCTAAATACTGAAAGATCAAAGTTACTACATACACCTTATCCTCTGCACTAATAGTTATAAATTATTTTCTCCAATCTGACTCATAACTAATATAGAGAAATCAGCTAGTGCTGACTACTTCTTACTCTCCTAAAACACTGAGAAACCTAGGATCAAGGTTCATTGCAAAACTGCAGTAGGAAATTGAATATTATCTTTTGTGTGAGAGAGAAATTAACACACACTAATATAGGCCCACTATAGGAAAAATGAATATGAACTGAGAACATGGTCCAGTGTGAGGACAGTTATATCTTTACTGTGTCATAATATTCACATATATCTTAGTATCTGAAATCAGAAATCATAACTGTGTGAGAATCCATTTTCTAACAACATCGTATTTTGACATTACAAGTATTTCCACAGACTGCATCCACATGACATCCAAGTAATTTGGTATTTTGTAAACAAATAAGAGGAAAATTCAGAAAAGCCTACATCTACAGGTGAGGAGAAAGAATCTGAAATTGCATCTGTCATAACCCATGCGAGTTGTCAGACAAAACTCATCTGAGAAACTTCATTTAAGATTTGTTATATCTTCCACTAGAAACAATGTTTTAGACAAGCACTTTTCTAACACAACCCCCTCTGTTGTATAGAAATGCTTCCTACCACCTTGACCAGGATTACTAGTATTGGAAAAACTTTCTAGAGTTTGAAATGGAGAATCTAGCTTGTTCTGCATTCACTAAACCTGCTTCAGTCTCTTGCCATTGACAAGAAAAAAACATGGGCTAACAGTTCTGTGTCATAGTCAACACTTCTAAGTTCAAAAGGGCACAACACAGTAAGCTAATGCTTTCAAGAATATTGAATTACCACCATTTTATCTGATTGCTTCTCATTCTCTTTTCTAATCACTCTCAACCCTGAAGTAAATAAAACCTCAATAAACCAAATCTCTCTTTTCTTACTGCAGTTGCACACTGGAGCTAATTTAACTAGAGATGTTTAATTTAATGGTCATGAGAAGAGTCTGAAACTGTAAATAAAATATGAAAAAAATAAATTAAG
The DNA here is from genome assembly GCA_035221455.1 of Xenops minutus. Classification (NCBI taxonomy): domain Eukaryota; kingdom Metazoa; phylum Chordata; class Aves; order Passeriformes; family Furnariidae; genus Xenops; species Xenops minutus. The sequence goes on along the minus strand of JAWWEE010000074.1, from coordinate 82,081,272 downwards.
AAATTATGTGTAGCTTGATTTAAATTTGGCATAGTATATTGGTACTCAGATATAATTGCATTTATAACTGCTAGGTAAGTAAATGTTCATAAATGTTAATTCATGATGAGGTTGAAGAAAAAGGTTATCTCATTTTATGCTTTTAAATTTACTTCAAATAATCACTAGCTGCCAGAACATAATTCATATAATAGTGTGACATTTCATCAGACAGGTAAACTGGCAGGAAAGAATGTATTAATCCTGTACAACAAATAGATATTTCATACTATTTTTAACAACTGTGTTTGTATGGAATACCTTAAAAATAAAATATTTGATAAAACGAGGAACATCCTTGATTTTGTTTAGCACAGCAGCTTGATCCCTTGTTGAAAACACCTGCCAAACATCCACATTCTCAATATACAAGTAATAGAGAATTCTGTCCAAATTCATATATACTTGCTTCTTTGAGAAAAATACATCCTATGGGTCAGATTTCACACTGAGTCAAATTTTCCTTAATTTTTCTACATAAACAACTTCATAAAGAAACATACAGAACAAACTCCTGTAACAGTGTTACAACTTCATGCCTGTTACATGATTCTCAAGAGCCTCAGGGCATGGATTGTGCCCTATGTAAAGAGAGGCGAGGAAAAAGGCCATGGAAGATGAGGCTTTGTAAATCACTCATTTGAAATTCCACTAATTTATAAATTTGTGTATGTTTGAACCAAATTTGAACTGACTCTATTCTAAATCAGTGTTCCATAAACCAACTTTGGCACTGTATAGATCCCTTAGGCTTACCTTTTAGTAGAGTTGATTAAAAGCTCCTGTTTTATTATCAACTTTTTTTTTTCCTTTGGGTGAACACAGTGGTTTTTGTAAACAGGAATAATAATCCACAAAAACTTGCTTTGAAAGTGCAAATTGCTTACAAATGCCTTTAAAGAAGTAATCTTAGAGGCATTGGTATTTCTAGTCTAGTTCACACATTATCCTGAAGATGAATGTAAATCAATGTCATAAATGGTCAAATGTCCCATAACCCAGCACCTGGACTAATCAATCCCTATGTGTTTTTAAGCAGGTGATTGCTCCTTGGTATGGCAGAATCATGTAAAAATTCAGCAACTGAAGTCCTAACAGCAGGATTATGCAGTACCCAAGTAACCTATGAAATGCACACAGATGTTTCAAGAGTTTCAGTTAAGGTATATCTTCCCTGTAGCAATAACCACAGCAGCAAGTACTACCCCATATCTAGCTCTCATTCACACACTGAAGGCCTCTGACCTATTTTCAGAGATATTCTCAGCCTGAATTTGTTAATTTAACCTAGGGCATAACCAAATCCCCAAGTGAGACTTTTGCTCAAGCTAGCAACCTCAAGCATGGCAAAGGTAGGCTGAAGCCACATAAGGAGCTGCTAATCCTGCAGTGCCTTCTCAGGAAAATGAATCCACAACATAACAGGCACATTCCTATTTATTACAGCATTTCTCATTCTTTGCTGCACAGCAGCTTAGGCAAAAATGGCACTGATATTAACAAAAAGAGTGAAGCCCACATGGCTGTACAGAACCACTCTGGGAAAAGAAAAGATATCAGGAGTTCCTAAGAATTAAATAATTTCCTTTTGTTACACGGAATTCCAAGTATTTGCAAATGTCTATAAGGACATGAGTTATTGGCAATGTACTTGCTTGCCCTTTGTCAAAATCAGGTTTAAGATTACAGTATAATGTAGAATAGGAAGATGGCTGGTCTGAAACTGCACCCAATAGAAAAAAAAAAATCAGACAAGAATTTCATCACTGAATGATCCTTGCTGGCTTTTATTACTAAAGCTAACTTCAGTTCTTCCAGACCCCATCTGAACTATGATTTCTAATCTGAAAAGTAGTTTTTGAAGTCAAATTTATGACATACAATTACATTATTAATTCCAAATTACTGTAGAATTCCTTTCTAGGGAAAAACTATTCTGTGACCTGATTTTCCTATCTTACATTCAAATAACTAGCTTTTTGGTAAATGTTGTATGAGCTTTAGGAGTGTCTGTGCTTTTCTTCCAGGTTTTATCCAGATTTTCCTACTTATTTCTTCAGGCAGATAATTTCTAAAGAATACTCCAAGTCAGAGCAGCTCTCTGTTTGCAGGATTTACTTTGCATAGATGAAAAGAGTCACTCTCAACAAGGAGGTCATAATTGCTCCTCCTTCTCTTTAGCTGTCCTCTATCAGAGTTCCAGCCTCCACTGATGATACACTGATAGCTCTAAAATCACTGCTAATGGCAAGCATATTTTTAGCAATTGGAATAAAATTCACAACAGGAAAGTGCAGGTGGTTGTGAAATACTCTTCTAACAATTTCTCTGCCAAATTTCCTAGGCCCTAGGCTAATTTTAACATGTGCATGATAGGTTTGAGCCTTCTGGAAAAGAAAACACATAGAGTGAAATTGCAATAATTTGACACAATTTTTTTCCCCATGTTTTTAACAAGAAAGTTGTTAAAAATATGCAACACGAACACCACACAGTTTCTTTCAATTACTGTTTTTTCTTCAAAACTACAGGAAATATGCCATATGAAAAGAGCAACTCTAACAACAGCATTTTTCATGTAGATAAGATGCAAATGAGTTGATACACAAAGATTAGAAATTATAAAACATACTCTAAATAGACTCTGAATCTCTTGTTTCCCAATACAAATGAGTAGCAATTCCATTGAGCTAAAAACAAATAGTCCTCATTTAACACAACATCAAAATCTGTCTTTTGTTTAAAGGCTAAATTTTGCACCTTAAATGAGTTATCCCTGGCTCATATAAATGAGATAAATTACAGCCAAACGAACCTTTACTACTTTCATTCTGAGCCTATTCATGGTTTGGGTGTGGTTCCCCTGAAGATGAAAACTGATTTTCAAATTTGCATTGCTGCCTCAAAATGTGAGACCAAATATCCCCACCTCCCTCAGTCTGTAATAGAGCGATACCAAAGAACTTACAGTGACAGAGAAGAACTCCAAAGTGACTGTGTTCTAAATGCCACAGTATCTTATGAACGTGACAAATTTCACATGTATCAGAGATATAATGGCATAATATAGCTTGTCTCTCTGTCTTTTGAATTTTACATTCCAAAAGTTATGACATTATAATTTTTTTAATATGATCCTACTGTTACTAGTCATAATCTGTTGGTGAAAAGATAATGAATATCAGAAATCAAAACATAAATGTGTTTGAAAAGCCTTATTCCCTAGTGATTTTAAGTAAAATTTTCTATATATTTCTATACCTGAACAATTAAATCCCTTACAACTGGTTACTCCTTATGTTCACTGCATCTCTGTACAGACAAGGGCTATGCCTTTCACTATATTTCATCTGAAGAAAATAGCAGGAGAAAAGTGATATTTTCAAATTATTCTATTGCCATTGTAAGGTAATAAAATTTTATTATTATTTTGCATTTACTATATCAAAATGTTAATAAAATAATCATGTTCTGTGATAGCAAAGGTAATATTTCCCTTACTTTTGGGCACACTCTGGTTATATATATTATATCAGCATGAAAATTATTTTCACATGACCATTTTCCCTCCCATTTTTTAAATCAAAATCTCATATGGTTGTATTTTCTGTAAAGAATCTTTTATCATATCATCACACAAATTTTTCACATTGCTGTGATAGTTCATTTGAAAATATTTTTCTGGCTGCTAGGTCTCAATGGAGTTTGACATCAATGCATAAACTCTGTTGCTGTTAGATTTTCTTCCTTCCAAAACAAATAAAGGTGGTTCTAGTCAAGTCTTATCATAGGGAACATATGCCAAAATTTCAAAAGATGTTTTAAAGTAGTCATGACGAGTTGAATTTCTCTATTTTCCTGCTTTTATTAAGTTATCAAGACAAAGCTGCCAGCATTGTTCCTAACTCCACTTTAAGATTTAGTTTGTTGCATTGACAAATAAGAACATGTCTTATGCATGAGATTCAGCTAGTCCAAAAAAAGTTTAAAAGAAAAACATATCCGTACTATTACTCACTCTCTGAACAGGTAAACTGCTGAAACCAGCTGAAGTAAAAGCAATGTGTCATAGCTCATGTCCAAACATTTACACTAAATAATGATTTATCTAAGTAAATTGCAAGCTTTAATTATTTACAAAGCATTTTAATACACAAACTTATCCTAACAACACCATATAGTACCAGAAATAAAACTTCCAACATATCTAAAATCTACACTGTAGAAAAGTTTTCAAATTATATGATTTATATTTCTGAGCTAACAGAGTCACTTTTACTTCAATAGTCAGAGTCTGTCACTCTTCTTTAGCTCAGTGGGTAAGAAAGCTTAAATTCTATTAAAATAGTTCAATCTCTGTTATAACTGGGCAGAGGAGATACTGATTCCTCTTTGCTGATTTGTAGAGACAGTCTTCATTAAGCATGGAGTCTGCAAGGAGTTGTCCTTACATTTAATAGAAAATATATAATTGATTTACATCTTAAGATTACCTCGCTTGAAGCGGTTGTATTAAAGAAATTCTCACAGCGCTGTAGTGATTATTCACAATAAAATAAATCTTAATTTCTACATTTTGAGGGATCAGTCCCTCTTCCACATCTCCCTGTCTTGATATTTTCTAGTGCATAATGAATAGCTGATGTTTTTTGATGTTATTGCAGTTGGTTCCTCGGCCCTTTTAAAAAAAAAAATCAAAATGATTATCTAAAGGAATAAAAGGGTACTACTGCAGCCTCACAGTGAACTGCAAACGTGAAAGGTTAGCATTTTATAACTTCGTACTGAAACAACAAAAAAATCAAAAACTTCAGAGGGTTTAAAAACAGCCTCTGAAAATAAGATGAAAAACAAAGCTTGTTCTCAGGTCACAATCTTTTTATAACAATTATTTATTTTACACTCCTCTAAGAAAAATTCAGGTAAAAGCTGGTTCTAGGAATGTTAGCAAAATATGCAGAAAATATCTCAATCTGTCACTTCCACTTCTATCTTTCAGTGTGGGTCAGATGCACTGTGAATGGCTTCAGTATCTCCTGAAGTTTACATCAGTGGGAATCTTCAGCTATTTCCTCTAATCTAAAAGTATTTTCCACACTTAGTACACGGAATTCTGGTTTCCAGAATGCTTTGATGCATTTTGACTATTTAGACAATGGGGTTTAGTTGTTTTCTCAATTTAATTTCACTGATAATATACCAGAACATTCATTTAATTTTCATTGCTAGCATATATTTTAGACTAGAAAAATCAGAATTGCAAAGAACACTGTTCAAAGGTACTTAAAATATATTTTAAACATGCTTTAATTAGAAAGATGAGCTAATCGATCTCTCTTTAAACTTGCTAGATACAAGCATACTAACATTGTTACGATTTATGCTGCAGAAGTTAAAAAGTACAAGAACTAGCAACACATAGACACTGAACTTTTATTTTTCTGCTTTTGAATTCCTAGTTCCTGAAAAAACTTTTAAAATCAAAGATACTATACTATCAATGCTTGTCACAGATGTACATTGTATTTGCATGTTTGGTGTAGTCTTCTCTTCCACATAGGTAACACCAGCAATTTTTTTATTTTTTTTTTTTTTTTAATTAGAATTCAAATATACATAATTGGAAACCCTAAATTACTAGACAGGAGTTGTCTTTGCACAGTTGCACTTGGAAAGACTGGCTTTTGACTTCCAGAGAATTTAAATGTTCAAGGAACTGAGTGGCTTACAAAAACAGCTTCATAGAAGCAGGCATGACAAGGTAATGACAGACTTGAAGAGGCTTTCAGCATACCAGAAATCCAGGTATATGCTGAACTTTTTGAAGAATAGCACAGACTAATTCTTAATGAAGACACTGGTGCAGAATAAACACATGCAGAAAGTATTTTTTTTTTTTTTTTCCTGAAGTCAACACTCAGAAACCTAAAAGTCATTGTGAGGTTATCATATTAAGTTCTTATGTTGCAAAGTTAAAACCAGATTAGGAATTTTCAAATTCTTAATCCTTCAAATGACATAAGTAAAAACAAGACTCCTCATTTTACAAATTATATGAGACACTCCACAACATGTTGCTGTTACAGAAGTCACAATCTAATTATATCAAAGCCAAGAATTTTTTTTTCCAAATATAATAAATTACTGAACTTAATTTTCTCAGGAATTATGTTCCATATTTCTATCCTAGAGATGTTTGAAATAAAAATTACATATTACTGACCAGTAAGTGTTCTTAGTTCATGTTATTCTTATTTCGGCCAATCTGGGTAAGGAATATTTTGATCCATTGGTCGAAAAACACTTATGAGGCCCCATCATTCAACAATACGATCAGAGGTTATCTTCTATCTACACTCACTTCACAAATAACCATTAATAGTTGCAATAAAACTTGCTTTATGCTATATGTTGTATAAATAACCTGAATTCAGCAGTGACTTATGTAAGAATTTCACCAGCATCAGCACTAGATCACAAAGTTTCCTTTCTGTGTAACATAAAATTAAGAACTTAATACTAAAGGGGAGGGTTTTGCCACAGAAAGGATGGTATGCTAAATCCATGGGCCACAGGAACTGCAATTTAGATAACTATGTTCCAGTGAGTTAGGAAATTATTATCTCTTTTGACTTAAGCTGTTAACAAGCAACTCAAAGCCTTTGATTTTAACTTAATCAGGAGGAGAAACTGAATCCTGACCCAGGTATATTCAATGCAAACCTATTCATTTATTAGAAGACTCATTATCCATATCAAAGGGCAATTTGAATAAACACGTCACTTTCCATGTATTTTTTCTTTGCTACATAGGTTATCTGACTTTCCTTTGCCTTTAAGACAGAAAGCTTAGTCAAATCAACACATTATTTTGAAGTTCTTGACTATAAATGCTTTGTAGGATTACTAAATAAGAGAAAAGGATGTCATGCTTTACTAAACTACTGTTTTTCTTTAATGGGTTTAAATGAGAACTAAGCCTTGTACCTACTTGTAAGTAATTTTCAATGGCTCTCTACTGTAAATGACGTTTTTGGAATGTAGGACAAAGTCCTCCACTTTGCTGACCTTGGGATATAAACTATAAGGTAAAATTCTATCTTTAGGTCTCAAAGGTTTTATTGGAAGTGCCCGACATTATTGTGCCATTTATTTGATGTTTATGACCCTGTTTTTATTTTTAGAATTCTCTTCTGGCATATTATTCTATAGCTCTGTTTAAATTGCAATTATTTTCAATAATATCCATTAGATATTACTAAGTTGTCTAATTAAAAAATCCTTATAATGAATATAATTTTTCTCATATGACTTGGATGTCACTAATCTGCTTTTCATTACCTGAAGACTATTTGCTTCTTAATTGGAAAATATGACACTACACACATTTTCCATCTTCTATTAATCTTGGAACTACAGAAATGTTAATTTAATAATTTATTAAAACACCTGTGTGATTATATTTTTTTTGTAACTCTTACTGCACAGCAATCTATTTCATCATTTTCATTGTATTTATAACATAGCACAAATGTACCCTTATTAAAATTTGATGTTTTGTGACCTGTAGGAGGCATGAGCTCACAAGAAAGATGGAGAGGAACTACCTACAAGAGCATATAGTGACAAGACAAAGGGAAATGGCTTTACACAAAGACAATAGATTTAGATTAGATATAAGGAAAATATTCTCTTCTGTGAGGGTGGTGAGGCACTGGAACAGGTTGCCCAGAGAAGCTGTGGATGCCCCATCCCTGGAAGTGTTCAAAGCCAGGCTGGATGGGACTCTGAGCAACCCAGTCTAGTGAAAAGTGTTCCTGTCCACAGCAGGAAGGTTGCAATTAGATGATCATTAAGGTCCCCTTCCAACCCAGGCCATTCTGTGATTCTACTTTAGTGTAATTTTAACATGCATATGTTAACAATGTTACTTCTCTTAAGCTTTTAACATTAAAATTAAAAAATCTTCAATACACATCTATGTTGTGGCTACCCCTCTCTGAGCACACCACTGTCATTTTGTGAATTTGCTAGTCAGTGTTTTGCAAAACACTAAAATTCCCAGTAGCTCCCAAGTGTCTGGGTTGAATCATTTCAGCAGAGCTTTAAGTGCTGGGAAAAAAGTTTCTGTTGGACCTTTTTTTTTTATCCATGAGGGAAAAGCCTATTCTCAAAATACTGCCTGGTGCTTTCATTTGGCAAGTGAGATAATGTTGCCATGAGTAAACAGCAAACAAACCCAGCTCAGTTTGCCCATGGTTTGAGCCCAAGCAATCCACACAGACCAGAGATCCACAACTACAATCAGCACATAACTTTCAAAGCAGGCTATTTAAAAGCTAAATGACTACGTTACTAAATAAAAAACTCAGTTTATATAATGGCTTAAATGCTGTATCTGGCCAAAACACAGAAGCAAATGTTATTTGAAATTTTCAAATACATTCACTTAAACAAAGTAAAATACTGATGTACATTATTTTGGTGTCTTTGTTTGCTACAAATAACATACAATTAAAAAAATATTTTTTTTCAAAGCAATGAACTACAAGAATTAAGAATAAATTATCAAAATAGTTGCCAATATAGTTATAACTAGTTATTAAAGACCAGGTGGATTTTCATTAGTAGCTCTATTTCAAATATATTCTTAATTTTCTCCATAAGTTCTTGCAATGTTGGTTACTGACATTTTTTCTTTAAAAAATTAAAATGGTCTAAAAGCTGTCCCTAGACTTTAAAGAATGACATCATTTTTCCTTTTATTTCTTAAAAAAAACACAGAATTTCCTAAGAAGCATGTTAATTTTCTTGGTTCCTAACACAACTGAAGCAAAAGGCAAAATGGAAACCATTTTCTTAAAAATACATTAATTCTGTTTCCATTTCAAGATCTTATTTGAATTTTGACTGGTTATGCCAACAGTTTTCTAGAGCATCTGTGAATCATTTGTTAGTTTGCTGTTGAGCCCTCCCACTGCCTCCTCCTCTCAAAGGAAAGGATCTATCTGCATCATGAGGGTGGGTTTCTTGGCTTTGGATTTTAGAACTGAGTATCCTTAGATCCAATGTAAGAATGAACTTAGTACCTGTAAAAGTTTTCACCAAACCAAAGTCCTTTTACTGTCTGTACAAATACAGCAACCTATTTACTTTAACAACTTTCTCTTCTATTTTCCAACCTGTGGTACTGCAACACCAAGATTTTTCAAGCAACATTTCCATTTTATGTTTAAATGTAGTTTTTGTAACATCTATACACAACTGCTATTATTTACAGCACTGCACACTGATAAAATTAAGAATGAAATTTTAAATGGATATAAAGAGCACAGAATTCTTAAAACATTCTTACACTTACAGTAAAAGTTGTTATTATTGTCCTTTGACAAAAAATATCTTAAGAAGAATAAAATGTCAAGAGAAAACAATCAACAGATCAAAACTTTCTCAAAGGAGGGCAAGATGTTTATGTTTAGAGATAAGTACAGCTTGCCTACTGAAGGATAACAACCATTCAACTGCTATTAGGCAGTGAAAATTTAACAGTACCTATAGGAAGTGAAATTTCTTTGCCAAAATCTGAGAAAAAATATTAATTCTATATAACCTTTGTAGAGTCTTTTTAATAAAATAGTAGGTATATTCTGTGGTTTGTGTGATAGCAATAATATATATCAGATTGCAGTGAGAGCGTTTTACACAGTATTGAATTAGTATTAATTCCTGCTTGTAGGAACCATGTTTCCTATATACAAGCTTTTTGGTTTTATAGTATAAATTCTCTAGTGTCTAAAAAAAACCCACATCCCTCTTCCCAAATAACTATTTCCTTATTGTAACTCTGCAGACTTCTAAGCCTGAAACGGGACCCTCATGTGTGGAATTTTTTTTTGTTTCTGTAGGATCTTTCAGAGATCAGTCTGATTAGATCTCATTACTTTCATGTGAAATTCCATCTAATATCCTCAGTCAAGTTAAACTTCTCTCCAATTTTACTGGAAACCTCCCTCTATCAACTTGTTTACAATGTTTCTGTGTCACCTTCAGTGAGGACTATGACGGGCAAGAAGGATCACCATGCTGGAATCACCATTTTGGTTTGACCATCAAACATGTGACTGTTACATACTGAGCATACTAGAGGTGAAAATGCATTATAATCCAAGAGAGCATCTTCCTGCTTAACTCTTTGTTTGTTTGTTTGTTTGTTTGTTTGTTCGTTCGATTTGGTTTTATGCTAGAAAGTCAAAATAACATAATCAGTCCCATAAAGTTTTTTTTGTAGAATATAGGTGGATTTTGCTATTTCTACCAATTACAGGGAAACAACCTTTTAACTCTTTTACTTTCCAAAGTCTCATCCTATTCATTACTAAAATTTTTCTATTAAGTGCCATATGTGAATAAATATTATATTTGAGACAGATCACTGAAAATTGTCTCACAAAGATCAGTGTTTTACTAACATGAAGAAAACCAAGCCATATTACTACAGTGATAAATTGTTCAGTTTTAGATATAGACAAACATTAATTTCTTAAGCTAATTTGGATAAGATTTGTAATTGGATTTCCTGAAAAGCTCAAGGGCATTTCAAATGCTTGAAAATTTTGTGGGTTTCTTTTTTTTTTTTTGTTTTGTTTTCTGTACATTGAATACTTGCTTAACACTGCAGAAGTGTTTTTTGACTCCAATATATTCTCTGAACACTGACATGTTTATTATTAAGATCTATTATCACCTGATAAACATTTTGGGATTTAAAACATATCTCTGCCTGTCAAATTTAGAGAAGCTCATTCAAGCCTTTATGTCTCATAGAGTAGGCTGCCCTAATATTCTGCTCAGCGATTTGCCAGCCAAACAGACAGATTACTGAGCTTCACAACTGTATATCACAAAGAAACACAAGCATACTTCCTTGATGATGGTGTCACTACATAACCTCCCCATAAAACAAAGGGAGGAATTTAACAACTTTATGTTGGACTATAAAGGAAAAGCCTGTAGCAGCTAGAAGCACTAGTATATCTAGGAGTTATCTTTTCAGTTCTACAAATGTGATTGAATTTCTCTAAAACCAGACTAAATGCACACGATGAATTGGTATTATCTCCTGAAGAAATGACATTTTTCTCTGTACACAACACTAGTAATGTTTAATTCTTCCCAATACAATTAACTATTTTTTTACTGAGTAATTTGTCATATAGATAACTGCTTTATGAAGACAAATGTAAGAGTGTATTAAATATAAAACTGATTTGTGAATGTTCATCACAGGCACATTTTCATTAAAAGCTGGGCTCAGTCCTCCCAGCCTGATGCCTATTAGCTAAATAGAGGTTCCTAATAATGTGATCTTCCTGAAGTAAGATTGCTCATACACATAACTCGATACATTGTCATTGTGGTTTAAATGTTTAAAATAAGAGAGTTATAATATCATCTCATAAATTAGGACTAATCTCCACTGATTCACTAGAATACTGGACATGCTTTGGGAAATTTTTCAAAAGAAATAAATGTAGGTTCCTCTAAACAAAGCTATGAGAATTGCTAACAATTCTGTTTTGTTTTAATTAATATTTTTTTACTAATAGGAATGAATGATTAATCAGTAAAAAACCACTTTAGTAATAATTTTAAGAATTATTTTTGAAAACCAAACAGAAATACTCAAACTGAAGATTTTATTAAAGAATATGATTTTTTTTTCACATGACAAACCTTAAAATGAGAGATTATTAGAATTTTAAATTATTATGATTTCCCTGCATTATTTCAATTTATACACTGAATCAGAATAACAATCTTCATGCCTTCTGCTTACAAAAGCAAAAAAAAAAAAAAAAAAAAAAGTATGGTACATTCAGTGGTGAAACTTTTTGTTGCAATCTGCTATAGAGTGCATTTAGTTCTTTGATGAAAGATAAACTTCCCTTCCATTTTAATATTTTAATAGAAGAAAAATAAAGACTTTTCCTTTGTTATCTTATTTTTCACTATTACATTCCATGCATGAAAAATACTACAATAGAATGTAATGGAGTTTTCCAATAAAATAAACTAGGAGAACGGTGCATTTTATGCTCAGATTAAGTACCTCAAAATTCGAGGCACTAATAGTTTGTCTTAAAACATTTTTCTCCATTTTTAAAATACTTTTTAAAGAGTATTTTACAGTGATGATTTCTGGTAATATTCATAGGGCACAAATTAATATAGAGCTTAGGCTTACTTCTAACAGAGGGTACACCATAATAAAACCTTTCCTTCTTTAGATAGATATACATTTGTTCACCACTTGCACAAGATTTTGAAAAGTGTAACATGACCTATGCTTTCTCAGCTATGTCTGGCACAACAAAATCATACAGATGAAGAGCCCAGAAGCAATCTTTGAGCACTACTGTAATACCAGAATTTTGAACTGTAAATATAAAATTAAAATCAACAAAACTTTGATTTAATTATAATTCTGACCTGCCTTAACAACACTGAAACTCTAGTCAACAAAAAACTACATGATATATCTAGAGACCTAGCTGTAAGGGGTGTAGTACTTTTAGCTGGAGAAAAAAAAAAAAAAGAAAAAAAAAAGAAAAGAAAAAGTCTGTAAAACTCTGCTAAGATTTCAGATACCATGTTGAAAACATTGTTTTGAAGCAAAATTTTGAAATAACTTTTGGTTGTATAGTGTTCAAGGACAGGTTGGACATGACCCTATAAGCAACCTTATCAAGTGAATAATATCTCTGCCCATAGCAGGGTGGTTGGAACCAGATGGTCCAAGGTCCCTCTCAACCCAAACCATGTTGTGGTTCTGTGATTTTGATTCTGTGATTCTATGATTTTATTTTGAGGTCTTATAAAATTTTACTTCATAAATAAGACTTCCTTTTCTGAAATAACTTAAGAGAAAACATTAAAAAAAATCAATTAACAAATTTCCTTTTCAAGAAAGATATAAAATTTGACTTTTCTTTTTTAGCTTGTTTTTTCCTCTTATCAGACTTAAGCCATAGTCCTTTCCTGCCCACCCCCCCACTCCCCTAGTGTTGGCACAAAAATAAAAAGCCATTCTTAGTTGTCAGCAAGGCATGGTTGATTTGGTGACTAAGGAAAAGGATTAGTTGACCCAAAGATATCAATTTCTAAGGGTGTTAGGAGTGGTTGCAACAAAAACATGATTCTGTTGATGATTTAACTGTTCTCTGATTTTTGTGATGTATGGGATTCAATAAAACCTTGCTAGAGCTGTGCATGTTGTTTCCCTGACACTTTTCAACTACAGCAGAAATTTAACGCCTTTTGCTAAATACAGGGAAAAAGACTGTAGGAGTACAAAACGTGAAAGAACTACATATAAGCATAAGGAACATGGTTTTTTTCCTGTAAATTATGGGCTTATTCAAACTGGTAACAGTACCCATCATTTTGTCAATTTCTTTGATAGTAGCATGCACTACTTCCCATGAAATGCTGACACAAAACAGGCATCATTTGCATTTTCATCTTTTTCCTTGTTCCACATATGTTTAATGCACTTTCTGGTTTTGCACTAACATGATCATTTTTTGGTGGATTTGCACCACTGGTTCTGGGAACAACAGAAAGTATACCATAGTGAATCTTTGGGTGGGAAAGAGAAAGGAAGAGGAAGAGTTGACCAGCAAATGTTCTTTCTCATTAGAATTCTTTCTCATAAGGATTTTTGATTGGAAAATGTTGTCTGCAGATTTCGTTTGCATTTCAGATAAGCCAGTGAAAGATATCCCTAGCAAACAATATTTGTGACTTTGAACTTATGAGGTTTGATCCAAAGCAAAACCTCTTTTCTTTGGCAGCCCTACATTCTACTCAGAACACCTTCTCAGGCTGTGACATCTCATGTAGACAAGGGAGCATAGTGACTATTGGAATGCTTTGAACAATATTTGTTTTTATTTTCTGTGACGTTTTTAACTAAGATAATTGAAATAGGAAGAATAATATTAGAAAACTGAAATCAATAAGCCTGGGAAGACATATCTGAAAACTCAGCAGCAGCCTCCTCTGCCAAAAACTCTCTTCACTGCAAAGAAATTAACAGGGAGGGGCTCACATTCTGAAATAAATTAAATCCATTTGATAAGACATTACAATAAAAGCAGCTTCAGTGAACGTCTGTGTCTGTATATATCAATAAATAATAAAGTAGAATCTTGTGAGGCTGTAAGCACCTGTAAAAATACTGTAAGTCAGATTCAATAAAGAATCTAAGAAGGCAAAAGGGGTTTAAATCAGATATATAGTTCTAAGATATAATAGAGTAGTCCCTACTGAGTTGCATGCTCTACCACAATGACTTCTAATGCTCCATAGGTGCAATACTGTACAACTATACAACTACTGCATAGTTTCTTAGTTCCATTCACAAATATTTTAATTTTGTCAGGATTCAGAAGCTTATGTCCAAGTCCAACTAAAATATATAAATTAAGTCCTTAATTTCCTGAATCTTTTGAAAGACTTGACCTAATAGATACTTTCTCATATGTAAGATGTGTGGTAGGATGATAGGACTAAATGCAAAGAATGCAAGATTTTTATCTTTATATATCTAAATATATATATATTTATATATAGCAGTAAAATGTGGAAATGAAAATGCATTTCTTTTGCAAAACACTGATGTTCTGATTTCATTAAAGTACTAATACATATAATAGTGTATCAAGATTCAGTCCTCCTTTCTATGTAATGAATAGGGGGCTTAATCACCTACCTCACAGTTCCAGATGCCGCATCAGATGGTCAATATATGTGTGGTGGTTTAGTTTTCTTGGGTTTGGTTTAGGCCTTCCTTGGTAACAATGTCATAACTAAGGAAGTATTCCAC
>JAWWEE010000074.1:82026520-82040872 GCA_035221455.1 Xenops minutus | reverse complement strand
CTGGATACCCGGGAAATAGGAATATTCCTTTCACATGTGAGCAGGGGGTTGCTAGGGGTTACAATCTAACCAGGGGGAACCGTACATAAAAGACGCGAGGTAATGTTGAATTATAAAGGCTCTGGTCCTTTGGAAGCTGTCACGGTGGTGGTCTTGTATCTTGAGGCTTCTTCTTCTACGATATATATTCTGGAGAATTCTCTGTTTCAAGTGTGCTGTGGCAGAAGTATTTCCCAACATAAACACTAAATATTAAAAAGCCGTGCCTTCTTACGTCTTGAGGTTAGGTTAAAAATCAGGACCTTTAAGTGCAATGCATTCTCTCTTCTTCTTTGCCATCTGGTTCTGAGCTTTTAAAGATTCTTTTCTAAGTATATAGTTTTAGTTAGAATTGGTTGCTACTCAAGCTTGAAAAGTTGACATTATCATGCTGTTGAACACACCTGTAAAGGCCAACCAACATCAAGAAAATACACAATCTGTCTGTAATGCCTGCTACAAAACTAATTTTTCTTCTGTGTGGACAAATGACAGCTGAGTACATGTGCAGTTGCACAGATGAAGCTTTCACTTCTTCTTAAGCTGGAAAGGATAGCAATTTGTTTAAAACTGAAAGTAAGGACTCGGACTGCGAATAAGATTTGCTCAAATATACACCAAACTCTAAACAAATGTTTATACAATTGCAACTTTTTACCTAGGTGAGCAAATGCACAAGGAATTAACTCTTCTATCTTTACAATCTGTTCAAATAATTTAAGCTTTCTTTCTTCCTCATCCAATTAAGAAATCATCTAATCCTTGTGTTTGGCTCTATAATATTGCTAGAATTTGGCCATTAATTCCCTCCAAGAATTTTGTTTTAAGCAGAAAGACCTTAGTCCTACAGATCTGTGTGTTCCTGCTGCTCATCTTCCACTGCCAAGTACGCTTATTAAATTCCAGCTTTGTTTTGCATTTTTCACCAAACCAAAACATGTGAGTACTTTAAGATCTGTTTATAAAAGGTGAAAATGTAATGATTAAAGATGTGAAACTGGTGTTTTAGTGCCCCTATCCCTATCTCAACCTCCTTGACTCCATTTATTTTGAAATAAATGTTTACATCCCACTTGTGTGACAGAAATAGTCCCAAGCTACTAGCTTTAAATTACATGTTCACCTTGCACTGTTGTGTCCATGCATTTCTCACTTTTCAGAGTTTAGCTGACAAGGAAATCTGTAAGCATTTCACATGCACACAAATCAAGAAAACAGACTTCCTAAATAGGTACTCCATGCCCCAAGCCTGGCAGAGTTTAAGAGGCACTTGGACAGTGCCCTTAATAACATGTTTTACCTTGGTCAGCCCTTAATCAGTCCGGAAATTGAACTAGATTGCCCCTTCCAAAAGAAAGTATATTCTATTCTAGCCTAGTCTAAGAGTGACCCTGTTTCAGAGGCAAAAAATACTCTGGTTTCCTTGTTCCCTGCAGTATTCAGCACCTGCCTTTTCCTCCCTCCTTTATAAATCTCCTCCAAGTCTCTTCATGACTACTAGAAGTGCATTCAAACTGTACATTCAATTCCTTCAGGACACTGATTATTGTTTTTTTAATGTGTGGAGATAAAGTCTTACTGTATTCAAATATAATTTTGTTGGTGATGTGAGAGACTTTAGGTTCTATAGCACAAAGACTCCTTCTGGTACTCCTTTGCCTCGCTGTCTGTCTTTTTCCAAACTTTCCTTGAAAATACATTTTTATAATATATTTTTTCCCTTAGTTTTATATTTTTTTTTTATTATTTTAATTCAATGTAACTAGAGCATTTTTTTTAAATCCTTATTCTCTCCTGGTGCAAATTAAGACAATGTAATTGGTCTGTTGAAAACACCAGCAATGTGAAAAATCTTTACTTCCAAGTATCACTTCTGGGGATTTTTTGTATGAAAGGCAGTCTACACAAATGAAGATTGTGCAGCAGGTAAAATGCAGGAAAATAGCTATATTTCAAACCACTGCAGTTCACTAGACAATACTAAAACCTCTTTAGAGACATGAATTTCTTGCTTAGAGTAGCTAAGCTGTGTTGTGTGTTTGATTTTACTGAATAGTGTTATAATCCTGTATATACAATCCTGGTACAGATGTTCAACTGGGTTAAATCAGTATAATATTATTGGCTCAAGTGAGCTCATTCAAATCTCAGGTTTGTTTTGCTTTTTTTTAGCAAAGAGAAACCCATGAGTATTTTAAGAACTTGTTTATAAAAGATACTATAAAGAGGTAATGGTTACAGCTGTAAAACTGGTGTTTTCTAGGTAGATAAACCATAATTTTTAAAACCTGCTACTTTCATTTGTAATTTCCAAGGCAGTACACATTTTTCTCCTTCTGTGCAGTACACTTACTTCTGAAGGCTTGCTTCACAGAAAGCACAGTCTCTTTAGGCAGGAGACTACAGATGAAACGGTGACTGCCATTGCACTCAAATCAGCTTCAAGCAAAGTTTAAGCACTTTGGGAGGGAAAGCAATGGTCCCTGCAGCCCGCTGCCTCTCCTACCTGCTAGTTGGTCCTCTGCCCACTTTGTACCAGCCTTTGATCAAGTTCAGAACTGTCATATGTCATCTCTCCCCTCCTTCCATGCACACACGTGTTCTTCCTTCTTTAGGTAGTAAACAAATTTAGCTATTTCAAATTTTCAATATATCTATGGCTAAAATGAGAGTGTGTTTGCAGCTGAAGGATTAATTAAAATATACCACTGAGACCATTCCCCACATTTCCCCCTTTTCTTCCCAATGAGCATTTTGAGTGTTTTTCAAAGCTGGGCATTATCTTACTACTCATTTGTGCACCTACCTCATAGTTGTCTCATCTGTCCCATTTCCTTCAGTCTGAGAATGTTTTGACCATAAAAGTTATCTTATACTCAATATTGAACATGGCAGTAATGTGAGGTTGAAAGATGCACTTGATCTTAAAGGTTTTTTTCAACCTTAACAATTCTATGATTCCATGACTTGTGGCATCCATTGTTTCCCTTTCATCAGCTAACTGAGGAAAAGTGATTGGTTTGACACAATTTATCCCTGAAAAGTCATTTTTGCTTCTTCCCATTAGCCTGTTATTTTCGAGATGCACAGAGATGTATTGATTAGCAAATTCCTCTCCAGTGATGCATTTCCCTTCCCCTTCCCCTTCCCCTTCCCCTTCCCCTTCCCCGTCCCCTTCCCCCTTCCCCTTCCCTTATTTTCTTTCAAGAAAGAACAGAAAAGAAAGAAAATCCTGGTTCCACTCACCACTGTTTTTTTTCCAGGGATATGCTGTTTATGTCTCTGATGAAATTTCTCCAAGGAACAAGGTCTGACAAATCAATTAACACTTTCTTCTGCAGACCTATTAGTTACCCAAAGTTATGCAATGTTTGCACATAATCATAAGACTGCAGGATCTAGTTCTACACAAAAATGGATAGATAAATGGTAAAGGTAACAGTGTTGAGGATGAAAAGAATGGCACAGTCAACCTTCATATACACTCCCACAAGGTGAAAACTCAGAAACATTCTGAAATGACCAAAGTCAGAAGGCCTTTTAGTACCTAACATCCATCATATTTGAGCAGTTGTGGCAGTCTGGTGAAGTTCCAGCTAACTAGGCTGGGGGAAACATAACTCCCATTTTCAAAAAGGGAAGAAAGAAAGGCCAAAAAGGGAAGTACAAGCCAGCTAGTCTCACCTTCGTGCCCAGTCAGACCATGGAGCATATCCTCCTGAAAACTGTGCTAAAGCACATGGAAAATAAGGAGGTGATTGGTGACAGCCAACATAGCTTCACTAGGGGCAAATCATGCCTGATAAATCTGGTGACCTTCTATTTCCATCTGGAAACCTTCTATGACAAGGTTTCAGCAGTGGTGGATGAGGAAACAGTGACTCGTGTCATCTACCTGGACTTGTACTAGGCATTTGGCACTGTTCCACACAACACCTTTCTCTAAACTGGAAAGGTACAGATATGATGGATGGACCACTCAGAGCATAAGGAAATGGTTGGAGAATCACTCACAAAGCATTCCCATCAATAGCTCTGTGTCCAGGTTGCCTCTCTTTTGTCACTTCGGAACAACTTATTTGATCCTTCTTTACTCATACCCTTCACATAGCTTGCCATATTGGCCCTACTTTTACATTGTGGTGAAATGACAGAGATCACATTTAAGAGGGTATTAGAAGAATATTGACAAATTATTTTTGTGGTACCTTTCCTGCAGTATTCATATAAGCAACAGAATCACCTACCTGGCCTTACTTATTCAAGCATTATCAATCCCTGTCTTTACAGTATTCAAATCTCCCATTCAGTAAAGATACATTGAACTATGATAATGAAGGCACAAAGATTATTGTGCAGTGTTGGTATCCCAGGTATGTTTGTTTTTTTGGTGTTACTGAAAGAAGAGTACAGGTACCTTTGCTGCTCAAAGAGACTTCCCATTTAAATAGTCTAAATACATGGATGTACTGAGTTCTGAAAATTGTATAAACTTTACTGAAGTATAAGCCACCAATAAATGGAATGACTCTTAAATCACCTTTCTCCCCCAAATTCCAGTATTCTGTTTTCATCTTATATTCTCCTGAAAGCAATATCAAGTCATAAACCATGAAACAGAGCAGCTGAGCAGCAATAAGTATTGCAAGTGGAGTGTCAAAACACTGCTGAATTTAAGTGGAAAGAGTCCAAACTAGAAAAACACTCTTTGCTCTTTCTGTAGACCGACCACAGTCCAATAATACGGAGTCTAAAATCTTCCCTAACACACTGCAGTTCCTCCTATTTTGTATCCCTTTTCCCTTTTGACACTCCATCCATTCAAGTAACTGCCCCCGAACTCTGCAATAGAACTCAAAATAGGGCTTCATCATAATTCTAGTATTAGAGCTCTCTCTAGTGGTGACTGTGCTACCTCATTATCTGTTACTCATCCTATCTAAAAAAAGGAGGTGTGAATACCTCTCACATGAGACATCAGTAAATTCCTTCTTTTGTGACACCCTATAGTTAGAGAGATTTTAGGCTAGTTAGAGAGATTTAGGTTCGAATGAGAATACACAAGTGTGAAAAGGGTGATTGATTCTTAGTTGAGTTGGGACCTTGGACTTCCTATGGATGAGGTAGGGATGCAATCATCCTGCCATCAGCTATTTAAACTAATCAAAGGGCAGGACAGACAAGAACTAGTGACAGGTTCACTATTTCAGCTCTTTTCTCTGCTGAAGACTGCTGTTTCCAATAGCAGCACTGACAGGAGAGATGGTCTGATTGGGCCTTAGTGGTCTTTGGGCAAAGTCTGGCCAGCTATTTATAACTATTATGTTGGTACCCTACAGAATCCCACTTTGCATTGAAAGGCCTGAGGGATTAACCAGCTTTTCTTCAGCTGACTGTTCTTTGTTGGCTGTGACAGGAGGGGAGGAGTGGCTACAGAGGTTGTAAAAGAAACCAACATAAGTGTGGTCAATATTCGTTGGTCTGTCAGTATCCCAAGACAAGTAACTAAAGCTGTATAGTTTCACTTTTTCAGTCTATTTCCAAATGACGGTAGGCTGCTTTTAAGGAAAAGAGAGGCTGGAAAGCATGCCATATTGTGTAGAGCTCACTAGGGCATATTCTGCTTATGGAAAAGGGAGGGAGGGGCAGTGTGATGACTACACCTGAGAGCATAATTTTGTCCCCTCCTCGTTTGTGGAGGAGAGGTTTCTCATGAGAGAGGATGAGCAGCCTTCTGCCCCTGTATCTAGTGTGAGCCAACATAAATTATCATCTCATTATTTGAAGAAATGTCCATGAAAAATACAGAAATAAGAACTTTATGAATTACTGGGAGACTGGAGGTGTAGAGGCTCAGCAGAGCATAAAGGAAAAGTCTGTGACTCACTTCAGCAATTCATTTATGTATTGCCGTAGCGGCCACAAAAGGCCAAGCTCTTACCAAACATTACTGAAGCTTGCAGCATAGGAACTGCGAAGGGTACAAACACATGGGCATTAGGAAGGATTAATACAGGAGTACACTCAGTTTGCCTTTCACAGTTAGAAGCATCACTGCAATGGTTGTTAGGAGGCACAGAAATACAGTGGACTGAACATGAGCCTGGGAAACTAGTCCCTTTGTATGAAAGTGTATCAAATAACAGAAGTGACTTACTCTTTAGGATAATGAGGTGTCTATAAGAAGGCGGAGAGCTCTCTAAATATCAGGGAGTGGACATATACTCCTGGAGTTTAAAAATCAGAATTAAAATAAAAATTAAAAAAAACTCCCCACAGTTTTACAACTTCAAAATAACACAGTCATTGGACCTAAAACTAAACTCAGTATATTTTCAGTTTAATAAAGGATTAATTTATCAGAGAGTCAGATAATTCTGCAAAGATAATACAATAGGCAACTGCAATGATAACAACAATTTGAATGAAGAGACTGTTAAGGAACCCAGTCTCGACTGCAACTGCATAATCTACTTGAAGGTACACAAATATTATACAGACAAAGTGTCATGGACCTGGTGGGCTCACAAATTGAACATAAGCCATCAGTTTGCTCTTGCAGCAAGAAAGGCCAAGAGTATCCTGGGCTGCATTAAGAAGGGTGCTGCTGGCATGTTGAAGGTGGTGATCCTTCACCTCTATTCAGTGCTGGTGACACCACACCTGGAGTACTGAGACTAGTTCTGGTCTTCTCAGTACAACAGAGAGATGGATACACTGGACAGTCCAGCAAAAGGCCACCAAGATGTTTAAGGTATTAGAGCATCTCTCCTATGAGGAAATTTTGAGGGATCTAGGACTGTTGAGACTGGAGAAGAGAAGGTTTGGGGAAATTTTATCAGTGTATATAAATACTTGAGGAAAGGGTGTATGGAGGACAGAGACAGGCAATGACAAAATCAGTTCTCTTGCACTTTTTTCAAGAAGTGCTAGCCTAGGGGTTGGTTTTGAGTTGAATGTGCTGACTCATGTATTTATTTCTGAAGAATATTGCAAAATTTAGACTCCTCAAATAAGAGCTTTGCTGCATGTGAGTCATTCATATTGTATAACGTTGTGTCATAAAAACCTTAAGAAGTAAGAGCTAAGTCTCCTTCCTTCTTCCAGTATGCCAGACAAAGAGTATTCTTGGTTTCTGTGAGAGGTTTATGAAGCTAGGTAGTACAGCTTGTAGAGCGAGGGATGGATTTTGGCCTTCAACTCAATGTTATGAATATTCTTTTGGCCAGATCTGCTGTATGGAGACATCTATGAATTTTCTTGAGTACAGAATATGCAGTAAGGGGCAGAGTGAATAATTTCCCTCAAAAAATCTAAAGCGACACTAAAAGAGTTGTCATTGTCTAATTCCAGTCTCTGTGCAACACCAAAAAGTATTTTATTACAAACTGTTCTCCTGGGTTATATTTATGACCAATGAATAGGATTTTAATGATGGATTTAAAAGACATACTGACATCAGCTGAAAAGGTATACCTTTTTTCCATCTATTTTTTCAGATCGATTTGGCAAGAAATTAAATCTCTAAATAAATCTTATTTCTTCCTTTTCAAAGATCCCTTTCTACTCCTCTTCTTAAGCAGTGACACCAACTATTTTAATCTAGTCATTTTAAATCATTTGATTCATAATGGTAATGGAAAATCCCTAGAAACTTAACAGTACTTGGACCTTAATTACCAAGAAAGCCATTGTGTGAATTAGATTGGAATATAGTATGCTTTTATATAGCCCCTTTCCTACATAAGGTGCAGTGGCAGTGAGACGTTTATGATGAACTGAACAATGTCTGATAATAAAGCCGCATCACTTCACTAATTTGAAGGGTCCTAAGAGCGATACACTTTTTGTCAAGGTGGCTTTATGGCAAGATTGTTCAATCTAGGAGGCAGGTTACTGTCAGGCAATATTTCATTTTGCAGGTCTTGTTACTCTCATTTCTCATGCTTGCCAAGGTAAGAAGTGACATGCTGAGTCAAAGCTGTGCTGTCTTTGTCTAACTGTACAACCAAACTGACATGACAGCCTTAAAGAATCACAGACTTATTATAATTATTAATCATGTTTGCTTCTACACAATAGGGAAATCAAACACATGCACTGGAGGATTTCACTTGGCATTGGCCAGCAGTTATGTAAAAAACCATGCTGTTTAGCCAGATTTACCTTCTGTATGCAATAATGAAGAAATTCTAAGTAAACTTTTTATATTTTTATTTCATTAAATATAAATATTATTTCATTTTTTATAATAAAGTCACCATAACTTAAAGAAAAGAAAAAAACAACAAAAAACCCCACCACAGTAGATGTATCAAAGTTTACATAAGTTTTTGTTATGATAGAATAGAAAAAGTAATTGTCTATATAACACACTTATTTATATATTTTTATTTAAACTGCAGATTATTCTGTCAGTATATTGCTGTCAAAGAAGAATTTTCTGTAAGCAAATAATACAGCAATATACAGCACAGTTAAACTGCTGTATCAATTTACTTATAAAATTTGCAATGTCTTCCATTTGTCTTGTACAAGGCAATCTTTTGCATATGATACACAATCAGTCTATTCTTGAATTGCAGAAAGACAGCCAAAATTCTTCAAGTGAGATGAATATTTTTGATAGCATCTACTTTTCAGGGTTCCAGGCTGGCTGCATAGATGCAGCTATAGACTCAGAGGCAAAGAGAAGTTGAAGAGAAATTATCTGATGTGTTTAATGTGGTGTGTAAGCCAAAAAGAACCACTAAGAACTTGTTTTGCATAAAAAGGTGGAAAGTAAAAGGCCATTTTAATTCTTTAAAGAAAACATCTCAAGGATGCAAAATGCCTTGGAAAATCTGCCCTTACATAACAAAAAGGTTTTTATTTTGTTGCTCATCACATCAGTACTTCTATTATAGTTTTTCTAACTGTATGCATAAATCCCTAAATATTTTTTTTTCATCTTGTTTGCACTTTACCTTTTGCTATTATGGCTTTTTCTTCATGAATGCACTGTTTAATTATTCTATTCTCAAATGGCCTCTTCACAGCATATTTAAAAAAGTTAAAAATGTCTCTACCAGTCCCCAATTCTTAGTTTCTTTAATTATTTTCATTATTTGCTTCTGTCATTTTCCCTTTTATCCTTTCCATGAAAACATAACATGTTCTACTCAATACAAGCAATTTATGTCATGTTTATCTTGCCACTCTCCAATCCACTGGCTGTGAGCATAGTGGATTATACTTTCACAATAGTAGATCATGAGAGTAGATATCTTTGTGACCCCCAAAAAACACAGACAGGGTAACATATGACTTACTTAAATTTAAAGTACTTGTATACATATGCTTATTGATTATACATGTAAATGCTAATTAAGGATTCCTTTCTCCCCTGGACTGAGTTACAAGGTAGCAAAGCACTCATTGCAGTTTTCAACTTCCTTGTTAAGTGAAGAGAAGGGGCGGGCTCTGATCTGTTCTCTGTGGCAATGAGTAACAGAACCTGAGGGAATGGCCTGAAGTTGTGCCAGGGGAAGTTTAGGTTGGATACTAGAAAAAGGTTCTTCACCCAGAGGGTGGTTGGGCACTGGAAAGGCTCCCCAGGGCAGTGGTCACAGCACCAAGCCTGACAGAGTTCAAGAAGCATTTGGATGATACTCTCAGGCACATGTTGTGACTCTTGGGGATAGTCCTGTGCAGGGTCAGGAGTTGGACTTGATGATCCTTTTGAGTCCTTTCCAACTTGGCATATTCTGTGATTCTGTGATTTGGGTAATCCTGGTAGCTTCCAGCCGTCTAATTATTTACAAAATTGTGCTCAGACACAGTTAAAACTTTGCTATTGAAACTAATTTTCAACTCTGATGGAAACATCCCACTCCAATTCCTTCAGTAGCATAATATTTATTATAACTGGACTTGAAGAACCAAAATAACAAAGGAGCCTTATTATTCAGGGTCCAGTGCAAAAAATTATGACATCAAACTATTCCACAGAGTGAAGAGGATTGGCAGAAAGAATGGGAGGGAATTAAATTGCTCAGATAGGTGGCATGATGTTCCAAATCTCAGGCTTGAGCAGGAGAGGGAGAACTATTCTTTTATAGCTGTACACCCTAATAAGAGACTTTATTTTTTCCCCCTCCAAACAGGAATTTTATGTAGTTATCTGTCACAGTATATAACACAAAAAAGAGAGAAAAAAAGGCTGCGTTTTCCCAAATTCACAAAAATCAAAAGAAAATCTCTTATTCATTTAATTAAAGTTATTTCCATACATTGTGCAGTATTTTTCATGATAAGACATTATAATTACAGTAGATCTTAGCAAAATAATAGCACAACACTATGTAGTATAAATTAAGGGAGAATAAATGTGTGTGCATGTGTGTTATAATAAATTATCATTGTGTGTATACATATACATACATGTAAAAATAATATATGGAGTAAAAATAAAACATTACTGACATATCTGTGGAAGGGAGGGATGAACATGGCCTTTGAATTACAGTATCAACTGTAATGCTCCTGCATATTTTCTTGGTTTCTGTGTTTTTCATTTTGAAGAGTTCCTTCATTATTAACTTGATTAATATTCCCCAAAATATTGCACATCAAAATAAATTGAGACTGTTATAATAGTATATTATTATAAACAATCAGTATTATAACCATCTAAGCATATTAAAACCAATATAACCACTACAAAATAATGAAAAAAATCCTCACAATATAAAATTTGATAAATTGTTGTAATAAATAATTAATTATTATCAATTCCTTTAGTTTCACATACTAACTTGTTGATCACAATAAACATATTTGGTCTTTAAGACAACATAATATGAAACCCACTTGGTATTTACTACAATTGAGTGGTAAGTCTCTTAAAGCATGATAGTTGCCCCCAACAGTTTGGCCTGATGGTGAACAATGGAGACAAATATACTTTGATCTTCAGAAATTGCTTGATACTATATAAGGAGGTCTAAAGGAGGAATAGCATTACTTAGATACATTCTATGCAGAAGAGAAAAAAAAAAAGAAGGCAAAGTAATGGGTAGCAGAGTGGTGACATTTTTCATAGGACTTTTATGTCAATAAAGAGTGTATTTTCTTCCCCATCTTGAGAATATGATCTAAAAGAATGTTATTAGAAAAGTAAACACTTTTCTTGATCTGAGCTAGAGTGTGACAGCATTCCATTAAAGTGCTGGGCATTTATCTAGGGAATAAAGTTGAAGCTGAAAGGAAGAAATTACAGATGTATAATTTTCATTTCTCATCATATTCATTGCACAGTAATTTTTGTTAGATCAACTTATCACTTGGAAAAACTGATCAGGAAATAAGGAGCCCCTACAGACCTTTGCAGTTAACAACCACACTTCAACAGCACAACCTTGTCTGAGTCAAAAACCTTCTGTTCTCTGAATCCTTAATCCTTCAAGAAGAATTTCCAGCTCCTTCAGCTGGATTCTCTCATTTCTTCTGTACTGGGATGGAATGTTTCCTCCATCTTCCACTTTGCTTTGCTTTACTTTGCCACTGTGTTGCTGTTTTCCTCTGTGCCCAGCCTTGCCTGCTGAGTGTTTCTCTATTATTGCTCTGCCTCAGAAATCTCTCTGTCATGCTTTGACTCTTTCCTTTTTCTCTTGCTCAATTTTCAGTTTTCCCAACCAGCCACTCTGTGCTGTGCTTTTACAAATCAACATGTCTTGAAGCTAGAGAAGACAATTGCACCCACATTTCTTTCAGCAGTTCAGGTGCGTTGTGGTATCTTGTTTCTCATGTTGCCCTTGATGAGTGCTGACTTCCTTTCTCTTAATCAGTTCTCTCCGTAATCAGTTGTCTGATTATTATTCTCTCACTTACCAGTCATGATTGTTCTCATCATCTGACATTGACAGTCAGCCCCACCTTGCTCATACTAGAAACTTCCACTCTCAAGTTTTTTGACACCCACAAACTGCTGCTAAAATTGGTATCAACCTGGGATCTCACACAGAATTGTGAGTATGGATTTGGACAAGTGGTGGGAGTCTGCTGTGCCACTTACACTAAAGACATTGTCACCCCTGCTTTTCTGCTGGGAGACTGGTGGTTTTCAGAAATTCAGTGGAGAACTAAAAAAAAAATACTTAAAACATTTTAAAAAAAGGTAGTGGGTTTTGTTTTGTTTTGTTTGGGTTTTTTGTTTGTTGGGTGGTTTGTTTGTTTGTTTGGTTGGTTGGTTGGTTGGGTTTTTTTACTGAATTATCACAGAACCATCTTCTCAGCTGGGAGATGTTTTGAAGAATTCTTCAACTGGTCAATCTACAACTCATTAATTGTGTCCATTCTTTTCCACTTCAGTTAATAAGGACCTGAAAATGTGAGTATAACAAATACCTTCACTGTTCAATACAACAATTATGAGGCTGTCTGAGCCTGATTTTAAGTTTTATATGCATTATATAACATTATTCAGTGGCAGAAAAAAAAATCCCATATATTCTATTGATATTACTATGACTACTACTAATATATTACTCAAGTTAAGATTTTCAAGAAATGATAATTCCAGATCTTCATGATTCCACATGGTTCACAAATTCTCTTGAGGACTATGTTTTCTTTTTTTGATGCCCAACTGGATACCAAGTTAGCAAGGAATAGATGCTCACCAGTTTAAGATGCAGCTCTCTACAATGTCTCATTAAAACCCACTACTTGCTTCTGCAAATAGCCTCTATCTGCAGTTTAATTTCCTTTAAGAACATTCATGAAAAGACTTATATGGAAAAAGTGCTGAATTGTTGACAGTGTTGTGAAGGGTGGTGTCATGTCCCACTCCTAACAGAAAGGGAACACCCATGATTCATAGATGCCTGTGTTTGAAAATGAGGTACAAAAGTCAACAGGGTCTGAAAAAACAGTTTTATTAGTAAATTATACACACAAAATGAAAATTTCTGTAAGTTAGTCTCTTATCTTCTAGTAGTAGAAGAAATAAAAGAGTAAAATAAAAGAGAAAAAAGAGAGGGAAGAGAAAGAGCAGTTAGATAGGAGAGGAAACATCACCAGTCCTGGGTCCAGCACTGATCCAGCCAATAGGGTGCCCAGAATGTTGGGAGGCACCACCTCAGCTTTGTGCGTGTACCTTTTTATGGCTAAGTTTTCCTTGCCCTAGTGCAAAGTTTCTTGCTTTCCACACAGATGAGTGAGCAATGTGCAGTCCATTTTTCTAGACCTTTCTAGAAATGGGTCAGAGGGCTTCAGGGGCCTTTAGTGGTCTCATCTTCCCTCTACTTTTCTTGCCTGCTGCTTGACCTCATTCCTGCACTTACACAGTGGTGTGTGACACTTATCTCCAGGAGCCAAAACAAGGACAGTTGTCACAGAAAAGTGCTGCCCTACATCTGTATGGCCCCCATTCCAGCCACATCCTGTTTTCTCCTTCCTGTTTGCACAGCATGTTCTTACACAAGGGTCCTTGGTTAGTGCCATGGCTATCAGTGTTTGAGACATACGCATTAGCATCTTATTTCCTGGGCTTCTGCAAGTGGTACATGGTTAGAAGCTGTAGCAATGTGCTGTTTTTCACAGGCAATCATTTCACTCTTTATGCAGGATTTTCTCAATTTTTTCTTCTTTGTTCCCTCCATTATGAACAAAACAATTACCTCTTACTACAATGAGGATCTCTAGACACTTCTGAAAAATGGACAAATGCATTTTTTTTTCATTTTGGATCTTCACCCACACTACATGGATATTAACACCAGGGCGGGGGGGAGGGGGAGGTGTGAAGTTTTAACTATTTCTTTCACCCTCAGTTTTCCCTCATGTTGAATGAATGATTTTTAAGCACTAAGTTGTAAATATATGGAGATCAGAAGGCTAAGCAGAAGTCAGGGATGGAGGGAATTTAAATCTTTATACTCAGATATTTGTGTTGCTTTTTTTTTCCTTCTCCTCTCCAGAGTGCATATGCTTATGCTTCTTCATCCATACTTCGGGATTCCAATAAAATAGCCTGAATTTATGTATAACAATTCCCTTCTACTGGCAGATGCTACTTTGTGGTGAAGACCTTTCAAATTCAGGCCAAATGTATTAGAAACCAAAGTCTGGACTTGAAGGTTTTCAGCATTATGGAGAGACAAAACGGCCTCCCAAATCTTTTCTGTGGATTAACATCTAATGTTTACAAAGTAAGAAAGGCTGAAAATATTATCATAGTATAAAAAATGTGCAACTCCTTTTCTTTTCTTTTCTTTTCTTTTCTTTTCTTTTCTTTTCTTTTCTTTTCTTTTCTTTTCTTTTCTTTTCTTT
>JAWWEE010000074.1:81993224-82010123 GCA_035221455.1 Xenops minutus | reverse complement strand
GTCCCCGAGAGGCCCCAGAGAGACACACAGAGTCCACAGGAGGGAAAGCAGAAAGAGAGTTTATTAACATAGCTGGGGTCTATATATATATAGGTTTTAGGGGAATCCAAATTACTACCAATAGAAATCAAGTGATAAGTGACCAATGGGAAAGGTTAACTAAGGGCCAATAGAGAAACTTAAACAGACACCTTCAAGGACGAATTCCTTGCTGCTTAGTTACATACATAAGGGGTGTTTCAAGGGGTTTTGGGAAGAAGAAGGATGACCAAGTAAAAAAACCAATGAATCCATTTTACAACACAGTAAAAGCTTCAGTTTTTAAGGCATTTTGGCTGGTTTCGTCATTTTCTTCAGAGACCCATCTCTGACATGATTTTTCCCATTTCTGATACTACACGTCCTCTGCTACACAGTTATCTCTACATTTGTGTTTTGTTTTGTTTTGTTTTTTTTTAACATAATAAAATGTTAATTATACGAAGAAAAAACTGCAGGTGTTTCACATTTTGGGTTGCATGTTAAGACCTTTTTAAGAGTTGTTTAAGGCTCTGTTATAAGAGAGCATCTTCATTAAACTTACAATAGCATGTTCATTAAATTTCTTTGCCCTCTACTGGCAGAGTGATAGGAAGCTCTGTTACCTGAGAAAATAGCCTTATCCAATTGGTTGGTACTTTCATTGTTCTTGACAATGGTGATGTTGACCACCTCCAACATATTAAGACTACTATACCATACTAGAGAAGTTAATTATGTCAAAATGCTTGGCAAATTCAGGAGAAATCCCACAAAGCTTTAATTTTGTGAGGCCAGAGACGGTAAAGTGAAAGATGGTGAAACTCCTGGTCAATATCCTTGGAGACCAGCGGTTGGGAGTCACCATTCAGTTTACATAATATTTGCTCCTGGTGGAATACAGGTTGATTTATAGAAGGCACTTAAAATAAATTGTTTGGATCTGTTTCAACTCTATAATCTCTTTGATACAGAGTTTGCTTTAAATCTCTCTCTTGTCCCATTCTGAAAAACCTCATATTCATAAAAGTGTTTAAATGTTTTAAATTTAAGATGCAACAACAGCCACCTGACTAGTTCTGGACAGAATCTAATGAGTTGTTCCTCAGCAATTTCAAGGAGGATCCAGAGCCCTTGAATCAGATTTCTTATATTTACTGAACTCATAACTCCTGCCTCTTATTTTAATGGAGGTGGCAATATTAATTGAACCAGGCTCATTACAGAATGAACTTATTGCACTCTTAACACTTATCAATATACAGAAAGAGTAATCATCGTCTTGGTGGACCTACATTCTTTTCTTTACAGAGAGATTAATTGCTCCAAGATTTATATAATTAAAATGTGCAGTACATATGTTACTATGGATATTAAAATAATAATAATAAAAAAGATATCCTCCCTAGGATGTGGCATTCATGCGACACTAAGAAAACAATTTTTAAACCTAAAATAAGTTTCTCAGTAACTGATATGAGTCAGTCTTAATATTTATGTATCAAAATGGACCTTGGAGAATGATACGTACAAGCATGACATATTTATATACATATACGCATATACTTTTTTATATAAGCAAGTATAACAGAATCAAGTATAGTAAGAAATTATAGGTAAGATCCTTCCTTAAAAGACTGGCATTAATTTAATGAGGAATTCTCTGGATTTCTACTGGAGTAGAGAAGATTATTAGGTAGGTGTTAGCATTGTGTTTGTATTTCTTACCACTTTAGTTCTATGCTTAATGCTCCTTCCACTAACTTTCAAAGAAAAAATTCTATATTCAAATTTATTATTTCCCCAAACTTGCTGCACTCCATATTGTGAAGAAGTTCTCTCAGATAACTTGTATTACAATTGCTGAATATTCTAACAAAGCAGCTGAGCTCCAATGTAATTAACTCAGTGGTATATTGACGTTTTTCTGCATTCTACAACTGTCTGGCCTCTGTGTTCATCCACAGCAGTATTGGAGAGGAAAGCATTTCTCTTTACTAGGAAAAGAAAGAACAGTTTGTCAGATGCCATGGTGATTTTTTTCTTCCTGTGTTTCCTTTTTACAGGGCTACTCTAGTTCCTAGTATACACAGGCAAAGGTGTCTCTTTATAGTTATAGCAGTATTTGAAACTACTTCACTAAAAATTGCAGTAACTTGTTCCAGCATCCCAAGCTTACAATCTTTTTGGACATTTTACTTTCAAACTCCAGGGGTTTATTGCTTTGTCCCAGTCTGAATTCTAGAGAGAATGCAAAACAAGACAACTATATCAGATCTTGTTTAGGTTGCAGAATTATTCAATTAACAGGCCAAAATTGAAGATTCAGTATAGAAATGATTCTTACATACATGATGTGCTTCCACCCATTTCCATCTTTCCCCTCTCTCTATGACCCTCTGAGTGAATTAATTTTGATTTTTAAATGAGTAGCCTTTTTTTTTTTTTAAACTGCAATAGATATGTATTTTACAACACGAGTCTATTTTTAAATATCTAAATTCTAACAAAATTCACATGCTTACAATGGTTACTCCAGTTCCGCTGGTAATATCTCTAGGACTAGAATGAACTTTTGATGTGCATCCACTATTCCAGGTAGCCACAGTGAAACTCTTCTGTAAGCTTTACAAAGGCAAATGCACAGCACTTGAGGACAGCATAAAACCTCAGGTTCACTTAAGGGCTTCTTAGGCATATGTGTGCATATGGGATTCTGGTTTTCCTTTGTAATTTGAAGACTCTTTGTGCCACGTGGAGTTAAAGAAATTTTATTATACTATGTGTTTGAAAAGCATACAAAAGAAATGAAAGCATATATGTATATAAGCTTATGACAAGAGATATCTAATCACTACTGAGTAGAAATTTGGAAGCAAAGTATTTGAATAAATACTGACAATCTAAATGCACACAGAGAGAACTCAAATGCTTTAAAATCCAATTGTAAGTGAAGGATCACCACAACACACCAGGAAAATATGATACATTTTAACTTTTGAAAATAAATTTAAACATAATAAATGTGCTTGCACAGCTAACCAGATTAGCCTTCCCCAAAGAGAAAGAAAAGAAAAAGACCTGAGCTTTCATCCTCAAAGGGGTATATGTAAATATTGAAATATTTCACCTTGAAGTGGCTTACAGAATTACAATAAGAAAACCACATTGAAATATATAATATGAATGAAAAACTAAACAAATCTTATTGCAAAGGCTTACATTTTCTTTTCCTTCATCTTGATATTGCGTGTATGTATCCCTCCAAATATGATGCAACACAACTGTGGTATGAATATGGCAAGAAAATTTATTACATTATTAATAGCATATTATGCTTGTTCCATCTCCATGAGTCAAAAATAAGAAAAATGTTTTACTTGTATGTATAGAACAGATAATCAAGCTTCAGAAATGTAGTATTAAGTCAAATATGGAAAACACAATAAAAAGAAAAATGGCTACCTATAACAAATTCTGTTTAAATGTGCTAGGGAAAGTTTATCATATCACATGCTGAGGGATAAATGTCCTGAAGAAACATAGGACCTACAACAGCAAATTGATGCATGAGTATTTGTTATGGAGCAATTGCAACAATGGCTTTGGAGTTCTTATCTATGCTTCACAGTGAAGGAAAACTGCAAAGGATCAGTCTTTACAGTATAGCAGAATCACTATATGTTGTAAAGTAAACTTAGATAATTATTTTTTTCCAGTTTCATGCATCCTGCCATGTTAGATTTACATTTCCAAGATGTTCATGTACAGAAGCACTTTCAAAATAATTCCATCAATCTTTTCATAAGGAAACATTAGCACATGGAAATCTGATGTAAAGGTGAGTCAGTATAATGACAGGGTAATGTTTCTTCTATTTCAACAAACCAACCTGAAATATATAAACTGCCCTGAGTTTTTAAGTGGAGAGGAAAGTAAAGCTAGCCTGCCTTGTATGTTTTCATGCAACACTGTAACTAAAAGAAAATGAGAAAAGAGTTCCAAGAAAGGCTTTGATACACAACTAGCATCCAGGACACAAGAGAACAAGACTAATTAAGTGCACTTTTTGTATTTATTTTGAATATTTGTTATCGTTAAATTTTACATTGAGTGAGATATTCTACTTCCACAATGATAAACCCTTCTGCTAAGATATTAAATAAATAGTTAAATATTTCTCATTATTTTTTCATAGTCACTAAAACCCTAGTATCTGCTCATTAAGTAGGGGTTGCATGTGACGAGAAAACATACACTTTTTCTCATACATTTGAATTCATGCTTTTCTTTTTATTTTCAAATTACAATAGCAGGAATCTAACCTGGAATTTCAAAGTCAAGCCATCATTATTTCTTATTATCATATTCTTTCATAGCTAGGTTTTTACCCCATGGTAATGTAGCATGATTTTAAAAATGAAGACAGGTGAAGCAGCTTCTGACACATGCTATGCAATTTCCCTTATGCTTTCTATTAGTATTTTAATAGCTAAATGAACTTGAAACAAAATGTTATCTTTATCTTTGAACCAGAACATAAACTAAAAATAGCTAGTAATGACTAATGCTAAATTGAGGCACTGTGAAAAAGGCATTGGGTTATGCAAGTGGAACAACAATCTGCATATAGCTGGGGTGGGTCTCTTTAGTCCATTTCCATAAAGATAACACTTCAGTTATTTAAACAAGAGATACCTAAATTTAAACTAGTCACTCAACACTTCCTGTCAGTCAGTTGAGAAAAGTGGGTACATACAGAGCTGAGTCATTTGATTTACTTTAGATGCTATTTTCATGGATGACTCACCTTCTTACAGCAGGTATTTAAGTCCACTGACTATAAAGGCAGCTTAGGACAGTTACTTCAGACTTTGGTGTTTTTTTTTGTTTTTTTTTTTATATTTAAGGTTAAGTAGAACTCATCTCACCCTCTATGACCATAACACTCTTTCTTTCTTTCTCACCTTCCCTCCAGGGCTCAGCTGTTCATGCTCCAAAGATCAACATCATAGCTCTGATGTGGCATGATTATGTGCCTTTGGCTCGGTCTCCTTCAGAAACACATAGATTGTGGGAAACAGTTGTGAGAAAGCCTGCAGAGAAGAGCATTGTAAGTTATGACTGTAGAGTTACAGACAGAGGTAGAACCATAATGATGAAGAGCATGAGTAAATGAAAGAAGACTAAAAAGTATAAATGAAAAAAAAATGCAAAATCTGAAATGGGGAAAAAAAAAAAGTAAAATATGTGAGTATATGGATACCATTTGCTTTCATGGATGCTTTCAATTTACTGATACCACAGATCTGCTTCTGGGAGCAGTGGAGACTGACCCTCCACCTGGCTCATAGCTGCCTGGCCAGCAAAGATTCTATTGGTGTCCTGATAAGAGACTGAAAGGTCTTAACAGGAGGGTGCAAATCTGAATTACTTTCTTAGTAATCAGTAAAACTTAGGTATCTTGTGTGTTTACTAGCCAGAAAATAATTGTTGTATACTTCTACTAGTGACTCGTTGTATACAGTTCTAGATGCCTGAACAAAATGGCCCAGAGAGGAGTCATAGTAATATGGTTAGTGAATATGGTAGGTAAAGAGATGTGTAAGGCAGACTCTCTCATATGGTTGAAGCTTATTTGACACTTGCACTCTGAAGCTTGTCAGTCAGAACTTCAGTGGAGTAAGAGGAATGAAAAAAAAAAAAAAAAAAACTGCAAAGAGAAATGAACTGTCAGACCAGTTGTCTCAGTGAGATGCATTGTTTTCAGACCGACCTCCAGTTATCAAACTGGCATGTGAAATTGCTTCTTAAACCATCTGAGATGGTGCTTGTGAGAGGCTCAGGACTATGTCACAAACGCAACATATATGTCTGTTAGGAAAAAAAATAACCAAAAAACCCCCAGAAAAACAATTTTTAAGAAGCTCTCACAGACTAAGAAATAGCATACATAATACATCCTGAAGGACTAAAATACAAGCACTTATCTCACTAGAATATAAAGACACCAGAGAAAGAAGCTTATACCCATCAACTTGACTGAATATGGAAACTTTCTATTAACTTATTGAACGTGAAGGAGAATGTTCACAATATCTGAAAGTATCTTAACCTCACTAAAAATTCTACGATAGCTCAGTGGTTTTTTCCTCTTGATAATTTTTATCTTACCATTTTTTGGTCTGGAAGATTTCTCATGTTTATAAGCATGAATAGGGGTTTTTTTTATTATTTTATTTTATTTTAATTTTTTAACCCCTTATTATATACTATATTGCATTCTGAAAATTCTTGTCTTGCCTTTCACTGGAGAGAATTTGTGGTAGCTTGTCAAACAGATACATTTCACTCCAGTTGATTCTGAACAATTTCTTGCTGTTACTTAGTGCTAAGTAATCCTCCAGAGCCAATATTCTCTGCCAGCACTCTGCCATACTTTAAATATTACACTATTACATACTAATTACTCCATTTAACTTATTAGTTAGAGCAAGAGTGCTTGTTTTGCTTTTTTGTTTGTTTTGTTGCTTTGTTGTTTTCTGTTGTGTGTTTGTTTTTTTTTTTTTAATAAGGCCATAAGGATCACAATATTCTCTACATGAGTGTATTACTATTTTATCACTATTTTTAATAGTAAAATAATCCCAAATCTGGTGTTGTTTGCTTGTAGGTTTTGTTGTTTTGCTTTGTTTTTGTTGTGTTCTGTGGTTTTTTGTTTTTTCCTTGCTAAGTGTCAGTATGAGTAATAATGGTTTTGGGTAACAGTAGAAGCAGCAAATCTTTTATGCTACACAACATATTTGATGCTTTTTGGAAACAATTAGTGTACCACTAATGGCATTAATAACAACAATTGGAGCTGCAGTATTAACCTGCTCAACTCTTCCCTCTTTTTGCATTTGCTTAGGTTATTAGCTACAAAAATTTTATCCCCTATTTTGTTGTTGACAACTTGTGTAACTGCAATACGTTTTGTTAGACTTTCATAAGGGTAAGAGGTTGTACAATTAGAAATAGTAGGTAGTGAATGCTGTTAAAACACTGTAAAAACATTTATCTGACCTTATGGTTATAGTATGTAATTATTTAGGTACTTAATTATTGAAATATGAATTAACTTTTTTTTTTTTTTAATTGGAGGACATTTTTTGTTAACAGGGTTAGATGTGACCTGAATCATCTAAGCTGATACTTGCTTCATTTTAGAGAAACATGAGATCACTGATATTATCAAGATTGATATTCTTTCAATATTGCAAATTCTTTCATTTATGATTTCATTTCCTTATGAACTGCTCTTTGGAATCAGTAGGTACAGCTTACTGGATAGTGAATTTATTCATTTCAGCAGGGAGAAAGAGAGAAGCTGGATATTATAGCAGGATGTTTTTTAACATGAAAATAAAACATGATGGCATGTCTCTTCCAGAGACAAAGAGAGACTGATGAACTGCATGCCCTTTTACTGTATTAGGTGTTTTATACTATCTGTATTTACTTTCAATGGGGAAAAAAAAATAAGGGTTAACAAGGTACATCCTAACTGTACTTATTAATTATGGGAAGCATTTTTATTAGTATTACTGGCCATGGCTATAATTAAAATTTATAGTCCCACAAACAAAAAACAGCCCCTATTTCCCTAAGAAAGGCTCTATCTTGTCTGACTTTTATTGTTATACAGCTGTCTTGACTTTGAACCCAGGAGGGAATCTCGAAGCCGACAGATTCTGTAGGCATTCAGGGAAGCTGCGTGGGCTGGCTAGAACATAGAGGGAATTTTTCATTCCCTTTAGTCTTAATTATACCATTCTTTTCCTTTTCTTTTAATTTATTTTTAGCATTTAGTCAGAATTAATCCATGGCTACAGCTTTATATTTCTTCAAGTGTTTTCCTCAACATTATATTAAGATTTCACTCCTTTTACTTTTGAAAAAAAGTTGTAAATTCTTTGCCATTGTTCAAATCACAGTCACATCAGCTTTATCAGGATGCTAAAAGAGAAATCAAGCCAATTTTTTTTTTTTTTTCCTAGCAATAGTGTTCTGTCTGTTCTAGGCACCACTGAGAGTCTGAAAACAGAGATTGGAGTTAAGAGACTGTCATTTTAGTGTAGATTGATTTTACAACTGAAAACCAGATTTCTTTTAAACCTTTTAAAAATTATCTGCTGATAAATAATGTTGAAACAAAAATGATTTTCTGTGCTGAAGAGGAAAATAAGGCAGGTAGGGTGGCAATAATTATGAAAGATGAATAGCAGAAGGAAGGTGTTTGATAACGGACTGTCAGCTTAGTTTTGACTTCTTATGAATTTGGGTATAATCCAACTGGACCTGTGTCTCAGACTGACCTAAGTGCAGCACAGGGGTTTTTTTTGTTTGTTTGGTTGGGGTTTTTTTGTACTGCCTTATATACAAGGCATAAATCTGATTCTTTATGGCAAGACACTGGATTAACTCCTGAGCAGTGCGAAGTCTACCATATCTCACCATGCCATATAACGTGTTAAGGAATGGATATTTGACCAAAAATTTCCATGTACTCCCTTGTGGCATTCAGCTGCCCAGCCATGAATCGTGTGCTGCATCTCAAACCAGGTGAGAGACCTGCCTCAGTGGCAGAAACCTTAACTATCCAATCCAGTCTAATTGCTAAAGAAAGCCAATGTCCATACAGGGCAAAAAGAAAAAAAAAAAAAAGTTAGTTTTTGGGTGATAAGAGTAAAAATAACAACATCAATAATAATAGTCATAAAAAATAACCATAATAATTGTGACATGATTTTATATAACACAATAATACATGAAACAACACAACATAATAATGCAGTCAAAACTACAATACACATACTTAGCCCCTAACCCTCTGTGTATAAAGCTTGGTGTAGAGGACCAGACAGAAGAATTTTTTGTCTCAAACATTCTGTTAAGACAGAAAAGATGTGATTGGAAAAGGGGGTCCTCTGGAGGTGAGATAGAGCTGTTCTTAGCAAACTTCCTGTTCCACCCTGAGACTCATGCTCAGCCCCTGTCCCCTCAACTCACTTATTGAAGGAGGACTCAAAGGGTAGTCTGTGTATGAGTGAACTAAATATGCAAAAAATCTACTTTACATAAGAGGCATGCATCAGGTTAGCCATAAAATGAAGCAGATTGGGCTGTCTTCTTCTTTTCTTTTTTTCCTCTTACTTTCGTCTAGGAACCCCAGCTCTGGATCAGTCATGTGACAGGACCAACATGGTATCTAAGGGCTGGTGATATTATTTATCTTTCTATGTCTTTGCTATGATGTTTTATGCGTTCACACCTTGCTTTCTCCTCACTGACCTGCAGCTCTTTGTTACATCTAATTTTACTATGTCTAGTGCTTTTCACATATGTGAGCTTCCAATGCTATTACTTTGTTCTCTTTACTACATTCAAACCAGTTTTGTCCAGGTCTGCATTTCTTTAAGCTGTCCATTTGCCATTTTTCACAGTTGTGTGGTCCCCAGTTCCACCCCGACCATCCCGTGAGTATGATCCCAGTCCCCATTTCATAGGCTCTTCCATTACACCAAATCTGTACCTCTCAGTATTGCATCAGAGTTGCAAAATCATGGCAGCACCATACTAAGACAAGAAATGGTGAAAGAAATTAGCCATAGGCACTTGGTCAATTAGAAAACTGCTATTGCAGCATCAGCAAGTAAACCAAAGCAGCAGGCAGTTCAGAGGAAGCTGCAGGCAGGGCAGATGTGGCAGTATTCAGTCCCAAGGCAGTTCAAACTCAGGGTGAACCTAGTGTCCTGCTGCTGACACTAGTCAGGCCAGATTACTGACAACACACGAGAGCAGGGCAGACTGGTGACCAACAGTAAAACAGCACTAATGTGAGGTGCTGGCCATGGCTAGTAGAAAGGCCTGTTAGTGGTGCAGTGATAATTGGTATGTGTTATATGAGTTGGGAGTGAAATAGCATTATCTTTTTGAAGGTTCAAGAACACTAAATAAGTTTGTTCAAAAAGCAATCATTTAAAATTCAAATGAAGGTGAAGAGAGAGATCTTTAAGTCAACTTTATAGTGTAACATCTGATCTTAACTTGAGGCTGAAGGCTTCCTAGAAACTTAAGGAAATACATCACACAAAACCTTTATTAAAATGTTTTTCTGAATTCCCATCTCTAACAGTGAAACTGAAATATATATGTTGGTTTGTTTTAGCTTTCTGAGGTTTCACCTTAGCAATTTGATGTAACCTTGAAAGGCAATGTTTGCTGGAGTCAAAACACCACCCTACAGCTCAAGATCACAGCTGTTTGTTTCAAAACAAAGTGATCCACTGAGTTTAGGCCACAAGACACCCAGAAGAGAGCATGGTGGAGCTCTCATTGCCCAGAGAAGTTGTGGACACCTCATCTCTGGAAGTGCTCAAGGCCAGATTGTATGGGGCTTTGAGAAACCTGGTCTAGGGGAAGGTGTCTGTGCCCATGGCACCTTAAACCATCCTATGATTCTATGATTAGTACTCCAATGAACAAATGTTGAATAACTCAAGTAGTGAAAATGCCACTAGCAAAGAAATTGAGCTCCTAGGAAAACAGTGTAGATTTAATCTCTGGAATCATATATGGAAGTAAGTGTAATTTCTGCATAGTTTCTCAGGTCTGTAGACATATGTTCTCTGAGGGGCATTTCTCATGTTGCACATCTAATTTGTTAAACATCACAGTCTTGAGCAGCTGCCACAGAAGAGAAATGAAAAAAAGCCTCCTTGTCCTGCATACTTATTATGGCACTAGGAAACAAAATCATGATAAATATGTACTTGAGAAAAAAATACCAAGTTATCTTTCCTATTAAACGGTCCAAGTAGAAAGGTAAAATGCCTACAAAGAGTCTGGTAGTGCCTAAAAGGGCACATCTCTCCTACATTTGCCTGGAAAAAGGAAATAAATTATTTCACACTTTTGGGTCATACACAGCTGAGGCTTTCTTTCTCACCTTGCACCTGTCCAGTGTTACTTTTGCCTGCCAGAAAGGGAGACAGTAGACAAGCCTTAGCCCTTTTCTATCTCTTGTGTTACTCCACTCCTTTGCTTACAGGAAATATCAGACTTCTATGCAGTGTCAGCCTTCATTCTGCTGACCAAAGTAATAAGGAGAGATTTTACACCAAAATCACTGAGCATCCAAGGACAAACCAGTCATAGCTCCCACAAAACCATTTACTAGAAAATAATATGAAGTAGCAGCTGGAAATAACTTTCCAGATAGAGAGATCATTTGTATCTACAGAATCTCAGTGCTCAGAATGGACCATTTATCTTCAAATAAATAAAGCCATGCAGAGCTTCTTGTGGCAATGTATAGTAAACCAGTAAGCAGTTATTTTTGTTCAAAAGTGTTTAGTTTATGTCTTCCAGCTGCTTATTTCTTTACAGCAATAATAGTGTGCCAGGCTTTCATTTATGGCTCAGCATGCAGCTTTTAGCTGTTGATGAACAGCTATTAATAATATTTAAGAATAGACAACCATGTGATATACACGTTAGGTTGTGCCAGAGAAAAGGTGGAAATACCACACACTAAGTAGTGGTCTTAGTAGTGATAAATGCTTAAGATTCTCTGAGATCAAAAAGAGAGCCTGATTCTGATTTCACATTGGTGAACCTCTGAATTATACCACTATCATTTTAGTGTCTGAAAAGATGCATAAAAGCAAGTGCACCAATAATTATATATAGCATCTTAGCAGTGTTACAAACCTAAAGAGAGATCAAGAAAAGCTCTAATATACTCCAGACTCAAAATATTATTCTGTTGTACCTAGAATGCTTTATGACCTAGCTCCTATATTCTATGGGTCATCAAACTACAGCACTTAACATTATTTTCTTTGAATTTTATTCAATTAAAACTGTTGGACATTCTGCAAAAGATGCAGGTAAAATAACTGTGATTATGTACTTAAATTCTAAAGATCATATCAAGAGAAAAAAGGTCCTGATTTGGTGAATTAAGACTGTTGCTTTCATATGCACATATATAACTAGCCCTCTAGATAGCCTTTGTAGCTGGTTTTGTACTTTTGTTGTTTGCAGAGGAGAAAGATAGCTCACATTTTTTTTGGCAAAAGACATCATGTTAAAGCACATAAGATAAGGATGTGAAGAAAATTCTTCTTAATGTGGTGGCCACAATTTTCAGTTTGAATTTGTAACAGTTCAAAAAACATACTTGCAAGAAGGTCTCTGAAAACCCAAACAAAATAAAATGAACAAATAAAATTTCCTTTAAACTGCAAAGTAACATTTAAAGTACCTCAAGATGCACACAGGAAGAGAAAAAAGTAAGTTGTATAAGAAAGCTTTTGTATTTTAAAGCACTATTCTAAAACATTGGATATAAAGGCATGAAGATTTTGCAACTCTCAATGTTTTCTAGTACCTTCACATGGGCTCAGATTCTCTCAGTTATTTTATTTTGAAATTCCCACTGAGAAAGAATTTCATTGCCTTAACATCCTCTCTTTGAGAATGAACTCATTATGACAATCCGACAGGAAAATATGTGCAAGCCCAGGCCTGGAGCTGTTACAACAGTGAAAAAAAGTTGCATCAGGTCAGCAGATACTCCTATACGCTACTCACTGTACAGTGGCTGGTAGAAGTGGGTAGTACAGTGGGTGGTAACTGTACAGTGGGCGTTAAACCTCAAAGGATGAAGGCTCTAAGAAATAAAAAATGTTCAAAAATTACAAAAATACTGTGAAAAGCCTGACAGTATGAATTGCCTTCTTCTTCTGAATACTGTAAGCATGGTAGCAATTGTGCATATCTATGTCATCAACCACAGCAAGAGATATTGTAAAGACTGGATATCTGACTTGGCACATAATCTGCCTGGATAGTACATATACTCTGGGGACAGCTGCTGGTAAAGAAATATTAACCTGTGGGGGTGATTAGGGTTGCCACGGGAAATTTGCAGCTGTAATGGGAAAAGAAAAAGGTCGACTTTTCTTCATGAAAGCATATCAAAAGCTGTTTACTACTTAGCACAATAATCCATCAAGTGATCCCTGTAGTATTTGCTAAATCTTCATTAAGTTTAACATGCAGAATGGTTATGGAGCTTGTAAACAGTTATGTTAATTCACTGACAAGGCACTGTTTGCTTCAAAGAAGCCTGTGAGAAACACCTGTGAGAGGAGTGAGAGATGCATAAAAGACTGACAAGGTTCCTGACACCCAAGAGTAGGAATCAATTATTTTCTCCCAACATTTGAGCAATGACGTTAAAAAACAGGTGGGAAAACATTTTTCCTACCTCAGGTTTAGTTCTTATACTATCTCCTTTACAGGGTTTTCTATAGCTGATTTAACAAGTTACTTCAGGGATCTAAATCCAAAACTGCATGACAGAATCAGATGGGTATTAATATTCAAAGGAAGCATTATGTCCTCACAGGGAAATTGAGAGTATTCACTGATGACCATGAAAGGAGTGAATTTCATTTCTTTTCTCAGCCACAATGATTTTGTTTCAGCTAAAAATTATGAAGCATGCACTGCTATTGTTCCTGCCATTCAGAATCAACTGCATGGAAATTTTCAGACAATATAAGGATTTCAGAAAAATAAAAGGAGTGTTTCTTTTGAAAAAAATGCAATTGTAAATGCTTCATGGAACAATGAAAGTGCTATTACTGGTAAATATACTACCCAATCAGAACCGCACACATCTAACACAACACAAAAGACACAGTCATTTAGAAACTACAAAAGAGTAAGGATATTGAGTAGCCAAAAGCAAAATTTCTTCTATAAGCAAGGACTGTGATAGCAATTAGATTCTAAGTAGGATTAGGCCCATTGTCAAAACTTCAAGCAGTCAGACAGAAAAAGTTCAGGTTTTCCCTAGATTGTAGTGCCACCAGCAGCTACAAAAGTCATGCAAAAGACACAAAAGTAAAGCTAGCTCAAATAAAATGTGTTTCTAAGTGACTACAGAATTCTGTTTAAAATAAGGTTTAGACTAGGAGAATTTCAGGAAATAAGTTTGTGACACCAGGCAACATTAGTGCTTAAGCATATAACAAAACACATAATCCAAGTGAATGATAGGTGCCTTCCCTGCTCTTGTAAAAGGTTTAAACATCTCCCCTGTTGCTTACTAGATATCAGAACTCCTTAGCTAGAGTTTCTTTCAATCTAATTTCATTTAATTTGGTTTCTCTGTAAGCTTTCATTTCTCTGTAACTAGAAAGTTAACTTGTGCTTTGTCTTTAGATCTGCTGGGACAGCCCCCTACCACCTTCAGCTTTTCCCCCAAGAAGAAAAGTAGAGCACCGTATATGTTCCTTTGACAATTTCACAGTCGGAGAGCAGAAGCAAAGTCAGAGTCAGTGACCAACTTGTAGCCAGGTATATAGGGAGCTGAACTTCTGTCTGTGTGGAAAACAACACAACAGCTGAGACCTTATGAAGTGAAAACTAAAACCTAGTGAGTTACAAGCTCTTTCCTTTTTGACAGTGCTATTACAAATAAAATTCTAAGCTGGTGTGTAAGTATCATTACAAATTTTGCAGAACATGTTATTGACTCCACTGAGCACAGCAAAGATGTGAAATCTAGTATCATATCAGAATATCTCAGCTAAAAATAAAATTTGCTAATATTTACTTACCAGTCATATTTCCAGCTAAGAATTAAAATTTAAAGAGTAGACGAAAGTGAAGATGAGAAGTTGAATAAATTAAGGTCGCTAGACAATTTCATGGCACTTGCTATGAAATCTGATCCCACTGAGCGAGATAGTGTAATGGGCTCAGAATGCTGTTCTGAATTGCTTATGACACACTGACACCTACATGGAGGATGACAGCCTGTCACACTGATAGTGCTGATGACTACCACCAAGAGAGTCTTTA
This sequence comes from Xenops minutus, assembly GCA_035221455.1. NCBI lineage: Eukaryota > Metazoa > Chordata > Aves > Passeriformes > Furnariidae > Xenops > Xenops minutus. Next base: position 81,995,183 of record JAWWEE010000074.1, on the reverse strand, counting down.
TTCACAAGCAATCACAGACACCATTAAATCCAATGGGTGGGCCAGCTACTTTTTTTCAGGGCCAAATGGAAGGAGCAGTTAAGCTCACAGAGACACACATATGAAATGTCATCAGTTGTATTTAGAAAAAAAAAAAAAAAAAGGAAGCTTGTTTCCCTTCTAAAACAGGATCTATGTACAGCCAGTTGCCTCTGGAGAAGGTGTATGCAATGTATTGAAGGATGAGAACATGAAATATCAGTACAGGGAATGAATGATATTAGAAAGACCTTAAGAATGGCATTTAGTATGGCATTTTGGATTTAGTTCAAAAAGTGACAAGAAAAAGAGCAATGTATATGGGAAGATTGGATTATTTCATTGTTATTTTCTACTGTTAGCTGTAGATGGACCATAGGTCACTAGAAATGAGCCATATCTCGAAGTGTAGTATAAGTAGAGGAACCTCAACAGGGCACACACAATTGTTTAGTCAAAGAGACAGCTGGTTCAGAATGCAGGGTGGCATCACAGATGGAAACGCAAGCAAAGACTGGAGGGGAGCTTGCCAGCTCTTGCCACCTTACTCTTATTCTTACTGCCTGTTTTTTTTCCTGCCTGGTAAGTTTGAAAACAGTTTTCCTGAGATTATCCAGTGAGTCTATATCACAAGCAACTGCCTCAGCACAGATGGATGGTGACATCAGCCTCCTCCAGGCCAGACTCATGCGTGCTACTATCTCTCTCAACGTGCAAGTCAGTGCCACCACCAGGCTGGGCTGATAGTAATTCCCTTCTAAAGCACAGCTGAACTATGAATTTGCAATAGATGCATTGCAGTGGTGAAGATGTTGCAATGTCAGTCACCTGAGTGTGGTGCATTGTGAGATTTTGTTAAGAGAATACAGTATCGTACTAGCTACCTGACCCTTCAAATAATCATTTGTCTTCCTGGAACCACAGTCCCAATCAGAAGAATTTCATGTCTAGTTTGATTACCACATTCCACAGGAGGGTGAGTAGCTACAAGTGTGTGACACCATCAGAAGGACTTAGGTCATTCATAGAGATTAATAGAAGCCAGATTATTCCTCCATTAATTCCTTATTTAATCTAGATATAGAGCAACTATTTACAGCCCTGCAGTCTGATCTGTATTTTTTCCTGCATCCATTTGGATAACTCTCAACAGTTATATTTTCTGGCAATGTGATCTGGACTACAGACTCTTGGCAAGGCATAAGCAATTATACTGGAATTCAAAGAGTGATTCTCAATATCTCTGGCCTCTTTACACCTACCCTTAATTAAGTTGATATTAAAGACCCTTGCTAAGATATGTTGCCTTGTCCCTGGCTGGATGTCAGGTGCCCACCAAAGCTGCTCTGTCCCTCCTCGCCTCAGCTGTGCAGGGGGGAGAAAATATAACAAAAGGCTCATGGGTCAGCATAAGGGCAGAGAGAGATTTCTCACCAGGTACCGTCATGGGCAAAACAGACTTGACCTGGGGAAATCAGTTTAACTTATTGCCAATCATATTGAGTAGGTGTGGTGGTTTGACCCTGAATAAACACCCGGTGTCCAGCAAAACTCCTTCAAGGCCTTTCCCCTCCCCGTCTTTCGTCTTTCAGAGGGAAGAAAAAAAAAAACCAGCTCTGAATTTACAGCTAGAGATAACGAAAATAGGAGCTTTGATTAATACCACGGGCAAAGCAGAACTTAGAATAATGCTTAATTGTATTACTAACAAACTAAAAACTAAAAATAAGAAATAAAACCAGGTTAGAAACACTTTTCCACCACCACCCCTCGGTCTGTCCATGCCCCCTCCTTCCCCAAATGGTGCAGGGGACAGGGAAATGGAAAGTTTACAGTCAGTTATTTCTGGGTCAGCCATTCACAAATGTAAGTCCAAAACTTAAGCAGCAGTTCTGTCTCAGGGGCTTTCCTGTGGGCTGCAAAGGGGACAGCTTGCTTCAC
>JAWWEE010000074.1:81966330-81982712 GCA_035221455.1 Xenops minutus | reverse complement strand
CCACTGCCAGCACAGCTCGCAACCTCATGAGGGCACACAAGCTTCTCCCCCACGACAAGGGGGTGTCCATGGAGAAGAAAGCCTATGTACTAGCTTATTAATCATATTCCTATCACATGTAGATGAAAACTCTTTCCAGTATTCTCATCTTGTGAATAGATTACTTCCTGCAATCATTCACAGCCTCAGATTCCTTAGGCTTCAGAGGAGAAAATATCTTAGCATCTTTCATTGCGTCATGTTCAAAATGAGACATGGCAAGGCAGAAAACAACTTCTGAGATGCTAACCTAAGATCATGATCTCAAAATTTGGACCATATGTACATCACTGTGGGATTTGATAGATTGTCTTTTAAGTTAACCTGCTTTGGTATAAAACCAATTAAAGCATGCACATTTTTACATATATATAATTCACAGTTTTAAGTGAGCTCTTCCTAAAAAAAGCAAAAACTTTTATACTAAAATAAAACAACAGAATTGAAACAGAAACTAGTTTAACTGATCTAATAAAGCAATACTAGTGGATAAGCAAGCAGTAAAGTGTAAAGTTAAGGCTGTTGTACACCATCAAGTCAGAAGGAAATATCAAGAGAATCACACAGAGTACATCTACACTACTTGATGACTGAAAATGAGGAGCACCCAGTGTGTTCTGTAAATAGAAGTTGTCAGACAAAAGACCAAGAAACCTATAATATCAAAGAAGTTTCTGCTCACTGAAGAAATTATGCACATTGATGAACCAGCAGATTTTCTCCAGCAGAAAGTATAGGAGGGACACCAACAAGGTGCAGTGTGTAAACAGAATCACTAATTACTTCCATCACAATGGTATTCTGCCATAGCAAGATACCTCTGAAAAACTGCATTCACTGGATGTTTTATTCCAATATCTCAATACTAATACTCTGCTATTAGAGAGTGATGAATTCTTGAAGGAATTTCCTTAGCAAAAGTGCCAGAAAGAGGTACTGTGTGGCTCTTATCTTGATAATTTTAAGAGGATAACAAAGTTCCATTTTAAACCAGAGAGGAAAAAAAAAAAAAGAAAAGCTTTTTGTTTTGTAAGCTTTAATAATTATTTTTAGCCATAAGGATATATTCATTTTTAAAAAATGACCATTAACAACAGTAATTTGTCAATTTTCAAGCAGATTAAGCTATCTCAAAGTAGATTATCTGATCACTTAAAATCAATTAATTTGAATAATCAGTTAGTCCTTTGCAACAGTTCCTCAAAGAGCTGTTTCATACCTAAAAATGCAGTACCTTATGCTTAGCTGGCTCATTTGTTCTCATGACTCGTTGTCTTCAGGGCTTAACAAAGCTATATGGTGTTTTCCTTTATGGAAATGTTTGTAGGTCTGTGTAGAGGAGGAAGTCCTGCACTACTAATGAACAGATACCAGGACAGGAGGAGATAATTTTCAACTTGAACCTGTCAGATTCTTGGGGATGAAGACAATATCAGTACTTCTCACAGTAATTCCTTAAACTTGATGCATTCAACTGAGAGCTTCGCAGAGAAGACAATGAATCTGCTTACCAGAAATGAGGAATCCAGTGTAAGAGTGGCTGGGTAAAAGAGTGTCATAGTGATATATCATAGGTGAAATTTTCCTCCCTTTGGAAGGCCAGGACTTTGAATTGGAAAAAAAAAAATAAATCTTGAAATTGGAGGTAAAAAAAAAAAAATCACTTCTGTAACATCACAGATTTGAATCTGTCACAACAGATGAAATAGGGTGAATAGCTATTAATACTCTAAATAATTCCCATAGATACTGATAACTACTGTTTCAGACAGTTGCTAATACAGTGCCACTTTTGTTATCCCATCTACTCAGTTCACCATCCTCTCCTCTCATGGCAGTGTAATAAATATACCTTTTGACAAATTAGACTAAGTGTCTTTCAACAGGAAGGCACTGCTCCAAGATTGCTTCCTGACAGATATAGGAGACTGGGCAGGGTAAGGGTCAGAGGAGCAGAACGGGGTAAGGAAGAAAGAGCACCTGTTAAGATTAAAATAGAAATTCTACCACTAGCTCTTCAAGATCATTGGCATAATCTATATTGTCTGTCCTAGACTCAGCCTTATTCCCAGGAGTATTTGCCTAATAAGTATTTATTTCAGAAGCAACAATAAAATAATGCAAATTATTGTCATTAATCTTATTTGGTTATGAGAAGTCTGGGTAAGTAGATTCATCTCAGTTGCCTAAAAATTAATCTCCTGGGCTAGGTAAACTCTGTGGTTAAAAAGCAGAACATGAAAAAAAGAGGTACCTTATTAAAGGTACTCTGTCTAGCCAGGTGACTGGTGAATGTAAACCCTCATGAGATCTATAAAATTAAGGAAGAAACTGTAGATACTGAGAACAGTATGGTTGACTTAATACTAGAAAGAGGTATGTGCTAAAAATTCAAATTAGGATCTTAATATATTAAAGAAATGGGTTAAATACCATATAGTATTAAATATATTTAAATCAAGTAGCTGACAAATCATTCTGAAACTCAGGAGGATTCAGAGTGAGAGCATGGGACAATTTTAGGCACTTCAGTGTCAGTCAAGGTCAGAACAATATAAATTGCTAGAGTATGTGCAGGTCATATCTATGGACATACAGCAGTAATTGGAGTGACGGCATAAACATAGGGGCAGGCATCACTCCAGCTGGTCAGAGCAACAAGGATGTTTCACTACGCTGACAAGGCAAATGGATGCGGTTACCTGTAGCAAAGGCACCTCCAGAACTCTGGGATCAGCACCCCACTACCAGTTTTATGCTATAAAAGGAGAGAACCCTGCCCTGCATGGGCATCACATGGAAGTCTACTTCATCCATATCAGTCTGGTTCCTTGTCTCCTCCTACTTTATCATTGAAACAGAAGCGCAATGCTTCATCATGAAGATACATCTATATTTGAAGGGAAATACTTGCGTCTATATGAAACAAGACTTGATCTGTCCTGGCCACAGAAAGCAAGAGCTGGCTTGCATGAAAGTATCTGTGTTCATACAGATCTGAAAAACACACAGAAGGCTGGACACAGGCTGAATATTTATTACGCCTATAGTACTGAAAGCCTTGTGCACAAGACTAGATAATAAGTTTGATTTTGTCATAGTCTATGCTCTTTGTATATATGAATGTTTAAAGTGTGTGGCCACCTTGATTAGCTAGTCTGGAGTGTAACTTGCAAAGAAATCAGTTTTAGGGCATAACAAAGATTTATTTATGACACAGCTGTGCTGGTGAAGCTGCTAGTTACATTATTAGAAAGGCATATTCTGAGGAGTGTTCAGAAAGATGGGAATAATAATTTGAAATAAACTATTTATCTTGAAAGACAAGGAAAGAGGGGAACCTTCTATTTTTCTAGGAATATTAAGGGCTTACCTAATTATACCATGTACAGAACTGCGAAACCTATACCTATGAAGAATAGATAACTGATAGCAACGGCAATGCTGTCTTCCAACTGTTTATGCAAGTTCATAAACACAGAGAAAACAGTATAGTTGCCCTGTCACATTACTTCTGGCATACAAGTCTGGATCTGTTTGGTCTGACATCATACAGCACTGATACTACATATGAGAGATGGTTTTTAATATTAAAGGGAAATAAATTTATTGCTTGTATTTTGTGTGGCCCTCTGCCTTTGAGCCTTGTTTGCAAGGTAGATAAAACAATGCTTAGGCAACAGAATGAAGCCATTAACACCTACCTTTATTCATGTCATTTTTAGAAGACAGATAAAAGGAGAGCAAGAGCCTTCTACAGAGAGTGCAGCTTCTGTCAATGGAGCTTACTTGAACAACTTAATTTCTTTTATTGATCATAGTAAAGACTATTATTCAAGGCCAGGCTACACTGAGTTTGCAAGATACATTCCCTAACTTTGGCATAGGAAGAGGAGGCTTGGCAATAGCTCCTCTAAGTCAGTGTTCTGCTCCAATTCATGGAAGAACATTTATGGCATAAACACAAACATGTATGCTCCTGGCCATTGAGAGCAGCACCAAGTGTTTCTCAAGTTAGAATACATTCCACATCTGCCGACTTAGTCAAGGAGTGATATGTGACAGACATTGTGAAAATGAACTTAATTGCTCCTTCATATTGTAAGTGAGACTGAAGGTGAGGTGGAAAATCATGAAAGGAAAGGCTTTATATGTAAGAAATCTAAAAATAAGCTTTTGCATTTCCTTGATTTGTTGTCAGCTTGATGTAACAAACGGGACCATGCGGGGCAGAGCTGACCAGATTATTATATATTTCCTCATGCAGAGCAATCTCAGTTTCCAAATTGGGATGAAAACAGATGTGAGTGATCATGACAGGAAATGAGAAGTTGTAGTTAATGTAATGCTGCCTGACAGCAGGTGTCCATAAGCTGCTTTCACATCTTTTAGTCTAACACTGTTCTAAAGCCATATTTTCTCCAAGAGAAATAACTGCTCAAATGCAGGAAAATAAATGGAAGTACTGAAGAAAATACAGATTTGGCAGTGTAGTGACCTGTCAAAATGGCATTCAGAACTCTTTATAGAAACATACTCACAAAGCAAAAGAAAAAAAAAAAAAAAGAATATCTGGTACTTAAGATACCATGCTATCTGGGTATAATTTCAGATTCATAAGATGAGCCTCTGGACAGCTATGTGAACAAGATAACAATTCTAAAATTAATGTGCAATTACCTGGAATCAGCTATTGCCAAATGGTTACACAGATTATACATGTCTTCCCATCTATGTGAGTCAATTAAGATGCAAAAAATTACAGCCAGTTGGTGCATTCTTTCAAAAATATTTCTTCTCTAACCTACTTGACAGAACAGGTGCTGACATCCTGTCTCATAGTCATAACAATAGGCCTCTGACATCAAGATTAGTTGAGACATTTTTCCTTCTACAAATGCAACATTTCACAAAAATTTTATCTTCCAAAATCTTCTGTAGCAATTTCATTCTTGCCTAATTTTTTCTCATGAGAAATCTGTAGCAATTAAAGTTATTAAAAAAAAAAAAAAGCCTCTAGGAGTTTTTTGCAACAGCATTTAAGTAACATATTGTCAAAAAATCTCTAACTAATACTTTTTTCCCCAAGTGGTGAGAAATACTTTAAACAAAATTAGACTCAAGTAACATTTTTCTCCATGTGTTCATCTTCTGGTATTAAAAAAAAGGAAAATACCATTACAGTTGTACTGAGAAAGGGCAAGATATCTTTTATGTTGTCCCTAACTTTTACTATACAGACCCACATGGTGAAAATTCCCATTGAAAGAAATACTTAAGGAAGAGCCATCAGCAAAAAAAAGAAAGTTTTCTTTATGTTTCTTTAACTTCAATTTCTACATAGCATATTTTTAAACAGTCTTTTGAAGGCAGTAGGTTTTAGGAGAAGTTTGCCAAGTATTTGCAAGAGAAAATTTTCCCCAATGAGGCAAATTCTGTGAAAACAAATGATAAGAACAACTGAATATAAAAAAGAAACACATCAGAAGAAAAACACTTAAATGAACGATTTTCACTGGAAAGTTCTTCATACAGTGGCCATTTATTGAAAGTATTTTAATCAAAATTATGAGAACTTTATTTTTTTTCCAGCAATATATCCCAAGTACAGTGGACACAAATTTCACTTTAAATGCCTGGAATTAAGTTAAAGTTAATTATGTTTAGGGGATAAAAATAAACAGTGAGCCTAGGTTCTATTAAACAGAGACCATTAAACAATTCATGCTGTTGTTTCATGTTAATTGCTTATTATATATATATAAAACTACGTTTTGCTTAGCTTACATAATATCCATGACATTTTGCATAATTTATAGGTCTGTATAAGTCTTTGTTAGGATATTTTGATTCCACAATTACTTTTGAGAAAAATTTAGTCCATCTTTACCAATTTTTATATGTTCCACAAGACCTAAATGAAAGTGAAGAATTATCTTGGAAGATTACTAGATTCTTCTGTTCTTTAAGATTCCTTCGCCTTTAAGGTTCTTCATCAGTAAGCCTGGTTACAAAATAGAAGCTCCAAACAATACAGCCTTTGTTTGCATAGGTAATCCTATTGTGTAAAAAGAGCTAATAATTTTCCAGTCTTGCTTGTGTTCTGATGCATTGCCAGACTGTGTTTTACATATCTCAGCTGATGAATGTGCATGTGCTCCTTTAGATTTTACTTATAAGACAAATGCTTTCCACTGTGCCATTACGTAAATACCGCTCTACTCAGCGTGATTTCTCCCTAAGAGAATTTAAATGCTTGTTTGACATTATTCATAAGACTTTCATTAGAAAACACTGGCCAAAGGGAAGAGTAAATCAATGCACAAATTTCCCTGATGCTCCAACCAGACATCTCTTGGTACTCAAGCAGTACTATTTTAAAGCTAATGCCTTATGGTACAGTGCATCAGGGAATGAATACAGATAAAATTAATATATATAAAAAAAGATAAGCCAAGAACATGCAAGTCTTTGAAAATGCTCCTAATTATTGCACAACAGTTGACAGTATCAAAGAGTTTTGTTTCATAATTTGGTAGCACTGCTGCTAAAGTTCTCTCAGCTAAGTACCTCCCTGTTTAGAATGAGGGAGACCAGCATTCAGTCTGATTGCTTAGCCCTTATGTTCCTACAGGTACAGCAAAAGACACCAATGAAAGTGGATGCCACTTTCAGAATAGGAAGAACACTGATTTTCTTTGTTGAAGAGATACACTCTTCACTCAAACATAAGGCAAAGTGCTAAGTAAGGAAGCCTACCACTCCCAAAGTGGAAGAAATACTGTAAGTATAGTAGAAAACTAAATGCAATACCTTTATTTTCACGGTTTTGGTACTCAGTCCTTTAAGAGACTCTTCTAGACTAAACACAGTATAAAGAGGAATAACTAGATCCTGCCATCCCCTGACCTACTTCAGACTTGTATAGAAGCAAACTTATTGTTCCCAAAGTGTTCTGTTAGCAATTCACAGTCTCATTGGATTGCTGGGCTACAGAAATGACAGAACCCTTCTGTTATAAGCAGGTGCCATGTTGCAAAAATGATTTGAATTCCTTCTCTAGTAGAATTTTGTTAAATTAAAAGCAGATAGATGAAGCAGTGACAAGCCCTTGGCTTTCCTCCATGCCTTTGACAGCTGCCACCATCCCCAAGGCAAGGAGGTCAGTTCTGCCCATGAACAGCCAGTTTTCAGGCTAAAACAAATTTCAACATGGGTTTTAAGGTTTTCAAATAATTTCAAGAAGGCAGAGAACATATCTGGAATAATAATATTAGACAGTGAACTAGCCAGCTGAGAATGGAATATAAAGAAAATTGAAAACAGCAGGGAACAAAAGCACAGAGCATTGAGTCTTCTGAATATGAACTGTGATAATAATTCTCCCAATTAGAAACTGTTCACAATCAAAAGCATGTTATGTTAGGTTGGCTATAAAGTTATTTAAAAAAAAAAAAATCAGAGAATTTGGAATCTGAACTAAAATGATGGTGAAGGTTATTTAATTAATGATGGATATCATTCAACTTCACCCAATTTTTTTATAAATTACTGACTTTTCAAAGTGTTAGAGAATAAGTAAAATTTATCTTAAAGATCAAGTAACCTAGTTTTAAATTAATTAAAATTATGACTTCACTCTCCAGAGGACTCACTATTGGTGAAATTATATAGAAAATGTCTCAAGTCTGTTGATAAGGGAAAAACATTGTGTTTTTTTCCTAGCTCCACAGGATGGTTCTCTACGTACATGACAACAATTTTCTAAGTTAAACAGATTTAGTGCAAATCCCAAATTCATTGGTGTTCTTCAACAAGAAACACCTGAGTTTTTCCAGACAATTATGCTATGAAAAAAATACTTTGCCCTTCACATCTTCATTGTAGGGATTTTAGGAATGATGATCAAGTAAACTCTTTCCTGGATTCATGTCCAGTCCTCTAGATATTAATGAGAATCTCTTGTATCTATGAAAGGCCCCATCACTATAAGCTCTCCTATTTTTTTTTTTTTTCCCTAATCAGAGATTAGGAAATGTTGTGTGTTGGATGAAAACAAGAAGCTACAGTATCTTTAAACAGTATCTTGAAGCATGAACCAGATGGAAATTATTTTCACATAATAGGCAAGCTATGTTACTGTCCAGGTTCATGCTAGCACATGCTAACAGCAGTGCATCCCTGTCATTGCAGTCCTCAGTACCATTCATGCCAAGTCATAAAACCCTGTTCAAACATAGCAGGTGATGGGCATAGTTATAATCATACTATTCCATTGCATAATAAGAGTCAGTCACTGAGGTTTTTTCAGTCTACTTTATTTAAGCAAACTAATATAAATATTAAAATATTAAAAATAAATCTGGGGTTTTTTTGTGTACTCCCCCACCACTACATCAGTTTTCTTCCTTTAAACAAAACTGAAGAGTTCTGACACAAGCAGGTAAACTTTCTTTGATCGTTTGAGGTTGCTGTATGCAGTCTTCACTGTGATGCTGTGTGATATGCAGGTTTCTCTCTGTCATACAAACAAAATAGTCTCATGAAAATCAAGGACAGCTAAGTCTGGGACAGAACTTCAATGGCAAGATACAGTCTTACAGTCGTTCTGACTTACTACCTTATTTCCAAATACTTTCTGCTGCCAGAAAAACATCAAGGTTCCTTCATGAAGAGGTTTTGTATTCATCAGAATGGAAAGAGTCAAGATTACTTCAAGAGGACAAAATGACAAAGTTCAATAATTAATTTCTGCATAGAATATTAAATAAAACATTAATACTTTGAGTCACAGCAAAAGATACCATTCCATTTTGTTACATGCTCTTAAGCAAGTGTTTCATGGAAAGAAATATAGTGCAGTTCAAATTGCTTAATGTAATAGCAAACTTTAATTTCATATAAGGCATAATTGTTCATTCTAGTATGGAAGAATAGAGAGTATTGTTGACCATTTCTCCGCCCTCAAGATGTACTGACACAATGCAATCAACTGCCTATGCTAAACAAATCTCATATTGACTACAAGGATATCATTAAATTTTTCTCCATGAGTTCCTTGAATCCATGTTCATAGACACCACCCTTTGGCAACTACAACTGTTGAGTCAGTCTAGAGTTATAAAAGATGGTACTTTGTGAAAGTTGCTACTAGAGAAAAAGTTACACTTTCTTTGTGGTAAAACACCTCAGGGCATGTAGTGACATTTTCATCACTGAGAGTATCCAGGTTCCTCCTACAATGACTTTAGGTTTTGTTCCTGAGAGATTGTGAGGAGTCAGGCCAGTTGAGTTGAGAGTCTGGAAATTAAACTTTAATAGAACAGTAACATTGTCAGGATTGTAGACTCACTCCTATTCAGATATTGGAGACAGCACTAGCTAAAACTTAGCAGAAACAAGGACAACCTTTATATTTCTAATAAAACATAGTATCTCCCCACAGAAGAGGTTTAGCCAGGGAAGGAGCAGACTTCTCTAAAGGCAAATTAGCTTTCCCATCAAGGAAGTGACTTAACTTTACAAAACAGAAAAAAACAACAATCAAAGGCCAAAACCATCAAATGTGTTGCAGGAATGTAGGCTCTGAAAAAAACCAAACATCTTACAATGCAGCCTGGGGACCTATGATGCACCAATCCAGCTTCCCAACTATATTTTTTTTTATTTGTTGCTTTTTTGTGTTCCTTTGTTTGTTTGTTTTGTTTGCTTGGTTTTGTTGCTTGTTTGTTTGTTAAAACTTTCATTTCTGTAAGCATAAATAGTTTCTTCTGAAGAGTTGATAGAAAAAGACGTGCTTTGGGTGTAATGATACAGCACACCACCTGAGGAATCTGGCTGTGAAAATACAAAATATCTGGTCATGAAGAAAAAGATAGGCCAACACTCTAAAACAAGCAATACAAAAGAACTCATGCTTCAAGCTTTGTCTATTCACAGGCTTTCAAACTGTAAGGTTTACATACTTTGCCTAAAACTTCCTTCTAAACCTAACATCTCCCATGCTTGTTGTGGTAAGCCCACAACCAACCACCACACTTGCTCTACTTTAATATTTTACTATTGAAAATGCTGTTGATGCAAGTGACTGTAGTCATGCAACAGGAAGTGTGACACACATAATGCTCAAAAATGAGGATGCAGCCACATTTTTAGTATTGCATTTGTCTTGAGACACAAGGCAAGATGACAGGTCAAAAATAATTGTGCAGTTGTATTCTTTAAGTGCCGGAAAATCAGGCGCTACTTTCCTCCAGGCTGCGAGAAAATCATCCAGGTCACTAGGTTCAAGATTAGGTTTTGACAACATACCAAGACACTTAGGTTACAAGAACCAAACCTTTTAAGCTTTTCTGAAGAAATACTATAGTTTTGCCATTGAACGAAATTCAGTGTAATAGATGTGCCTACAGAATTTAACAGTTCCTTTTCAGGTCTCCCAGTAGTGGAGTTTAGCTGCCATGTTGTACAGTTGTTGTAAATAGAAGTAGGCACTTTAGGTTCTGTGGTGGTCTGTGGTGAGATAGTTGATGACCTTGTGATTGTGAAGGGAAAAATCACTATAAATATTGCTTACACAAACATTTCAGATAACTAGTGTCCCCAAAGTTATTGCAATATTCCACAGAACTAAGCTATCAAACTGCAACAATCTAAATTGGTAGCAGTGCACCTTTTGCTCCTCTGGTTGATGAAAACCATGGTCATGCTGAACACTGGCATGTGAACTGCTTTTATGTTTAATTACTGCCCTGAGTTTTGGTGGGTTTGTTCTATTCAAATTAAAGTCTTATAATAAGTTATTCAGCTGCTTGATTGCAATGCCAGCAAAGAAACCAAAGGGTCATAGCCTATTTCATGTTTCATAGTAACTAAATTTGTAAATGAGGCCTTGTGTGCAGAATGGTACAATATTACTTCCCATCATATTTATATTCACACCACACCTCCTTCAAACTTTCATCCAAAGAGAAACATTTTGTTTTCCCCCAGACACAACTAAAAAGGTTTTTGGGACAGTTCTCCATCCACCTAAGCAGATGAGTCTGAAGCAGACTGTGTTTAAATCCTTCTTTTCATGAATAGTTCAAAACTGACCAACATTGTCATATTTGGTACAACTGTTGCCTATTGAAAAAACAACTGAGCCTAATAGTGCTAAACTAAGATATATGACCTTTCCAGTTAAGGTAAGCAATGACCATTTCTACTTGTTTAAGAGATCTCTATCCAGTACAAGTAGACTTTCAGACACATACCTCATCTTTCCACAGAAATATACTCCCATCATCACAGACTCTGGTTTCCACCTTATCTAGAGTAATTTCTATTCCCTGGCATCATTCCTTCCCAAGGTTCAGTTGTCTGCCTTAGAGATCCAAAATCTAGCAGCAACATAGCCCAGCTGTGTGACCTCAGCTCAGATTGGTAAATTGTGAGAAATGAAGGGGCATCACATAGGATTCAAAAGATAAAGTTGTGGCTTCAAACTGTTAAGATAGTGGCCATAAGTACCTCAAAGATTCAAATGAAGCAATAACATGGAAATATATGAAATCTTAGACAGAAAACAATCACTTCAATTTTCATCTTCAATGGGTAGAATGAAAGATGGAAAGATGACATCACTAAGGGGTCCGCTAAAGACGTAATAATGTTATTTTGCCTTTCACATGGCTATATTAAAGATATTATAAAAAAAATATTTCGTTTCTTACCTTAAGACTGCCTTATATGCCTGGGTATGTACAATGTGCTGGGTTTCAAGCCACAGACTTCCTGTGCAGTTTCTTATATTTAAGACTTTTAAGTTTGCTTACTAGACTTTTGTAAAACCATTAGTTAATTACTACTCAAATTCATGTTCAGAGAAGATGGTGCTACATTTTCTCTAAGAGAATTTCTTTTAATTTACTGAGAAAATAGGCATTTTGGCAAAAGGGGTTTACAGGAATAGCGTAGAACCAAGTAACAGATTCACAAAAGCATTATACTTAATAGCAGGCTACTAGGAATAAAAGGACTTCCCTGCTCTCCTCCAAACAGCTCTGCTTCTTTACCCTTCCAAGGGTTTTACCAGCCAGCAGGCATTTCTATGGAGTAGCAATGCTGTAGTAATAGTTGCATTCAGCAAACACCAACCCCCAACTAAAGTGAAATACCACTCAATCAGTTTTAAGTTATCCACAAGAGGAAGAAAAGAGTAAAGAAAGAAAGGAGAGATTAAGAGAATAAATAATAAAGAATAAAGAAAAAAGAAAAAAATCCCCAAAGAATGAAGAATGAAGAATAAAGAGTAAAGGGAGGAGAGAGAAATAGTTACTGCCAAGAGGTCACATGGTGGTAGGTCCGAGACAGAAGGCCGAGGCAAGATGGAGATGTTGCGCATGGCTGTTTATAGACTTTGGTTACTGTAGCCATTCCCCCAGGGAGGACATCCAGGTCACCGTCCCCTCAGTGCCCTCCTGGCTGAAGTGAAGGATGCCACAGCCCATCAGAGGCTGTGGGGGGTGTGGTGTGGGCAGGCTACATGGAGAGTTTTATTGACTGACAGGTGTCCCATGTGGTCCCTCTGCCATGTTCCTTCCAGTCGTGGAGGCTACATTGGCTTCAGGCCCTACTGTGTGGACACTGATGCTGGGCGGCTGCCCCCCCCCCACCTCCTCACACGCACAGGGACAAGGTGGTTGATTCGACCCATTAGTCGAACAACTCAGTGAGATACAAATCCGGTCTCTAACATTACATTGCAAAAAGGATATTTCATGAATTTTCTTTAAATCAAGCATATTACTGACATATCTGGAAAAGAAGCAAACAGGGTGTATTTCACAAATAGACTTAATTCTATAGGACTGGCAGATGAAAACATCTGTACTAGGCCAAAATTTCCATACCAAGAGAAATCTGCAACTGCAAATACCATCTATCATCAGCATCAGACCTATTTTCAGCATACAGACCTAATTTCAACATACACATCTATAAAAATTATTACTTTGCAGTATATGCATTAACATGTTCACAGCACTAACTTCACAGTTCAAGTGTCGATAACTTGAAACTTGTGTTGTTCTGAGCCTCTGGCTAGTCCAGTAAGAGACTAGAATTTTCTTATTCGTTTTCAAAACTGAGAAGTAGACTAGTCCCTATCAAGCTTCTAGTGGCACTACCCACAAGGGTTGACAATGCAAAATTTAGACCTGTGAAGAAAAAGCATTGAGCCATATAATTGTGCAATACCAGTTTCAACAGCCCCATCTTGCCATCTTTCATTTACTCTGCAGGACAGGTCACAATAAGCAACCTGTAAACCAAGTTTAGCTTAGAACTATATGTAATATGATGGGTCTCCACAATCCTTTGACATACACATTTAACTGTGGCATAGCAGCATCGATAGCTGAGGGAGATTTCTAGGAGAAAGGATAAGTTGCCATTGAATGGCTTAATGAGGTAACTTGGCAGTAAGCAAGCAGGATCAAGGGAAAGAGGTGGCTTATCTCATTAGGCTCCACACCAAGTGTAAAGCAGATTCATGCTGGTCGCAGCCAGACTGGGAATTACAAAACACATGGGGTCCGTGCAGTGCCACAGAGCACCTGTCATCAGTGGCAGTAAGGATGTTGCAATCATCTGTAATTGCCTTGAGCACACAACAGGAAAAGCCCATCCTGTTGATGAAGAGCAAGGGCTGGCCACAGAGACCAGGTTGCATATGTCAAACTAATGAACCAGCCAGTGACATTCCTCCTTACCTTAGTTCTTCCATTTGCCTGTACTCATGCACCAAACACCCTTAAAACTGAAACAAATATGCTGTGAGATTTGCCTGATGCGAACATCTGACTGGAATAAGTGTGTGATTCATTACTGGCAATTAGACAATCTTGTGACCAATAACTATATGTGGGTGAAAACTGCTGAGTGAATATATGCCATACAAACTCATACAATACAGCCACAATATTGGACATTTAAGAAAAGAAACAGCATAAGCTATTACTTGGAATACTACATGTGCAATGTTATAGATCACCAATGTTATACTTGAATTTAAAGCTACCATTAGCCATCAGTATTTGAATACAGTTTACAAAAATCAGGAGGACTAAGTGGGCCCATGTAGGCCACAATATTACGATCCATTAGCCAGCAGGCTAAGTAACTGAACAGGGAAATCCACTGCCCAGTGAGCCCATGGGGATCCTCAGAAGGAAGATTAGAAGACAAGGGGAGACAGAGCACATATAAGACCATGGTTGTTTCTTTTCCCTTGTGCCACACTGCCCAGAAAAACTGGTTGGTGGTATTCCAACAGAAAATCTGGTTTCTGTCACCACTCATGTGCTGCCTCACACATCCATACATCTCATTCTAAGTCTTGCAGTTGACTCAGGTTTATTTTAAAGTGAACCATTTACTATCATGTTAATTTTAGTCAGATTCAGGACTCACCAATAACATTCACTACTTGTTGCTTCCAGGTATCCTACTCTTCAAAGGCCATGTTACTTAGCATGGAGCTATACAAGGTTTCTTTCTTCCAGCTGCAACACTTGGCTACAGATGACAAATACTGTAATAAACTCCCATCAAATTTTAGATGATAGATTATCTAGTCATTATTATATTGTTAGCTAAGTCTAAAGGCATTATAGAAAATGAAAAAAAGCAAGGCTGCTGTGATTTTTTTTGTTTGTTTGTTTCAAGTTAGAAAGTTTCTCAGAGACAATCACCAGAGAAAGGTACTTCCATCTAACAACTTCAAACATAAAGACCACACATTAGAATCAGAGCAGAAGAAAAAGTTTCAAGCTATCAAACTAAAGGATTAATTGAAAAAAAAAAAAAAAAAAAAAAAAAAAAAACACACAACACCAAACAACTTGTTTCTTTATCCCCAAAACCTTTGATATAAGTTACCCTCTTTCACATCCTACCAAAATATCCACTCACACTTTCCCATCCCCCCCAAATATAAAAGGTGTTTTCAGTGCTTTTTGATGTGTTTGTCAGTCAAAGAACTTACTGAAACCCACCCAAGGATCAAGATCAGCAGGAAATTAGCTCTATCTACCTCTCTATGTATGGTGGAACTGCCAGCAGGTCTAAACTTAAATGGAGCCACAGGCATGATGGGCAGAGAGAATGAGTGAGAGTCATGGATACGGCTGATGAGGCCAATTTAGTACCCTCAGGACCCTGACATCCAGCTGGCCTGAAATGAAAGCAACCATTTAAGAAAACCAAACAAATAAACACTCTTTTAATCTTTGGCAAAAAATTAGAAAGATAATTATTTGGCATTTCAAATCTTTTCAAAGACAGTCTCTATCTCATTAAGAATTTGAATTTATGTATGCACAAAAAATATACAAGCTGAGATAATATCACTCTTATGCTTGACTATCTGTATACAAATGCATTATTTTGATAATCAGTTCTGGAAATTATTCCAGGAATGAGGACAGGGGGGAAAAAGCAGATTACTGGTTTTAAAAAAAAATGTTAATATCCCTTTTATCTGTCATGCCTGTAAAAGTAAATGTGGCCCTTCAGCAAGAGAATTTGCAACTGAAGTGCACCAAAAAAAAAAAAAAAAAAAGGATTTCTACACAGAGGGAAGTGATGGCTGTTTATAACATTCTGGTTTAATGTCTGACACCATGTTCTTCAAAGAAGTTTACCATTCAGATTATAGCCATGTCCAGTGTTAAATTGGTGATGGTATTTCTGTCAGTAATTTTCCACATATCAATAAAAACATAGCAACAAAGAAGCAGAAACAGATAAATGTCTTTAACTGCCTCCTAAAGGGTGTACTTCAACACATTTTATCATCCTGAAAAATGCATGAAGTTAACAGATCAGTGAAAAATTAACTGAAGCTATATCACAAGCTGTAACAATGAGATATAGAAATAACTTGAGTTTTCATTTAAGAGAATCTCTATTTTTGCAAAATAATAAAAACAGAAAAAAAAAAAAAAAAAAGGAGAAAAATTACACTGGCACAATATGATTTTATCAAGGCTGAAAGGGAAGGACACAGCTAACAAACACTGTCAATTGGTATCATGCTGAAAAATGTAAGAACTAGTGGCTGAAATCTTGTTATGACAAACCTAAACACCCTTCAGGTGGAATAGTTTTTTCAGTGATGATGACCTATTTAAAAAATCAGCCACCCTGTCCATAGATAAATGTCAAGCAAATGTAGGAAAAACTGTTCTGGACAGAATATTCAATACTGTGTATAAAACCACAAGAGAAAGTCCAAATTCTGTGTGAAGAAACAATTGGGGGGGGGGGGGGGGGGCGGGGGGGGAAAGAAAAAGGAA
>JAWWEE010000074.1:81881683-81966230 GCA_035221455.1 Xenops minutus | reverse complement strand
CCCCCCCCCCCCCCCCCCCCCCCCCCCCCCCCCCCCCCCCCCCCCCCCCCCCCCCCCCCCCCCCCCCCCCAAAGAAAAAGGAAGTACAACAGGATAAATTTTGCAGTATCATTTCAGTCATGATACAGGAATCAATACATCTAAAGTCTTTTAACTTATTTTAGTTTAAATTTATGATGATACATATAAATTTTTTATACAAGCCCCATTTATCAGGAAGATATTCAGAAGCTAGATATGCTTTTACAAGTGAGGAAAGAATGAAAAATCTGCTCTATATGCTACAGAGTGAATAAAATTATAAAACCCTCCTTTCCTTAAATACTCAGACTTCAGTGTTTATTTAACTTTTGTATCCTTCATCAGATTTGAATAGTTTTATATTGTTTATTTAAAATACAATTTTTGTTTTCTGAACTATAGAGGTAGTGCCATTGAATTTTAGTATCTTATGGTAATAGATAGCCTGAAGTTACTCAATATTCTCTTTGAAGTATCTGGATTAAGTGTTTTTTAGTTTGAAGTCTATGTGATTATTAGTTTTCTTTAGAAAAAAAATGCTGAAATTTCACTTTTTGGAGTATAATTTCCCTTCAGATTCTGTATACTATTTAAGTTCTAGCAAAGGCTCCTATAGTTGTGTTGTTACAGATGTTCTCCATATGGAAAATACTGATGAGACTTTTCAAACCCTATCACATCAGCATTTAAAATGTACTATTAATTTGTACCTGGTGTGAACAATTTCCAGTGCAATGGCTAGAATTAAAGTAAACGAAAAACTTCCAGAAGAGATTTTTAAATCATCAATTTATAATAATTTCAGGACCTATGTCAACAATCTATATTATCACTTAAATTTAATCATAAATACCTTAGCTAATTTTTACTTCTAGTAGAAAAATACACACATGTACAATATAAAATCAATTTGGTCATTCTGTGTTTCTCCTGTTGTTACTCCCTTTTACTATGTTGGTTGTCAGAGACAAGAGTCCCATATTGCTGTTATCCTAAAATAAGTCTAGTATGTTTTCAGTTCAGAAAGATCAGCATAAATTTAGTGAGCAGATAGATACAGTATAAAACAAGACTGTTACCTTTGATTTTCTTCCAAACCTAAATTCTGCTCTATTTACAAACAGAAAGCCTAAATAACTGTGCAATAATAAAAATTATGGTATGAATCTCAATTTAAATTTTGAAACACTCTTGTCACAAAGATGAATTTGTTTCCAGACCCCTTAGATAATTTAGGTTAATTCAGTTACAACAACTTTTAGGGTTTTTTAATTGTTGATTTCCATGTGTTTTATTGATCTAAAGAGAAAGTATGTTATTTTCACATGATTTACTTTCCAGCCCCGGTGAGATATATCCCACATTCTCTTCAAAAGCTCTTCCTGCTTTCAAGTTACAGTAAATACAACATGACTTTGCACACTTCTTTTACTCAATGCTTTGATTTGAGAACAGCATCAACTGATATAAACCCCCCAATATTTAACACACTAGACTTATGACAAATATGAGTATTGTTACCAAAAAGAGCGTCTTGCTGCATCATAAGCTTTTCAGTTTTACTTCATATGTCTGGACTTGTTGGCCTGAGTATTGATAGTTTTCCTGAGGACTAGAAGAAAGCAAATGTTACCTAAGTCTTCAAAATGGCAAGGAGCACCCAGGGCACTACCCGTCAGTCAGTGTCACCTCAATCCCAGGAAAGATTATGAAGCACCTTATTCTGAAGGCCATCTCTAACCACATGGATAACAGGACGGTGATCAGGACTAGTCAATATGGTTTCACTAAAGGTAAATCATGTTTGACCCTTCTGATTCTCTTTTATAATTAAAAGAGATCACTGATGTATATTGGACATTAAAATCCTCAGAAGATGTTGAAAGAAAAAATGGAAAAATTTGTAAATTTAAAAAAGGCTTAAAATTAAGTTTTATTTCAGATGAGTAAGATAAATTAAAAAAAATCTTCTTTATTTTCTTAATTGTCTCATATATTTTGTCAATAAAGATTTTCAGTACATTTATATGAGACATTATTCTCAGGTCTCAAAGTGGTTGAAACACTTTGAAAAGATAGTGAAAATGCCTACTTGTAAGAAAACAATTCAGATAGAATGGAAATAATTTTTGTAATCTCATTCTAGTTATAAGAAAAGAAAGTTTTTAAATGAGAGAGTTGGAAAACCTGCAGTACAAGCTTTACAGATAAAATCACGAAGACAACTGATGGCTACATATTTAGCTACTGCTTATTTAAACACAGGCAAACTAATTGTTTTTATATAACAGGAAAATGATCTTTAGACAAAAGCATGTGAAAAGAATATTTTTCAAAGTCAAATGCATGAAATGTGAAACGGAGGCGAGACTGGGCATGAATAGTTTTAAAAACTTCAGTTGAAATATTAGTAAAGTGATTATCACACTATCGAAACTGGTCATAACATTTTTAACAAATGTTTGAGGCCAGGTAACCTAACAAATAAAAATAACTTTCTGTTATTTTGTGCCAAGAGGAAATGACTTCACTTTAGTTTTGAGATGGGAAGTTCTCTATGGACTGGTCTTGAAGTAAACTTCCATATCTTCTTTTCTTTGCTTAGCCTGCACAAGACTGATGACATCTGGCAGGATTTTGCTCTTCTGTTAGCTCCGTAACAGGTTGGGCAAATGAAGGGCAGCAACAGGCTCTTTGTTCTCCATGGCCCATTCAGAGCAGCTCCTCTCCCTTTGCCAAATACTGTATGTTGACTGCTGAAGAGTCTTGGTTATTACCCCTGGCTGATTCCCCAAAACCTTTGTTTTTTTTTCCCCCAACACAGAGGTACACCACGTCTCTTGAGAATACAGATATTCTCTGCACAGGAAGGGATTAATACTTCAAGAGTTTTATTTCTCATCTGTATTGTGTTAGATGTGTGTTTGTATTGTGTTAACTCCTAGGCCAGCGAACCACAGAATGGTGACATTGTGTCTTCATGGGGATTATCTTGAATTTTCAACTCAAGGTTAGAACTTACTTGGATTCAAATTTTTTAGCTGATTCTTCAGTGTCCAACAACAAGGAGGAGATCATCTTTTTCCCAAGGAAAGTCTGCCAGACTGCTTTTTGAGGGAAAAAAAACCACTCTCTCAAATTTCTGTGAAAAAAAAAGTTGTGTCTCCATTGTGCCTGCTAGTAGCTGGTAAGTACTATTGTAGTGGCCAGTACTTGGTCCTTGGGTTAATAACAGAACAAAGAAAGGTGAAATCCAAAGAAGTGTAACATATAGGAAAATAAAAAGAATACATGGGAATATAATGCAGAATATAAAGCAAAGTAAAACATGAATCTGACTTAAAAATAGAAAATATCTAAACAAGTGCAAACAGCTGGAAGGTCGGGATTGTCAAAGAAGTAAATATGTAGACATTTGACACTGGAAGGCAAATGAAAATCTACTCACTACAGGGCACTTGTTGCCCTGTACAGCCCACAGATCAGCTGAAAGGTTTGCATCAGTAGTCCCTGTGGGTGCCATAATTGTCAAATGGTTCATGCATGCTATGTGCCTAATGAAGGATTTCTTATACTGCAACCCCACATGCAGTTTTGCCTTAGTGGAAATGTGTTCACATTGTTATTTCAGATTTGGTTTCCTGTGAAGGAACTCAACTGCATAAAGTAAAATTGCTGAGACCTGAAGCAATATAAGACAACTGGAGATGATTTGGATTGATATTGAAGGAGTCAGGCTGCTAATACAGATGAATAAACTGATTCTCCAAAGAAGGAAGCACAGAGTTTGTTAATTGCAGAGGATATTGTAGTTCTGCCAGGTGCTGGAGAGTAGCTGATTAAGGAACAAATTCTGGAAATGTGGTTACGATACATGTACTGTTTCATTTAGTATCCTGCAAAAAACGCTGTTATACTCCTTGTCAAGAATAAATTGGAAGAGTTGGTAGTAGAGGAACTGAGCACATATCAAGGTCAGTGTGTTTTGATTATCACAAACTTCTTGCATTAAAAATTTTACGTGAAGACTTAAGAAGAAAATGCCAAATGTGTTTGAAATTGTGTTGAATTAACTGAGCACAACATTGAACACTATTATTGGAAAATTTCTGAAAATTACTTGTCTGTTCTCTAACTGATCATATATTTCTGATTCTGTGGTTCAGGAGTTCTCTTCAGTTCGAAGATCTCATGGTGAGGAAAACCAAAATCTCAAATTGACATTTAGTGTTGCTAAAATACCATTTCTTAGATCTGATTAGTGTTCAGTATGTGGAATTGTTGCCACCTGACCACATCTTTTCAAGGGAGTAACTTGTCAGGATGATGAAAAAATCAGAATCACTACTTTTTGACAAAGGAAAAAAAAAGCCAACAAAAAAACTCCTTGCCTGAAAGTCTAAACTGTGAAATGTGATTTAAAATGGAATTCATTTTAGTCATCTTGGAAAAAAAACCAAACAAAAAAAACCAAACAAACAAACAAAAAACCACAACAAAAACACAAACAAAAAACCCAAACCCAAACCAACAAAAAACAGTCATTTCCCTGCATCAATTAAGATCAAATTAATATTCATCCAAATATTAGAATCCAGGTGAAATATATTTGCCATATTCTGAAAATGACTTCTGTTAAGACTGGTTTTGCAGCTGGGTAAGCATTTAAGGGTGCTTTGATCTAAACAAGAGTCTGAAGTAGTCTCATTTGAAGATATACACATAAAAATGCTTGTAAATTTGAATTAGTTCTAAACTTGATTGAAACTTCTAATTTACATTTTTCAGGCAACATTTTTAGGATAAAATTTATGGCTATAAAGCAGAAACTTTTTATAAACACTATACATCATGGAATTTGCAAATCGACTCAGGAAAATACTTGGCATCTTGTGGGAAGATTTCACACTTTGTTTGCACAACACCTTCATAATGTGCTTGTTGAAGCCTGCTTGAGAGGCAAAGACTGTAAAAATGAAAAATATCTTCACCTTAAAGTCATTCCACTCGAACTTTTTATTTCCTTTCCAATAAGGCCATAGTCACCACTCATGAATACTCTAGTCAGTGCAATTTTTATCTTCTAACCGGCAATCACAAGCAAGGTTAGCTTCATGATTTTATTTAATTTACCTCAGAGAGTACAGATTTTTTTTTTTTAATAAACCAGCACTGAATATAATAAAGTAGATACAGATCTGCCCCCTTCACTTGTTTTGACCTGTTTAGAATTGTGAAAGTGTAGTTACTAGAATTACAATATTTCTGTCAGTCTCCAGCTGTTACAATAACTTCCCTTTCATACCCGAGTCATTGCTTTCATCACTGATAAGAACAAGCATGGGCTTCTTGAAATAGGCCACAGCTCTGTTAGTGCAATCAACCAATCATTTTGTCCAGATGCAGAATTATTGGTGATGTTACTGTCCAAGATCATGGCTTTGTAAAGTGATCAAGCAAATGGAAAATTGTGTTTTACAAAGAAAACTGAAAGCAATACTTCAGTCTCACTGACTGTCCTTAGCAAAAAATGGTTTTATTCTCCTAGAAATAGAGGGGTATGAAAGAGGAGAGTGTTGTCTTTCAATTGGGAGTAAAATATCGCTCCTATAAATTGTGACTGCTGCAAGAGAACTATTGATGATTTTTTTTTTTTTTTCCCCCACAGTGGGCAGTTCAGGAAATGGTATTTCTTCCTCTATTCACTTCCCTGAATTTTTTGTTGATGTTGTTACAGCTCTTTGTGCAACATGAAGGAAGTCATTGATTTCTCTAGTTTTATTTGAAACACTTGGTCGGCCCCTGCTTTATTATTTGAAAACTCAAGAGATAACACTATATCAGAATATGACTTGGAGGAGATAACAGTAATTGAAGCAAACCATAGTCTGAAAGCAGTTTCTGGTGAGCCTTTTGTGCCTCTGTTAGGGTCAAGAAAGCATTTTTATATTTGTTTGTTTGTTTGTTTGTTTGTTTTGAAAATTGCCTGACCATATCTTTTCTACATAACACATTGCTTTTACCTTGATCATGGAATCATTGAAAATCCTGAGTTGGAAAGAACCCACAGGGATCATCAAGTCCATTTCCTGGCCCTGCATAAGACCACTCAAAGAAGGTGCCTGAGAACATTGTGTAAATGCTTCTTGAACTCTGGCAGGCTTCGTGCTGTGACAACTTCCCCGAGGAGCCTGTTCCAGTGCCTGACCACCGGCCAGATGAAGAACTTTTTGCTAATATCTTAGCTAAATCTTCTCTGACACAGCTTCAGGCCATTCCCTGGATCCTGTCACTGGTTACCAGAGAGAAGACATCAATGTCTGTCCTTTAGATTCCCCTTAAGAGGAAGGTGTAGACTGCTATGAGGTCTCCCTTCACAGGCTAACCTCTCCTCCTGGCTGAACAAGCCAAGTGACTTCAGCCACTGCTCCTATGACTTCCCCTCTAAACCTTTCACCATCTTTATAGGTCTCCTTTGGGTGCTCTCTAATAGCTTAATATCTTTCTTATATTGTAGCACCCAAAACAGTGTGCAACACTTAAGGTGAATACTCCACAATTCTATGCTTACACAAGCTATGATCACATTCTCTTTTTCCTGACCCCTCATAACCAGAGGAGTATACCAAACCCTTTTCCTTTCCTTTGTTTTTCTTTATTGGCATCATGCTTTCCACTGTCATCCTACTGTCCAAATCTGGTTTGTACCAAAGGAGACTCATGGAAGGGAAAGCACTGGAAGGAAAGCTAGAGGAAAACAAGCTTAATTATTAAAGCATCCCGTGGAGCTTGTGTCCATTCTAGTAAATTAAGCATGACTAGAAACATTGCTTAGCAAGAGAACATATTCTAGCAAGCTCTTTCTCAGCAAAACTTGTTCCAATCCAGCTAGTACTTTCCCCCAAAAATCCTCAGGTGCGGTTCACATTTCAGGGATATTTCTATTTACTGACTGATATAGATAATACTATGTCATTTTAAACTGTGGGGATGTGTCTGCTTTGGGTGGCCTTCAACCTTTGTGTCTGTCATGCCACACTTGAGGCCTCGCTAGACTCAGGCACTATGCTATACAAGCATTTTTTTTACCAGGAGATGGCAAAGCTGCCTTTACACTTTTTCACTTTTTTTTTTTTTTTTTCTTTTTTTTTTCCATGCAAGATTGTAGACTCAGTCCACAGTGAGTTAAGAAGGTCAATAGATGAAGTGTCCAGGGCTTTGGCCACATGAGCTCCTTACTGTTTGTTTTGTTACTTTTGACAGCAGAGTTCAGACTATGAAAGGGATAAAGGTGCACAGCTTGACCATGCAGTGGAGAGGCTGAGTGAAAAATCTAATCTTACTGAATGTTAAGCAGACAATTTTCTATTCAGTGTAGCTCTGCAAATAAGACTATGTTACACTGAGTTGCAATGGGTCCTTCTAATTTTGCTCCATATGTTGATACGGATAAGAGTGACCAGTCATGAGCAGAGAACCTAGGAGATGGCACACAAGGCCCCACCTTGTGTCTCATGGATTTGCTTGCATATCATTGTGTAGTTGGAGTCAGGGTTACTAGGGATTGCAGTCCTCATTGTCAGGATAAGGTCCCTGAAGGCTGAGATGTGGTGATTGGTAGCCAGTAACAGCTAGCTAACTTCTATCTGGTACTGTTCTCCTGTCACAATCACTGAACCTCTTCTTGATGTTCATTGCAAAGCATTGACATCACTGCATGTCTTCTGGTGATGTGACCCATCCACAGATGTGTGGAACTGCTGGTGGAGATCAAAGATCTTTGAACTAGGGCTTCCCCATCACTTTCTTCTGAAACAAATTCAACTTCTGTTTTTTGAGACAGATATTTCTGAGAAAAAAAACTAGCTTAAGTTTCATTCAAATTGCACTACAATTTTAATTTTCCCCTAGGTAAAGGGAAAGCCTACCTCAAGAATGGAAACTGCATAGGGTATATACTTGTCAGTTTCAGTGCAAATCACTAATGTAGAGTAAAAGTATCTGTAAGGGTGATAAGTGTATGAGAAAATAAATGAGAAATATTATAGATAGGACAAGATAAAAGATAACTTAGTAAAATAGTTGACAAATGCAGAAGATAGTGAGGCAACCATAAATATCAAATAAATAACAAAACTGAGAATGATGGAGAAAGATTAAACAGCTATGGAATGTTAACTTGTAAGAATATAAGGTTCTATGTGATTGGAGTTGTTTGGGGATATCTTTTCAGCAACCTTGCACGTGATGAAAGAAATAATTAAAAAAATATATATTTTTTTTTTTCTCAGGCTCCCTGTGTATGCCTTTTGTTGTCAAGGGAGAGCAGTATGTTTATTCTAACGTTGATGAAAGAATGCTCAGACAAGAAAGACTGGAATTCCTAATAGTACCCTTCATAACAACATGGCATGATCGTCAGTTGCATTTCCCAGACAAACAGAGGAATTAAGAATAGAGATCAATATCAACAACTCTTTCTGGTGTGTATTGATTTAAACCTGTTATGTGGCCAAAAGTAACCATTGATTTTAATTTTTTTTCCTTAAATAAGATTTTCAGATACATACTTCAGGCTATTCTGAGTTGCCTAAAGGGGCTTAGGGTAAAGCAAGGCAGCTGAGCAGTGGGATCCCTCATCTTTTTCAAGAATAAAGAGATCCTTTACTCATTACATGATGATACTGCCTAATGAAGTAAATGGTCCTAATTTTAGCTTTCTGCTCTGAAAACATCTGTGCACTTCTGAGTCAGACAACAGGACCATGAGCTTCCTGGTTCCTGTCATTGTCCTGATTAAAAAAGACTCAAATTGCACTGAGTAAGGATGCTATTGGCAGAGTGTGGGGAGTGTATTTAAATTTTGGGCTTCACAGAACATTCTTGTACTGAAATTAAACACTGTACCATCACTTATATTTTGCTACATTTTTGCTTAAAACACCCCTGGCACATGAAGTGAAACTAACTGTAATCTTAAACAACGGTGTTTTACCTTATGTGGCCTCTAGAGATAGCTGAGGAGATCAGTGTTTTCCAGAGGAAAAGAAATTAAGACTAAGGAATCTGAGAATTATGAGGTAGGAGGTTTCTTTTGCAGCATAAACAAGGGATACCAACCCAAGTACAGCTACTCTTCTCTTACACAAAGATGTCTGTGTCTTGATTCTGATTTTGCCTGCTGGCTATATTAACTTTCAAAGTGGCTACCAGGGTATTTTCCCATTTGATTTAGTAGAATAAATGGCAATATTCGGTGTTCTACATGCACTACGACTTTGCAGTCTTATAGTATGTTTTTTCCATTATAAAAGTGGTGCAGCAAGAAGACTACATAATTTACAATTCCAGAGGAAATACTTGCTTTTAGTCAAGCTGAAAATAAAATCCAAAGCTACTTTTAGGTAAGCTGGGAAAATTCCCTCAAGTACTCAGCATCTGCTAATACAATGCTGAAAAAGACATGTTTGGAGAATCATGGTAATCATTTCCAGCATTCTACAGAAATTACTTTTCTTGATGCTACTGTTACTCACAGATTAAATTCAGCCTGAACATATGGGTCATATTAAAAGCGAATCCCTCACATCAGGGTATTTATACATGAAACACCCATTAAAGCTGTGATTCTTATCTGCTGTTAGGTCAACCTGATGGTTAGTGGTTAATTTGAGTGATAAATATTGCTACTTCATTTTACTGAATGTTTATTTTAAAAAAGCAAGTAAAGTGACTTTTGTCCCTTTCTTTTATTTATGAGGATGAGAAATGTGCTTATTTCCCATTAAAGTAGAGGACACATTTACTTCAAATAACCAAGATCAGTAGCATTCTATAAAAGAAATTTTAAAGACAAAAGTTTAAGCACCCTGCTTTGGACAGTCTATTTTAATTGCTTCGGGCATAATTTTTAAGCTGTTGTTTTGCCTTTATTTTTAATTCAGTTTGCATGATTTTTTGCCCCTTAGTCTCTTGTCCTTTTACATGCTGCTTTTAGAGCTCTACTTGACAAATATCTAGAACTCTTATAAATTTCAGTGGGAGTTCCTCACACCAAGGCTTTGTGATAATCAAAGTTGCCAGTGCAATCTGCAATATATGATGGAAATGAAGTATATAAAACACAGTTTCTGCTGTAGTGTGTGTGGTACTGTGAAACAAATATATTTTCTATTACCAAACATGCACAATCAGTTTTAGATTTTTGCCTATTTTGGATTAAATTGATTATTTCAGAATCTCACAATCATTTCTTGCAGAATAAGCAAAAGAACAGACCAGAAGAGAAATATTGTAAAATCAATGAGAAACCTCTTTTCCCAAAGGTTTTTTGAAATGGTAGAAGTGCAGCATTTCCACATCAAAGTATTCAAAATACATGTTCTTCACCAAAGTACACATAAAGTACATGACATACACACAAATAAGAGTTATTGAACGTTTTGGAAAGGCTCATTGAACAGATTATGCAAAATGATTGTTGTATAAAACAAGTTGCACTTGTTCCATATTCAGGGTAAAATCTGTCACAAGCTTTATTTGAAAAGGCTTGCCTTACATTATTCTGACTGAAGAGAGATTGCATTGGTAAACACATTTTGTGTTGCATCTGGTATGAATTTGAAGACAAATATTGTTCAAGCCAGAAAACTAATGTGACAGACCTAACCTCAAAATTATTTTATCTAAAAGAAGTCTGAAAAGGAGTTAGGTTATGATAATATTTATATCTATCGCTTGTTTATAATGTTGCACAGTGCTACCTTATAGCAGCATTTCTGCAGAATGGGAAATCAACTTAGTGTGTTACAGAGTAATCACAAAGTTGTTGCTGAGAACGATTATAAAATTGAAATATCTTAGAAGGAAGATTCTTTATTTACTTGCTGATGTTAATAACATGGTTATTTTCCACATTTTCACTGATTTTGGTGCTTTTCTCTAGCTTAGAAGAATTACAAGAAGGATTATTTGCAGGTATCTTGATACAAGACAAATACAGTTTATCTGTGAAACAAGTGAAATATACTTTATTTAGGAAAAAAGAATCTTTTTCTACTGCAGATACAATTTCACTGCTTCCTGGGTGGCTTTTTGTCCATATTAACACAGCCCTGTCAGGGCAGAATTATCTGATCAAGATTTTTAAAATACAACTACACTGTCTACATTCTCATTTGCGTTTCTACCTTGCTTTAACACTGTTTTGATCATTGCCTGCCTGAATTCCCTCTAAATCTCTAAGTCCTGTTAACTCACTGCCAGTGTTGTGCCTAAAGACTGAAA
Organism: Xenops minutus; assembly: GCA_035221455.1. Classification (NCBI taxonomy): domain Eukaryota; kingdom Metazoa; phylum Chordata; class Aves; order Passeriformes; family Furnariidae; genus Xenops; species Xenops minutus. The sequence goes on along the minus strand of JAWWEE010000074.1, from coordinate 81,954,923 downwards.
AGTTTGTGTGATAGCAAACTTTAAAATATACCATAATCATGGAGTCTCCTGTAATCAGCTTAACTCCCTGTTAATGGCTTGTGAAACAGAGATATTCCACTGGGACCTTCAGCTAAGAAAAGGCCACTTAAAGAGAAACAGGTACCAATTTCCTTTTCCAGAAGGTTTTCTCATGCCAAAATCTGTTCAACTTCTTCATTTCCTAGTATTGGGGTAATTTCAATTTTTTTAATTTTTTTTTTTTTTTTTGTCTTAGATCAGTTGAGATTTTTTCATCTTCTGAGTGGTACACTATTTCATTCATAAATTAGTTTCTCCTGCTCTTTGGTTCTTCTCATAAAATTTGATTTCTTGTGTCCTGTTTGATTACTGAAGATTAGGCAGGAAATATAAACTGCTTGTTACGGTCTGCTTAAATGTTGCAGAAAGAACTTCAGATTCGAATATTTTCCCTGAGCAAAATTAAAACTCACACAAGTCATCTGTTGAAACCAAAAATGGATTTTATTAATTGCTAAGAAATGCAAAGAGAAGAAATAAGGTTAGAAAAAGCTGTAACTTTTAGAAGCAAAGGAAAGCTAACCACCAAAACTACCTTTTGCCAAGCTGGTGTGTGGGGGGAAGAGACAGAAGCAATTTCTGTCTTTTTTTTTCTTTGTCTCTGCTGCTTTTTGACTCGATGTTATCTCGTCTAGCAGCACTGGTGTTTTAGCAGCTTTAGTTCTCTGGATTGCAGCCAGGAAGTGTGGATTCGTTATTCTGCAGGCTGTCTCAGGTCAAGCGAAGCCAGGTCAGCACCTTTCTGGCCTTCTAAAATATAGTAAGGGTAGAAGGATAACATATAACTCATGCATGTGGCATGGTGGGTTTTGGTTTTCTCCAGGCTGGCAGAGTTTCAAACCCCGGCAGCAAGCAGGCAGCAGGCAGCTGGCGAAGAAGAGGTGAGAGGGTGAGGCAGGGAGGTAGGTTGAGATTTTTGGTTGTGGTAACCAGTCCTCCCTCTCTTTCCTCTTTCCCCCTAGTTTTCCAAAGTTTCTTCTCAATTTTGTAGTGTTCAAATGAGGGTGTACACGGTTGTTTAGCATGTAGCCCTATTCAGACGAAAAATAACAGGATCTTCTGGCAGGAAACTCCAGCAGGAAGCTCTTGTGAGAACTTTTGGCAGAAGGCTGACAGAGAATTTTTTGGTAAAAGCTTTGACAGGAAGAAACAATGAAGAAGCATTACTTATTGCATTTCTATATTATCTGTGTGCCACACTGGTGCTTGCAGGAAATACAGTTTCATGTACAATTTGTTTTACATAAATGGCAAGACAATGGGTTGCAGGGGTTTTCAAACACAACAGGTAGACATCAGTCTTCCAGAGGGACGTTCAGATATCTGTTAGAAAATCTTCATGTGGGAATTGGCTCTGGTATCCAGCACAGAACAGCAGCAGGCAAAGTATCCTCATCTGAACTGGTCCAATTAGGGTTTTGGACAACTCCTTCCAAGGATGAATGGATTTTTGCTCTCATCTTTTACATAATACTGGTTTTACTCAACAACTAATAAGAAGTGTATTAAGCAGGAAAAATAATCCTTCTCTTGGTTTCTCTGAGCTTTAAAATTAACTGGTTCCACTCTTTAATAAGAAGTCAGTATCCCTCGACATAGCGAGTCTTAGCTACAGCTTTAAAGATCTGTGTTTGAGGATTGGCCAGACACAAGGCAGAAGCCATACGTGTCTATCTGGCAAACTACATTTGTGCACGATCAGCAAATACCTCTTGCAACATTTGTGGGCTTTATTTTTTTGTAAGGAACAAAGGACTTCAAAACATTTTGAATTGTCTTATTAAGGACTAAATGATCCTAGTTTTGCAATCTCTTGTGCTGAAAGTTCCACATGAAAGGTAAGATGAAACTGCTTTGCAGAAAACACATTATTTGCCTCCTGTTTAAAGACCTTAAATCATTACTTAGATTATCTTTTGAAAATAGTAAGACTAGTTAAACTTCTCTTCTTAACATCTGTGTACAGTTGTCAGCAGTCAGCTTTTTTAATCCTGTGTAAATTTGTCTGGAAGACATTTATACTCTTGAGGGCAAAGAGACACACAGTAGCTGTACACTCAGCTGTGTATTCAGTGTGGGATTATCTCAGTAAAAGTACTTCTTCCATGAATAGGGCTGGTGTAAAGAGGAAAAAAACCTCATTTTAAGTAAGTTATTGAAGAAATTAAATTCATTTCATTTGATGAGGGTGGTAGAAACCGTACTTCTAAAATTCTGCTATTATCACACCAGATTTACAACCTTGACATGAGGTTGTTGGGTAGCTACTGGAACAGAACCACACCAGTCAATGACTTACAAGTAAAACTTTGCTTGCTTGGCAGGATGGGCATCATGAGTGTGTAATGATTCCTTTTCTGCAAAAACACACGTGTGTTCACACTACATTCAGACCAGAGGCTTAGCCTCTGGGGTCCTGGTGTACTTACATCCCTTTAGTCTTCTTAAGTATTCTCCTGTCTTTAACCATGTTTGTTCATTAGGTGATGAGGGGAACTGATGGGTGTGTTTTGTGATTATATGGGTTGCACTTTTGAGAAGTGTGATTGTAAAACTATTAAATAATAGTTTAACAAAAAAGATATCAACAGTATAAATAAGCAACCCTCCCATCCCCCCAAACTAATATTTTTTGCAACTGAGCTGAATAATTCATAAACAAATATTTCCATAAAGAGAAGTTAGGATCTTCATTGTGAATGTTTATTTTGTTCCAGTTTAACCAAGCTCTTTGCCTCCAAATTCCTTTACTAAATTTGATAATTCAGTGGTAAATACTATTTGCCAAGAGGGACCATGCGTTCACTATGCCCATCTTGCAAGTTAAGCAATATTGAAGTATTCACATAGACTTCTGCTCACCAAAACTTCAATCTGCGGAAGGTTTCACCTTCTCTAGTTCTGCTGAGGTTATGTAAAATGGCAGTCAATTATACTGTTCTGGGCTGCAGAGACAGCATGGTTATGTAGGACCACGCTGTTGATGTATGGCCCAGCTATACAAAATTGTGTGTGACATCCAGAGCTTTCTGACAAGAGCTGATGCTTTACCAGTGTCATTAGTTCATCCTGTTCCAGACACCTGAGCCTGTCATGAAGATTGTGATAGTGTTCTGCAGCCTTGTTTTATATGTCTATGCTGACTTCTGCCAGTCATGAATCACTTTGGAGTGCACCTACCCACCACTGTCAAGATGGTAATGGAGGTCTCTGAGGCTGCCAGGCAGTTCTCCCTATTCCAAATGGTACTCCTGTGGAGCCTGAGTCACACAAACCTCCATCCTCCCACCAGTTGTCTGGAGCCATTTGCAGGTTTTACATTCCCCTCCTCTGAGTTTTCACTGTATTTACTAAAAACACTCCTGCTATATTGTCACAGAAGGCTTGGGGTCTAGACCATCAAGGGAGATTTAGTGACCCCATTTCTAGCTTTATTGTGTGATCTCATGACACCCACATTTTCTGACATTATGAGGGATGCTAGTAACCTCATCCTCCTGTAGGAATCAGATCTCTTAACAGGTTTGATACCTCCCATCCATGCATGTGACCTGAGAAATGCTAAGATATGCCTATCTGATGCTGGAGGGTTAAGCCCTGGACAGCTCACGTCACGTGGGTTGTTCAGCCAAGCATTATCTTTTTAAGGATGGATGGAGGGGAAATGTGCAAATGGTCATCTCCCTGCTCAGTCAGGAACTGTGCATGACATTATGTGCTATCAAATCCAATGATATCAAGGCAATTTCATTCTGTCTTTTTACTCTGTAAGGAAGTGAACTTTCTACCCAGACTGTGCTCATTAAGAACAAGTACTTAAGCTGCAATTTGTCCTCCCTCCATTATCTTCTGCTAGCAGTCACAGTACCCTGTATGTCATAAGCTCCCGATGCATTTCCCTCTTAGGGGAGCATAGGTTGTACTAGAAAACTTAGACATTTTTCAGATATGTCCCTTATAGCAGTTTAACAGTACTATGATCCTTTCTCTCAATACAGCTGGGGCTGCAGCTACACCTATTAATAACAAACACTTTGCATATCCTCCCCTTACCTGTGAAAGAGCACTCAACCTCTTTTGCTGACCTATCGCCAAGTAGTTTCCACATTATTTTATAATCTGCTATTCCCATTTCAAACCAACTGTTTGAGAATGTGCTATGTAGACTCACCACCATGATGCAGCAGCACCAGGGTAGTTATTAACTTTTCTTGTGTGTTTTTACCTATTACACAGCATTCTGCCTCTTTGGTATGACTCTGCTAGGTGGTGTTGAGCTCCTCATTCACAACTGAGAACTTGCTTGGGCTTAGGATCACTTTACCATTTCTAGGGTGCTGTGAACTCTTCTTTTTGGTAACCAGAAACCAGGAGAACTTGCCTACATTCCCAACCAAACTGAGGTCTTAATCTGCTGTTTCATAGACACTGTTACAATAGAGATACAGAGATCCAAGATAGCAGCGATAGTGCCAGGGTGACGAGGACAGATTCCTTTCTTCTGTACTTTGTCTCCCCACTTGTTGCCATGGTTTAACATTTTTCTCTTGTCTTCTGGCTTTCTAAAATAAAGAAGAAAGACACAGATGCCAGATGCAACTACAATCTAAGTAGGTAGCTACCTTTTAAAATTATGAAAGTCTCTGTAAATTGAAATTTTTTCAGCATCTGGGACACATGTAACCGTACTATTTGTAATGTGTTGTGCTGGTTCACTTCACCCCTTACATTTGTAAAGAGGAACAGAGGATACTGTTTTGGTCTAGTCTGAGTTCTTCTGAGGGTCCTGACTGCTGTTATGCAGAAGAGTAATACACTAAAATACCAATGAAGCAGTAATCAACTCTTGGGGAGTACAGATGCTCCATAAAACTTGTGTGATCCAAAAATGAGTGTCAGCCCTGTAGGTTGGTGTCACAAATACCAAGAACTCCTTGTATCCTGCACAGAGAGCAATGCTTCTTGAATCTATGTAGCATATTTATGATGACATCCTCACTAAATTCACTAACATTGTAACATTGTCAAAATTGTCTTCAAACCTAAAGCAAGTTCAACCCCCACATAGGCTACTATATGCACCTTTCTTCATTTGCAACATAAAGTTTTAAACTTTCAGACTCATTTTCATGCATATAAAGTATCTTTTGCTGATTTATAGGATTTCTATGTGTCTTATTAACTCGTTGAAATGAAAGTTTTATTGCTATGAAATTTTGGTAGGAAACTAGGAAAGTGACCTGAAACTAAGATGATTTCATTGTCTTGCCAAATACACTTATCTTGATAAAGCTTGTCATGTGTTAGGTTTTTGTCTGTAGAAGCTAAAATGAATTACCAGGTCAATAGCATAGTATAAACACTCTAAAAGTGTTCCTCCAGAGCAGAAAGATGGAATAAATGTCTGACAAGCTTCATACTCTCTTACTCTCTGACAAAAAAAAAGGAGAGGGTTTGTTCAATGGAAATTTTTTGATGCAAATCAGTAAACAGGCATGCTTCTCACCAATGTAAAGTACTAAAACACAGATTGTTATATTATATTACACATGTATATAATATGTGATCATTAACAACGGTCTCTACTGCCCTTATCTGTCTTTCACTTTCATCTTGATCACAAAAAACACCTGTTATTGTAATGACGCTATAAAATACTGATGCCATCTTTTAGACTGAGCTCTGCTGTTGAGGTGTTTCTGTCAGCAGGCTTGCAGAACTGTGGGATGTGCTGTACTATACCCAGGCTCACAGCAAAGGTGCATCACGTTACCCACTCTTCACATATTCAAGTTCCAGACATCCTACTGTGCTTCTTATCTCGCAGCAGAGAAGAATACACACAGTTAACCTTTCCAGGCCATTTGGGAGTTGTTTTCTAGAATGCACTTAACAGGATTGTTGTATGGGTGATATTATGTTACTTTCTGCAGGGATGCCCACTCAGCCATCCACTAGGCTAATGAAGGTATATCAAACCACTGAGAGTCAAATGTTCATTAATTAGTTCAGCAAAGACCACTAGCAGCTGCATGCTTAGTATGTTTATTCAGGTGGTAGAAAAACTTCAATGTAACCAAACCATATTCATGTAGAGTAAAAGGAACTGTGCAAAGAATCATCCCAAGAAGGTTCCAAAAGAGAAAACACTGACTTCTTACACTGCACATCACATCTTGTGCAATTATGTTTATATATTGATGCTTGCATATCTTGAGTGAGTACCAAAACTCCTAATGCCAGGACAACCACTTTGATGGGTGAGAATGTGACTTTTCAATATCTATGCAGTATGCAGCAGACAGTTAAATAAGCAACTTGTATTGCTAGATGACACAAATTCCAAGCACTAACAGAGGCATATGAAGTCTGGAAGTGAGCCGACCTGGAAGGCAAAGATATTTTTCATTGGATGGTCTCTAGTCCTAACCTCTCTCTTCAGCCATTGAAAACGGAACACTAAGGGAGAAGTACAGGTGGGTTGTTTCGCCTTCTTAGTGCCATGCCTTAAGGAATGTAATGGGGGAAGTGATGATATACTGGAATCACTCAAAGAACAGTTTGTTACTTCCTTTTCCGATGATGTTTTCATCAGCACCTTAACAAGGTTATCAGTTTGCTTATGAAATTTGTGCATGAAGAATTAACTGAACTGTCTTATCATATTGTCAAGGCCTAACTAAGCTATTAAAGGTGTAAGATAAGACAAATAGCAGAGATGTCTCATCCAAACAAGCTTTATCCCATCCCCCCCTTATCTCAGTTCCAAAAACCATCACACTATAATCTAGTAGAAACCAGTTTTGCTACTTGATTATGGTTAGACTCAAGGATCTTGGAGGTATTTTCCAACCTTAATGGTTCTGTGATTCTCTAATTATTTAGTTTTTAAACCAAACATAGTACTATTTCAGAAATATGAAAATACTAAGCATTATCAAACAAATAACTTTACTATCACCAAACTAGGAAAGTAAACATAAATTTGTTCCAACGCAAACAGCCTTTGAAATTTTTGCCAGGATCTGTAAGTGATAGAGTCCATTGACAGTCACTGCAACTGTGTGAAAATGTTTGGAACAGCATTTAACAGCAGGAAAACAAAAAATTGCAGGCACTGCATACTATACCCATACAGTGGATGCACCAGAGACAGTCAGTGGATGATACTCTCCCATGTTGGGAAAGGTTTTCCCCACTTCACCTTGCAAAGGTCTGCCTTCTGGCCTCAGAAAGTCTTTTCCCTTCAGCTTTTTCATTACCAAGAAAATATTTCTTCCCCCAGGTGCCAGACAACATTTTTTGGGCTGTCATTTAGAGAGTTGTTCTTTCCTCAGCTTGCTGAACAAGGTGCAGCATGAAGAGTGGAGTTTGGCTGCATCCATGCTCTCAGAAGTCTGTCTCCTGCCTCTGGAAAGTCACACGCCATGGAGGCCCTTTGCATGTGGAAGTGTTCTATTCAGAGATGGATATACGTAAAGGCAAAGCCTTTTTATCTCCAAAGTAACCTGAACTATGTGATATTCACTTTCCCCACAATGTGTAATGGAGACATTTTAATGCACTGGCTAACATCGCATATGTATCACTTCAGGGTTAGTGGAGCATCAGGGTATCAAAAGGTATTATCATCGAGAGCTTATACTTGCATGTCTGTTTAAATGTTCCATGTTCGCATGGTGTGATATAACTGTTGTGCTGAAAATATGAACAAGTTAAAGCCTAAATATATTAATGGCTTTTGTTACTTCCTTAATGTAAATAGTCTCTGTCACATTTAAGGAAACCTGTTAAATGCTTTTTCTGTTTTATTCATTTGTTGCTCAAAAACCCCCCAAACAACAACCATTAATGTCATCCCACAAAATTCTAATTAGTTTCTCTGTATCTCCCTTCCTATTACTGCTAGAAGTCTTTGGAAAACCAGCAAATACTTTCATAGATAGCAATACAAAGTTTTAAGATAGACTAAATAAAGAGAGGATTTTGATGTGCAATGATATGCATGGTTACAACCATCATTCAGTCACACTCCTGTGTTTTTCAGTCCTGTCTAAGGAAACAGGAAAAAGCACAGGCAGGGGCTGTAAACTAAAAAATTTTCATTCTGGAAAAACTTGGAATGCAGTATCTGTATTATCTATTTAAGGGATGTTTACGAGATGTCTTTGAGATGTGAATAAAGGCAAATCCAGACTTTTCAGAAAAGAAATTTACTTACATGAGCTTGTAGGAAACACTGATGATGTTGTACTGGTATGTTGTTACACATCAGATCAGTGATTATTGGGTCAGAACTACCTTGTGGGGGATGTGTGTGTGTATGTGTGTGTGCAGAGGGGGAAGGGATGGGTCAAACCCCATGGAGCTGAGGTGGTGCCGTATCCCTCATAGCAAGGCCCTGGAGCCCACATGGGAAAGCCCTGGAGCACCTGCCAGTCACAAACAACCCAGGAAAACCACAACACTCCACAGCTCCTGGAGTTCCTGACCCAGCTGGGATTAGCAGGGACAGTGAGGACCCTGAAATAGGTCAGAGGCCTCACCTGGGGTGTCTGGTCATGGAGACAAGAGGAGATAAAACCAAAGTCATGTGTTTGGTGTGTGTCACAGCCTTGCCATTTGGACATGTGAGAGCTTGTCTTCCACAAAGTTTCAGTGATAGCTATTTGATCTCTTTCTCCTTCTCTTTTCTTGCTCCTTCTGCTTCTTTTTATTGCTTCTTTCTTGATGCTTTGGGTGGCTTGGAGCTGGAGGGACTGGTTTTTGACTTAATTATGGATTGATTGGATCTTGACTTAAATGTTGTGGATTGACTCACTCTCAAGTGTTGTGGATTAATAAGTGCTGTATCAGTATTTTGGTGGAACATTTTACCTAGCTTATGTAGTGCACTTTTTGAACTTTTGCCGGGTTCCCTTATTTTCTCCACCAAATTAATAAAGAAACCCCTTGAGAAAAAGTCCATGGCTTATTCTCTTGACACTATCTTGAGTTATTAAAGAACCCTATACATATATATTACAGTATAATTGCTGGCTGAGTCATGAGTCTACAGCTTCTGAAACTGGAGTGTTAACTGTTTTCACACCACCTTCTAGAATGAATAAATGAACCTGAAAGAGATCTACTCAAGAAGAGCTGGACCGAGTGGAGAAGTGCAGCCTCTAACTTCTGATGAGAAATTAGTAGAGCTTATCTTGTGTAACCACAAATGAAATGTCAAAGAGATTTTTTTGCTCTGGAGTACAAATAGGTGAATAAAGGGTTTCGCCTACTAGTAAATGTAGGTGTAAGTTATTCACAACTAACTTTATTTCTATAATTAGCAAAGTTTTCTAAATCTGAAAAATCAGTGGCTTTCAGACCAAAGTTCTTACTACCAACAGACTAAAAAAAACCCAAAATAACAAACAAACAAAAACCACAAAAACACACACAAAAAAGGTACAATTACCATTCAGCTGGAGCTTGTTCTTGGAATTTACCAACTTAACGCAGTGCTTATCTTAAAACTTACAGAGCAGTTATCTATTTAAAGTAAATGAATCCTAAAATTAGCTAGAATGTTGTAATTAGACAGTTAGACACAAGACACACCCAAGTCCCCAATCTGAGGTGGCCCTCATGCAAATAAAAGTACATATTAAACCAATGAGCTTTATCAGACAACTCCTTAGCAAGCCTATTTTAAAGGTCCATTAATGCCTTAGAGAATGACTGTGGGTAAGTTTTACACATTCTCATCATGTACTCTATTGCATATTATACTTTAGTGACTGATAGAGCTTATATCACTAAGCCCATTTTCTCAAGAAAAGGCATATAATTATGGAAATAACATAAACTAGATATTTCAAGGTTGGTAGAGCTTTGAAAATCGAAAGACCTATTAACAATGAGAAATTTCCCAGCAGTTTTGGGGAAGCAGATCTCAATCATAAATATGGAAGGAATCACAATCTTTTATTTGGATAGTCATGATGTTTCTGCACCACCATGGTGGTAACACGATTAGGTTTTCAGTGTTCTGGGGAGGGAGAGATATGTAGAATGAGTTTTGGGTTTATTTAATTGTTAGTATTTATTCCCTTTGACTGGATCTCACAGGTAGGAAACAGTGGAGCATTACTCACTGAAATAGGAGCTGAGAAACTACCAGTTTAGTTTCTATGTCTTATGCATGGAAAATGGAAAACTCCAAGGCTGTTTAATAGTCTGTAAAATTCAAAACTTTCATCCATCATTAGAAGCAAAGTCTTTGGAAACCCTATTTTGACTAGAGTTTACAACAGGTGCTGCTATTCAGCTTAAGTATATGTGATTATTCATTGCAGTTGAGCTTTCAGCTGAGTTAAATGAAGTACGCTTAAATGTTCCCTCTTCCCTTGTCATTAGCTGCTCTGTGGCAGCCTCTAGTTAGGTTCTGTAGATCAATGTTTCTCAAACTGTAGGCTGTAAAAGAACTCAAAGGGGATTGCCAACTGTTAGACAGCAACAATCAGCAGCAGTTCCCTAAGTCTGCAAGAGATCCTTTTTTTCTCAGTAATGGAGAGTGAAAAAAAATATTAAATACTTTCTGCACATATTTATTCTATCCAGGGAACTGCTAGCTACCTTTAGCTGCTGTCAGTGTCTAATTTCTATCAGGGTAGACAGTACATAATAATGGGTTTTCAATCTCTTGCTGTAGAAGAACTGATCTGTTATGAACTTGGGTGAATATATTGAAATAGTTGAGTAAACTGTAGATGCTTGACGTATTGTATTGAGTGTGAATTGCAGTGCTAAAATGTCTGGAAATCAATCTGGCCTTTAGATTTCTCTTGCAGACAGTTCAACTCCCCCTTTGTTTGTCTACCTTTCTCACTACTACTTTCACCACTAAGGTCACATCAGAAGAATTCACGTTTCTTTATGAGTATTCAGACACTGACTTTCATCTTTCATTTCATTTCTTTTTCACAGTTTTCAAGGCACATCTTCCCTACACAAGTGTCTTTGTTTCAGTATGCTGCAAGTAGGCCATCCTGTGTACCTCACAGGACACCCTCCGTGCTCTACAGAACTGTATAACTGTCAGGATCTTTTTTTCTTTTTTCACACTTGGCAGTGAGCTCAGTGACATGTGATCTTATTCTTTAATAATTTGTGATTTTGTCAGTAAGTATATTGACATCTTTGGTAAGAAAAGCAGTGCACTGTAACTCTTCCCCAGGCAATTTCCAGGCTGAAGTGACTGGCTGTGGTTTCTTCTGTTTAGTGATAAATGCTTCATTCCAGATTTCCCTCTCTTCCTTTCCCATAACTGCATTCACCTGGCATATTGGTCTGCCACTCTAAGCAGACACTAGGAAATAGGTATGTCTTTAGCCATCCAGTTATGAATGAGGATATGTACATAACATAAAACTGCTTGAATTTTAGGACTGCATCTTGCAATGCTCAAGAAAAGGCACAAGGTGAAACCAGCACTGTCTGAACAAAGAATAAAGGTCTGTGAGGCAATATGGTCTGTAAGATAAATAATCTGTTGTGACTAATAGGAAAAGCTGGAGAGAGATAGCCCTTAATTACTCTCTCTGAAAGGAGCCACCTGTGGATTGAGCACAGCATGTCCCCATTAGAGAGTGAGCACAGCAGGAGCAGGACACCTGCTTCATTGCTGTCTGGAACCAGATAGTTTCTCCTCTGCCAAGACCGAGACCTGAAACAGTATGGGGCAGCTGGGGACAGAAGAGGGTTTTGAATCAAACTAGTTCCAGATGAAGCTGCGGGGTTAGACATGGAGCACTACCAGAGCAGCAAACAACAATCAATCATGAGCGCTGGTATAGTCAGCCCAAGCTGAGGTGTGCCCTCAGCCATCCTTCAGGCTCCAAACCTCAGTCTCTCTTTCCAACAACTTGCAATTGCTTAACCTTTAGTGCCCACCACTCTTGGTACTGTGGGTACGCTGGTGCTGTAGGTGACAGCCAAGTGGGTGGAGGAGGTGCAAGCATGACCATTACACAGCTTTATTAGCATTAAAAGCAAAAAGAAGTGAGATCCAACATTAGCCATTTATGAATGTTATCTTCACTCCATCCAGGGAGTTGATTAATGTCCTAATTATCTCAGCACAGCAGGATTCTTCTAGGATGCTCCCTCCTGCAGCTGAATAGCTTTCACAGTATTTCAAGGTTTCCTGTTTATTACTAGAATTTAAATTATATATTTTTCCTTCTGTCAAAAGAGGGTAAAGACCTAAAATACATGCTGAATACAGAAGATGCATAAGATGCTTCCTATATGTGTTCCATAATTCTTCTAATTGTTCTACCACAGAGATTTGGGATGGTTATCAAAGGTTTTTTCTGAAAGAGTTGTACTGGGTTTTTTGCCCCCTTTCAAAGATGGGGATTTTCCTTCCAAGACATTTCACCTGTTTCTTAGTAGTCCTCAGATTTAAGCTTGAAGATCTGAACACTCCCATTTTATATCAGCATTGGAGTCATGCACCAAAAATATTTAGCAAACATGGGAAACCTATTTTCTAGGTTTTAGTTTCCTTCACATTGGCATGCATGGTACTTCATTCTTGCAGTTTCTACCTTCAACATTCACGACTATTCAACAACTATTGTTTTGGCCTTACAAAGCTCTTTTCTAAAGTTTTCTTTGCACTTTTCTGCACATGGCACAGGAAACTGCCAAATTAGAACACTGTCCTTGAAGAAAAAGCAATGGAATATACCAGTTTGGACTACAGGAATAAAGAAAATGTCTCACTTCACCTTTTAAGAAGAGCAGATTATTATGATATTTTTTGTTGGTTTTAGGAAACCATATATAAGTATATCTTCAGGTTTGGGTTTTGTTTTGTTTTTTTCACTTACAGTGAGATAAAGTGAGAGTCCAGTTATCGGATTTTCTTCTCTTGCAGATGAAAATGTACAATTATGAGAAGAACTTTGTGACTGCAAGCCTTCCACATGTCAGATTGGTTGATTCTAATGACATTTTCTCAAAACAGCTAAAGCAAATGTGGAGTTCTTGAAATATTTATTTATTTTCAAATTTTAATAGTTTTTACTATTTTTTTTTCTAATTTGAGACACAATGTCAAAGTAGCCTCTTCAGTTTTTTTTTTTTAAATTAAATAAAAAACACCAAAACATAAAAAAACCACCAAACCAAGCAACCCCCAAAAAAAAAAAAAAAAACAGAACAAAAAAAACCTCCAGATTTTTCCCCATCTGAAAAGATGGAGAATTAAAGTTCCTCATCTTAAGGTATTTGGCCTATGTTTTGTATTGAAATCTGGTTTTAGTGAGTACAATAATCGCATGTAGGATTAACAGTCACTTTAAGATTATTAATCACTAACCATGGCTAATCACTGAGAATTTCTTTTGATGGTGCCTTCAGAATTACAACTTAAGATACACTTGACTGATGAATATTGGCTCCACCCTTGGCTCTACTCTTCTGACAGCAGACTGGTTAGAGGTACCCAGAAAAGTATAACAGCAACTTGTGCAACTGGTCATGGGATTATTGCCATAGTTACTGATAACAAAATTGAACTAGATCTTAGGTCCCTGGTTATTTTGGGGTGCCTGAATGGCCAGAGGCATCTGGTTACTGTAGTTTATCTTTCAGCTACTTCTCTTGCCTGAGATAAAGATAGTTTTCTGTTCATAATGGTACTCAATTCCAAAACCAGTCTTGTGTTTGGATTAACCCCTCAATAATTTGCCCAATAAATCAAAAATATCTCCTATTTCACTGGAAATCTCAGTTTCTTCCAACACAGCTTCAGTTTCCCTGAGGTTTATTCCTTTCTCACTACTCATTCATTTTCTGTCCTCCAAATTGTTTTATATTTCTCAATATGGCACTGCTGATTAAGAGCTCCCCTGTGAATCCCATGTGAAAGCAGCAAGGCTTTATAACTCTCCCTTCAAAAAATCCTAAGATTATTCTTAAAAATTACTCTCTGTATTTGACATTATAACCAGCAATAATGAACACATGGAATTCATTCTTCTGTAGCCTGCACATTTATGATACAACAGAAACTGTAATGCAGTTTGATCCTGTGATAATTCCTGCCCCATCCCTCATCATATATATGACACAGAACAGCAGTCTATGTGCAAAGCAATTATGTGCAAAGCAATAAGAAGAAAAAAGATTCCATTTTTAGCTCCAGCAGCTACATGGCCATCATTACCAATAATAAGGATTTCCATTCAACCACATTGAAGCTCTTCTGAAAAGAATACAGTGAATGAAATTTAGACAGAGCTAGGACAAATATTGATTCAAGCAGACAGATTCAGGCTACATCCATAGAAGGCATCCTGGAAAGGACAAAGATGGGATAGAGCAATTCACTGCAATAAATCCTTCCAAAATGACGGGTACCTGAAAGCAACTGCCCTGAAGATATAAGAAACAGACCATCATGTTGAGAATATAAAAGGCTTAGGGGGCAGATACTGACCATAATTGTCAAAGTTAATGGTTCAGCTACAGCCTTGAAGACTGGGAGGTGGTGAAAACTGACTTGTGTGGCTGTTAGACAGCATCAACATAAGAGCAGAAGCTTTTTTATAAGGCTTTGCATTTTATAAATTTGCTCATTTAATAAGCTCTGCATGTGCTGTCTTTTTAGTTAGGCTGAATTTATGATCCCCCAAAACTTGCTAGCTCCAGGCCAAGTCTTTTTCAGGTTGTGAGAAGCACTTAGTTGTTTCTTGATGCAAATGTACTATAATTCACTCTATTGTCAAACCTAGAGGCTTTTGCAGCCCTCAATAATGTTCTTTCCCTTACCATGGCATTGGGTAGGCAAGTCATAGGCTGAAAAGGGATGAAGGGATAATATGGGCATGAGACTGCTAGCTTAGTGCTCAGGAATTTGGCTGGAACTGGCACACAAATATGTACAGCATTAGCTAAACTGCTAAGGGAAATATTCTTTGGTATGTGCTGCAAATTGTTTTGAAGCATTCAGACACATCAAACTAGGGATAGAGATTGTTTTAACTATTTGTAGGTAATTGTCTTCCTTATAGTCAAGAATTGGACGCTGTTTAATTTGCTGGTTTAGGAAGAGCCAAAGAAAGTTAATAGTTTTTAATTCTCTCTGAATACTTGATATTCTTTGTTAATGACACATACTGGTAACTGGTGAGACAAATTCATTGGTATAATGTATTAAATGTCTTTTCCCCTGACAAAAACAAGAACTACTTTTTGGATTGAATTTAAAATGCTTTTTGTAAATGTACATGATGTTAATGAATACCTTTGACATTACTTTCCACTTTTGTGTAAAAGGCTATTCATGTTTTTATAAGCATTTTGTCATTTTGAAAGACTGTTTGGTACATAAATTGTGTGTGGTGCCAGACATGATAATTCTGCATGTGGAATTCTGCAAAATCTCTTCCCTGTGGAAAAAAAAAAAAAAACATAGGAAATTTCACACCCAGAATAAGAAGCTGAGAATTCTGCTTCCCTTCAGCAGTTTGGTTGCCAGAAATTATACCTTATTTCAACCAAAAATATGTGTGTATGTAGATTTTTTAACAGTTTAGTAAGACTGATGACATGATTAAAGTTTAGGAATGTTCATTAGTACATTGCTGAAGCAGGGTCTCAGGGGATGTGATGGGACTTCTTTGATTATGTCTTTATATATACAAATGCAGTAGACTGTTCATGACTTGTTTGCCCTGCTTAACAAGAAAGAGGTTAAATTCTCAGACTAGAGATATTCTTTTTTGATGTAATACGAACTTTATTACCTGAGATCTTGCCATAATTAAAATGTGTATCAAATGTGCAAACAGGGTCATTTTTTTTTTCTTTTTCCTCTAAGTGCCTGAATTGGTTAAGCAATGTTTCTGTACTTTAATTAGACAGTAGAAATCTATGAGGCTGCCTTCATTTAGCTTTCAGCTGTTTACTTTACATCAGTAAAATCCATACACTTTAAAGGGGATCTCAACTATAATTAAAAATGTTACTGAACTAAACACAATTACCAATGTTTATCTCATTATGTAATGCTGCTGGCACAAAAAACTGGATTCAAACTTGCTTTCTTTATGGCATTGCTGTTCTGCAGAGTTTACAACAATGCCTGTAATTTAATCAGGTAACGAAAGTTACTGCTGTCAATCACTGGGAAAATTTGGTACCCTTAAGTTGACATGTGTCAGCTAAACTCTAGGTATTGAGTCATGCTGAATTCCCAAAAACACAGATTGGGGAAATTGCAGACATTTATGTTTTTCCCCAGTACCACTTCCGTTGTAATTTGATATACTGAATTTTTATTTATTTGTACCAAAAGACAAAAATCCAGGTAATTATCTAGATGCTAGAAATGCTTCACTGAATTTTGCAGTGGAATTTGATATATATACTATTGTATGATGCCTGAAGTTCTTTTGAGATCCAGATATCCATATAAAAGCTTCACTTACAAATATTTAGGAATACACTGTGAGTAGAATTCAGGCACCTGTGACAGCGTGGTGGAATGCTCCCCCTTTCTGTTCCCCCCGGCCACCTGGTCCCTGAGATGCCCTGGGAGAGAGACACACAGAGACCGCCAGAGAGGATGCAGAAAGGGAGAGTTTATTCACATGGTCAGGGGTATTTAAGGGATTTAGGGGACATTAGTTACAACCAATAGAAATCTAGGGATAACAACCAATGGGGAAAGGGTTAACTAAAGGCCAATAAGGGGACTTCACATAGTCCTGCAAGAACAAATTCCCGCATACTAGGCTAGGGAGATAAGAATTTTCACAAGGTTTTTTTTTGGGAAGGAGAACAGTGACTCAGGGAAAAAGACAAGGAATCCATTTTACAACAGAGTAACAGCCTCAGTTTTTAAGGCATTATGGCTGGTTTCTTCATTTTCTTCACAGGCCCATTTCTTGCATGATGTATTCCACTTCTGATAGTGCAAGTTCTCTGCCACATTCCCTTTCCACATTTGGTTGTGTTTAAAACCTTAGCCTCTGTAGAAGATCAGATACTAGCTGTATCTTCCACTTTGGATATACACAGCATCCAAAAGTAAAATAAACACTCTATATTTCTGTTACTGTGATCCTTATACAACTACATCTAAAATTAGTCTTGTTTGGTGGCCAGTGGTTTTGCTTGGGTTATTTTTCTGTGGTTTGGGTTTTGCTTGTTTGTTTGTTCATGGGGGTTTTGTTGGAGGGGGCTGATGGGGAATGGTAGTTTTTGCACAATTTTATTATTATTACTTACACAAAGCCAGGAGAAGAGGAGACTGAGGGGAGACCTTATTGCAGTCTACAACTTCCTCATGAGTTGAAGAGGAGGGGCAGGCACTGATCGCTTCTCTGTGGTGACCAGTGACAGGACCCAAGGGAAAGGCCTGTAATTGTGTCAGGAAGGGTTTAGGTTGGATATTAGAAAAAGGTTCTTTACCCAGAGTGCTGGAACAGACTCCCTGGGGAAGTGGTGAAAACATTGTGAAATACATTGGTCTGTGGAGTTATTGCATGATTCAACATTAAGTTTACAGGAATATCATCTATACTGTTGGATTCTGCTTCTGCAAATACAAATACTTACAAGTGTGCTTTGCTTTAAGCACAAAAGTCATCCAATGAACCAGCCAGATGTTTCAGCTAAGCACATACATTATATTTCCCATGCTGTGTATGTACATATGGAAGGAAAATATTACAGCAATCCAAAACTAGATTAATTTTTATACAAAATTATTTGATTTGAACTACTGTGACTTTATATACTTAGTATAATGTTCTGGGTTTTTTTAACAAGAAAATGCTACCATGTGTTATAAAAAGGTTGCAAGAACATTTTCATGATAAATTGGAGGAGTTTTTACACTCATAAGGTACTGAAATGTTCCATTTTTTGAGATAAACTTACACACTGCCCAAAGGAAATAAAGGTTATTGAAATTATTTGTATTTAATAGGGATGAAAAACAGGTATTCTCTAGGCATGTCATGCAATAACCATGAATTTAAGGGTAAGGCTTTTTAGTAGTTTTGACCATAGGTTGTCTGAGGAACTGATGTTCAAAGATTAGATAGGTTTTTGGCATTTTTCATAATTTTGTTCTGAATTGGATCATGACAGTGCACTGTTAAAGTTGTCAGGTATCATTAGACATTCAATTCTCTTACCCTCTCCTTACATGAGAAGTGATTTAGTTCCTTAATCAGTAGGAAACTACAGTGGAGTAGTGGAGGCCAAGAGTTTCTCGATCAAATCTATATTTGGATAGCTGACTCTATAGTTATGAATTGAAAGGACAGGCTGGATGTCACTGTCATCAATCAACTGTATGCACAATCAGTGCCTGATGCAAAGCCTGAGCTAAGGACACTGTCAAACCATTTCATTAGTACTGGATGCAACAAGTTCCTCTATGTCCACCCTGGCCTCCCTCCCATGTTCCCTGAACATTCGTACACCTATCTGTGACCATTAAAAAACAGAAAATGTTCTGTCTCTGCCTTCATAAAAAATAACTCTGCTCTAAATATTTCACAATTTTTGTTTCTGTGCAAGTCTTTCACCTGATTTTAGTGTTTGTCTTCATAGTGTTGCATGTCCTATATGCAGGTTTATGTAGGAAAGGCCTTGGCATGAAAAAATGAGTTTATGTTAATAGAAATACTCTGGGTATTGATTGATTGGGTTCCTCAGGGTTAGAATTAACTTATCACAAATATACAATTTTTTTTAACTTAGGTCTCATTTGGTTTCTACATTGTACTAAGTACCATTCCATTTTTATATAGTTATTTTCTGTAATTTAATTTCTAATTATCAAATATTAGCTTTGCACATTTCTCTAATTTCTTAAGTAAGAAAAGTAACATAATTTAGTTACAGCTCCCTATAATAAACAAATCAATCAATGGACTCACATAACACAGGAGTTTTAATACATTTTAATCAGGTGAATATTGTGACTTTTGAAAGTGTACATGTACAAGTTTACTCACATGTACTATCAGTTTTGCACCAAGATTGTGTGCAATAAGATGTATCACCCTAAAAATTATGGTCTCTTAGTCTATGGGTCTATTTACTATACTCTGATTGCTGAAGGCCTAAAAAATATTTTCCCTTGGGAAGGGGGATCATAATGGTAGGTTTACTAATTCATTTGCGAATCTGGATTACAACAATTTACGCAAAGCATGCTCAAGAGCACTGCTTATCGAGAGCAGATAAGACAGTTGCACTTATCTCATGCAACTGGAATAGTTCTCAAATCAGGTAAGGAGTGGAAATTGTGAGTAATTGTACTTGAGACACAGGCACATAGGCAGTGCAAACTCCTGAAAAAAAGCTCCTGAAAACATCTCAAAAGCCATCTACTTCTGGGGTTTTTTGTTTGTTTGTTAATGTTTGTTTTATTTGGTCTGGTTTTTTTTTTGTTTGGTTGTTTTTTTTTAATAATGAGGGATTTATTGTATTTAACTTTTTGGTAACTTTTTTGTCAATTGCACTTAGAAGTGTTAGTGATCTATATCAGTGACATTCAGATAAGATTTGAGAAAACTCTGAAGATACATTGCTTGAAGAACCTTTCCAATCATATAAAATTTTGCCAGTTTAAATATAGGTGAATTTAAAAGTTATTAATGCCCTTCAAAGATGCATAAGAAACAATGAAATAGATACCCTTTTCAGTATGAATGGGCAAAATTGTCTGGATTATCAATTTAAAAAAAAAACAAAACAAAACAAACAACCCTATTGATGGATATCAGGCAGACTAAAACTAAATGACTCGTAGTTTCTATTATTTAACACATAATCTCTAATTCAGAGATAATTATGTCATCTTCTGTGCTTTGCCTAACTACATAATAAATGACAATTATCCATTTCTCACTGAGACTGATTTTAATCTTCCTTTTGACCAATAGTAGACCTATTTCATTTATTTCTAGCCCATTTTGTACATCAACATTCAAAAAAAAAAAAAAAAAAAAAAAAAAAAAAAAGACCCTGGAAATTACTATGGTTATTTATAAGGAATTTTATGATGTAGTTTCTATACTTCAGTACCTGAGTAGAAGACATTTTTTTCATTACCTTATCTCGAGAAGCAGGTTAGAAAATTGATGAAGGCACAATTCACCTGCAAGTTGTATCTTGATTTATCAATCAATGATTTATGCATTTTTCTTAAAGAGAAAAAAAAAGAGAGAAATGGCATGATAGATCCTTAAATCCCATTCTTGATTGTATATTGCACAACTGAAAATAGTAAAAGGAAAGGTGGAAGAAAAACAGTAAGCCTTTGGGCCAAATTTGGGAAGAAAGAAATTATCTAAGAGAGAATGAATCAATGAAAAGCAGAAATTACTGCAAGACTTCTTAATGCAATGAATCAAGAGAGATAAAATAAATACAAATTCATATTAAAAATACTTATTTCAATTTAGTGAATCAAGGCAATAAAAGGCCTTGAAGGCCTTTGCCCAAGAATCAGGTAATAAAAAAATAAGTATAATAACAATTTTAAATGAAATTACTATATTATTTTCCCACTGATGTTATCACTTTGCAGCATACATTTGTTAAATATTAACACTCAAAAAACCAAAATAAACTTAAGGAAAGGATTCAGCGTAAATATGAAGAAAACTGGAGTAGTGTAAGTTTGGTTTCCTGAGCCGGGGGAGCAAGGAGTCCTGCAACTTTTGATCCAACAGTTTGGTACTACCCTGTGTATTACTTTAACTGGGCCAAAATTACTTTCTTCCCTGTATGTTTCTTTCCAGCACAAGAGAAAGAACAGCAATTACTCTGCAAGATGAGAAATTATGTAGGATTTTCCTTTTCTTTTTATTGTAAGTTATTTTTTATTGCCAAGGTAACCATATAAAATTCAGATTTAAGAAAATGAATACGAATTTTCACTGGGATATGCAGTAGGGTAGAGAGCTATTAACCTGGTGTACTGGTTTAAAAGTAAACCAGCAGGAAAAATGAAACCAACTCCAAAAGAGATTGCAATTCAGAATTACAATTTAATAAAAAGATCACAAGTATAATGATGCAGAGGAAAAATCTGTTTGACCCACAAATAACAGACATACAACCTAGCACCCTGCGGCACAAACAAAATGGAGCTTGCCAGCCCCTGTGCTGAGCACCATGTGGCCCACGCCTTAGTACAAAGTAAAAGGAAAGAGACAACCTATTGCTGAGGATGATGTCCACAGTCTGGTCAAGAGTGGCAGTTGCAGTCCTGTTGAGGTCCTGGACCTCCTCTGGATCCCACCAGTGGTTCCAGAAGTCCCAAACCCCCAAGGTTATATATGCTTGGGCTCAGATGGGAGTGCCCAGTACCACCCCCAGGGTGAGGAGTTTCTCAATGGGTGATTTACTACACTATGAGTCATGGGATACTCCTTGATGGCCCATTAGCAGACATGATCCATCAGGCTCGGTGTGAAGATGCTAAGGACTCCCCTCCCCGGAGGGAAGTTATTATACCTACCCAGTCTTCTATGTTTGTTTACTTCTGCTTCAAAAATTAAAAACAAACACACAGAATTTTCTATGAGTTTCTTAAATTCCACTTGTAGTAAAATGGTGAATGCAGTACTAAGATTTAGCTTTTCTAGTACTCAGGTGTGTGAAATGCTGATGCCCTAGATGTTCCTTTTGCTCCACTTTATTGTGTCACTCTTTTTGAGTGTGAGTACTTGTAATCCATTAGATCAGAATTTTTATAACAAAATACTGTTCTTTGTAGGGAAAGTGAAAATCTTGTGAATTAAATATATGTAGGGAGAAAGAGCTCTTCTGACTTCAGCTTACAATTCCTTTTCAGAATACCAGTTACATGGTACCAGTTACCAGTTGGTGGTTTGGTGGTGGTTTTTATTTTGGTCTTCTAAGGATATTATTCAAAAGTCATAAAAACTAATCTGTATGAAAAGAAAATAAATGCCTTTTTTGAGAAGAAAATAGAAGCATAAGATGAACAGATTTAACTTATTTCCCTAGTGGCTGGAAGCAACCAATAAGGTAATGAAAACAAACAACCAACCTTCATATTTGTAAGCTGTCTTTTACCTAAAAATAAATGGGTTTTCATGTACTGATCTTGTAAAGTGTGGACATATACTGTTTCAGACAACTTAATTAAAGTGAAAACTTTCTCAGAATCCTGACATGAAAGGGAAAAGACACGTGTTGCATTTCTGAGAAAAATGTATTTCTTCTGCACATTCTCTTGCTTTTTGAAAAAAAACAAATCCATTTTAAGAAGTTTAGTAGCTCATAAATTTGACAACTCAGTATCTTTAGAGTAATATGACATATTGTGCATTTTCAGTTCGTGGTTTGCCATTTCAAATGGAGTATCAGGAGAGCTTAGGGTCTTTCTAACTTATATTACTTCTACAATTTACATTACAGCTCCAGTGAGTAGCTACTGCAACCTCGGGAAGCTTGGGTCTCTTCCTGAAATTCTACGTCTTCCAGAAAAGGAAGGAACATCAATAGAGAGAAGGATCTGTTCTTCCTTTATTTCTTTCACGAAGCAAACCGCAAAGATATCAGGAACTGAATGTATGGAAGAACACTAAACCATCAGAGTACTCATCACCCTACTATAGTGGTTGTAAGAGCTCAAAGTTCATAATAAAATGAATATGAAATACTTTGCAATGCAGTGATATCCTTAAGAAAGGAATATAAAGGTAAAAGGATCTCTCCCTTAGGACTATTTTCATCATTCTTAAGATGTAGATATCAGAAGAACAAGAATTGGCCACTAACATTGTCTAGCACCAGTAGAAAAACATCCCAAGAGAAAGACTTGATTAGTCAGCTCAGGAAGAACTTCACTGAATGCAGAGACTTTGGAAAAATATATTAGAAGGGGAAGACAGAAAAGAACACATCTTGCACTGCCTGGGGCTTCTGCTGTCTTTCTCTGATTAATAATGAATGTCATTTATGGGTGAGACCCAAGTTTCCTCTGCACCAACAGATGCACGCATACCATAGACTAAAGGTGAGGTGAGGAAATACGTGTTGATTTCTGTGACTGATTCCTATTCCTGTAGGTTGCATGATAAATGTAGGCAGCTTCTAATGATGAGACTTTTATTCCTGGGTCTATCTTTCAGCTTACCTTTAAATCAGGCATATTGGATCATCACAAGATGTTCAGTTGATCACTGTGCTAGGTTTCGAAAGAAAACTACCCCAGAAGACATAATTGCAATATGCTGGGTGGCCTTTTTCTGTCTTGTTCTTGACATGCACAGAGAAGACTTATGTTCCAGTGTTGCGATTCTGGCAGATGATATTAGTGATTTAGGAAGGACCTGTTGGGGACCTAAAAGCTCTCCACTCTTAAACTGAAAAATCAATAGTGGTGTAACTCTACTGGGGTTTTCTGGATGATTTATTCTTACTAATTAAAGAAGTTGCAGCCTCTATTTCCAATTGTTTCCATGGTTGAGATTTCACCTAGTGTTTCTGCATATAAAGAAACGTGGTTAGAGGAAAATACAAAAGATGGAGCATGTGCAGACACACAAAAAGACAAACTCAAAAGTAATTTAAAGATACACTTTAAAAAGACAGAAAAGTAATATTTAACACTTTCCTGATTTTAACAGTGACTAACTGTGACTGTGTTTATATAGATGAACACTGCTCACTATCAGCCTCATCCAATTTATAGGATATTAACTGGACATATCTTGTCAAGAATCATAGACAAAATGGGAAAAAAAAAAAAATCAGTATTCCTTGACATTATTGGCAGCAAAATTCAAATTATTTAGAGAACAATAATGCAGTTTAGTACTTTCTGATTCAATTTACTGACTATTACATTGAAATTATGTGCATTTCAAAAATTGTTTTGAAAAGCTACAATGTAAAATCACTTTGTTGTGTGAGGTTTGGGGGGTTTATTATTATTATTATTATTATTATTATGTTTAGTCTAGAAACTGACCTCTTTTTTATTATTATTATTTAATTAACATGGTAGGGTATGCACTTTCTGGAACAAACAAGTTCACATTGAAATACCTCAACAGAATAACTAAGATAGAAGCCATGGAGAACCTATAATTTAATATTGAATTACATTTTTGAAAGACTTGCATATGCTTTTCTCTTGGAAATCTTAATGTCTTTAACAAATAAAGAGATTTTTTTTTTCATAGTTTTCCAGGAAATAACAGTGGTATCTTACACTCTTTCTGGAACACTGTCTCAATTGTGATGCTTGTTATAGTTGTATGAGAAATTATGTGCTAAGAGAAAAAAACTGCTAAGCTCATGCAGCCTAAATCAAGCAGGCAAGTTAGACTTAAGGATAGTAGACATGAGTTCATGGGCCTTGATGAGAGAGCTGGCTGATGTAATTGTGAGGAAACTCTCAGCTGTCTTTGAAGTATTGTGGAGAGGTGTCTGAGGACTGGAAGCAAGAAAATGTTGCTCTTATTTTCAAGAAAGGCAAGAAGGAGGGCCAAGGGAACTACAAGCCAGTCAGATTCATCTTGATTCCTGGGTACGTGATGGAGCAGCTAATCCTGGAATTCATTTCTAGACACATGAAGGATGGCAGGTGATGAGGAGCATTCAGCCTGGTTTCACCACAGGAAAATTATGTTTGACCAAGTTGTTCATAAAATCATAGAATCATAAAATCATTTAGATTGGAAAAGTGTCATTGAGTCCAACTGTTAACCTAGCACTACCAAGACCATCACTAAATCATGTCCCCAAGCATCATGTCTACGTGTCTTTTAAATATCTCCAAGGATGCTGACTACACCACTTCCCTGGGCAGCCTGTTCAAAGGCTTGATAACCCTTTCAGTAAATAAATTTTCCTAATATTCAATGTAAATCTCCTGCAGCGTTTCCTCTTTACCTATCCTTCCTTACTTGGGAAAACAGACCAACACCAAACCTCATTATAACCTCTTTTCAAGTAGTTGTAGAAAGGGATAAGGTCTCCCCCGAATCTCCCTTGCCTTGCCCTCGCCTCGCCCTCGCCCTGCCCCCACCCCTGCCCCCGCCCCTTCCTCTCTTGGAGGAACAACCCAAGTTCTCACAGCTGTTTCTCATAAAATTTGAGCTCCAGACCCTTCACCAGCTTAGTTGCCCTTCTCTGGAAATGCTCCAGCACTTCAATGTCCTTTGTGTAGTGAGGGGACCAAAACTAAACACAGGATCCAAGGTGTGGCCTCACGAGTGCTGAGTACAGGGGAATGATCACTGCCCTGGTCCTGCTCGCCATACTACTTGTGATACAACCCAGGATGCCATGAGCATTCTGGGCCACTTGGGCACACTGCTGGCTCATGTTCTGCCTGCTGTCGACTAGCACCATTTTCCATGGGGCAGCTTTACAGCCACTCTTCTCCAAGCCTGTAGCATTTCTTAGGGTTGTTGCAACCAAGTACAGGACCCATCAATTTGCTTTGTGGAATCTCAGATAATCTTGATAACCCTCCATGAAAAAACTACTTGCCTGGTAGATGAGGGGAA
The DNA here is from genome assembly GCA_035221455.1 of Xenops minutus. Taxonomy (NCBI): domain Eukaryota; kingdom Metazoa; phylum Chordata; class Aves; order Passeriformes; family Furnariidae; genus Xenops; species Xenops minutus. Next base: position 81,929,289 of record JAWWEE010000074.1, on the reverse strand, counting down.
AGAAGTTGGTGCTGTTTACTTGGACTTGATCAGTGGCACACAGTCTAATTGAAGGCCATTAAACAGACATGGACCCCAGGGGTCAGTACTGAGTCTGATCCTATTCAACATCTTCATTAGTGATTTGGATGATGCTGCAGATTGTACTCTCAGCGAGTCTGCAGATGACTCAAACCAGGAAGATGACATGATACTCGTGTCAGAGGGAGTTCAGTGGACTAGAGAAATGGGCTGGCAGGAACCTCATGCAGCTGAACAAAGGGAAGAGTCAAGTCCTACACCTGCAGAGGTGAAAACAACATACAGCAGTCTATGCTGGGGCTGACTGGAAAAAAGCTTTGCAGGAATGTCAACTTGGTGGACACTGAAGCAGAACATGAACCAGCAATGGGCCCTTGAAGTTACAAAAGCTAACAGTATCCTGGTCTGCATAACATGGGGGTTTGTCAACAGGCTGAGAGAGCTGATTCCTTTCCTGTTCTCAGCACTAGTGGGACATCTTGAGTACTGTGTCTAGTTCTGGGAAACCTCAGTACAAGAGAGGCATGGGCATACAGGAAAGAGTCCAGCAAAGGGCTGCTAGGATGAATAGGGAATCTGGAGCATCTCACATATGGACAAAAAGAGAGAGCTTTGAAAAAAGCTCAACCTGGAGGAGAGCAAGCTTAGGAGGGTGGATCTCATCCATGGATTTAAAGGGATGGACACCTTAAGGGATGGTGCATGGAAGACAGAGCCAGACTCTTTTCAGTCGTCCCCAGAGGAAACAGGAACAAACTGAAAGACAGGAGGTGCCTTCTGAACATCAGGAAACATTTTTTCACTTTGACAGTGAGGGAACATGAGCAAGGGTTGCCCAGAGAGGTTGTGAAATCTCCATCTTCAGAGATATTCAAAAGCTATCTGAAAATAGTTCTGGACAACCTGTTCTAGGCCCCCCACCTTGAGCAAAGGGTTCAACCATGTGACCTCCAGAGGTTCCTTTCAAGTTCAACCATTATGTGACCCTGTGATGTGTAAGTAGTTTCTTGAATTATTTGCAGCACAGTGCACAACTCCAAGATCACTATCTGCAATATAACAGATAATGCTACCTAGCACTTAAATACCATTAGCAACTCCTTGCAAGTTTCTGAAAATCCGCTGTTGCTAATTCCCAAAAGCTCTAATCCCAGAGTCACACTCAGAGTTCTGTGCACCCACACATAAACACATCAACAGCAGCTGAGGTCCAGATGACCCCACCTTCGTAATGCCCTTGGAACTGTTTGAGCCTGCTGATGGCTTTCTTCCTCCTCGGCATTGTCAGTTTTGAGGCATACACTCCCATATATTAGACAGTTTTGATTGTCTAGTTGCATGCAAAGGTTTTACTCTTGTTCTTGTCTTACCATCTTCTGGTACTGAGGCCATGCATGCAAAGTGGTCATCCCAAAACTACTGGCAACATTCATTCCTCATTGCATCCCTGTGGTAGCCTGCCACAGTTTACTTAGCCCTGCGAAGTAACTCTTCATACAAGTGTATACTCCACGAATACATCATGTGTCTGCTTTCCTTTTTCCTTTTTCATCAAAAATAAGCATTTTAACAGAGAATTTAAAAAATATCATAAAGTGTATATACTAAACACGACAATTGCTGGAATCAGTAAACAGTAGCAGGAGGCATAGAGACAGCAATAGTAGTTTTCAGCTATCTGAGACTTGTGTTGGTGAAGTCCAGGATAATAAGATTCTGCTGTATTTTCTGAACTGCCTGGGAGAAGAAAGAAAACAAACTCTCAAGGCCAAGGCAAAAGCAGCTTTGATCATATGTCTCCCTAATGAGGTTTTTAATGAAATACCCCATGAAAAAAATATCCCTAAAAAACCCCTCGCCCCTACTTATACTTCAAGAACAAGCTTGTTGTTTTCCTGTTGCCATTCGCTGACTTGTATCAAAGCGATGGAAGGCAACAGTTGATCCTCACCATGTACCCTTGATCAATAACCTCAAAAAGAATATGAAAGCAGTGAATAGTGTCAGCATGTAATTTTTAACCCACTGAAACTCATCAAGGCCAAAATCCTGTAGCTTGGGATTCAATCTAGTAGGCCTACTAGAGGCAGAAGTTATTTTTCCATGCTGAAAGGCTTAAACATAATGTGCCACAATCCTCAACTATGGCGTTACGGCACCCAGTCCTGGGGGCCCAGGGCTTTGTGCTATGTGTCCAGGTACCCTGGTACGTGATAAAATTAGTCACTTCCAAAAGAGATACACAGACCCAGAGTGTTGGGCAGGGGACCAAGCCAGTATTCAGTCTGAGGACTGCTGAGTACTTTCAATCTTATTGTTCTTGAGTACATGAACTTCCTAAGGAGTCCTTTCTGCAATTCTCACAGAAGGGCTCTGGCAGAGAATTTTATTTTTTTTTAAGACATTTTTTAAAACTTGAAGACAACCTGTCCGGGTTTGTATTTTTTATTTTTCCTTTACTGTGACGCAGGCCATTACATTCACTCACTCAGGATAGGAGGCAGCCATATGTAATTACTCCTTGAAGGTCCATTTATGCCTGCAAATCTCCCAAGGCAGGAGTAGATATAGATAGCAATAAAATGTTACAGCATAGACATGGATATAAGAGGGGCAATGCAAAATGTTGACTTCAGGACCACTCTGAAGGCAAAGAATAATGACAGAATATTGTGCCTTGGAAGGGACCCACAAGGATTATTGAGTCCAACTCTTAAGTGAATGGCCCATGTGAGGATTGAACCCAAAACCTTGGCATTATTAGCACTATGCTCAAATCAAGGCTCTGGTCTCTGCTACTATGAACATAGGGAAAATTAAGTATTCAGTAAAAGCAACCTCTGACTCCTTGCAGGCTTTCTTTTTCCCATCTAAGGCTTTATAAAAGATCCCTGGACAAGTAAATCCATACTGCACAGCTGGGGGCTCCCATGCCATCCCTCACTCTCTGCATCTACCCTCTAATGCTCCAAAGGCAGTTGTAAAGGAAGGTAAGGCTGAGAAGTCACTCTGGCTCTCAAACCACATCTCCGTACATGCTTTTGAATGACAGTTTTTAAAACAAACTTAGAACTAAATTATTGTCTTCTGGTCATAAATCTTCTGGGGGCAAAGACAGAATTGGCAGATGTGCCAGTGAGCAGCATGCTCTTATCCAGAGTCTTCCAGCTATTGTATCATAACTATGTACTTCTAACCCCCACATATTCTGAAGAAACCAAATTTGTATTGGAAATATTCTGAAACATCTCTAAAGCCTGGATGCCATTCAGCTTGTGACCTACTCCACCAGGTATCAGATGTACCAAAAAAGCCTGACAAAATATATAGAATCATAGTATCATAGAATTGTTCAGGTTGGAAAAAACCTTTAAGATCACTGAGCCCAACTGTGAAGCCAGCACTGCCAATTTCATCACTTAACCATGTCCCTCAGTGCCACATCTATACATCTTTTAAATACCTCCAGAGATGGTGACTCATCCACTTTCCCAGGCAGCCTGTGCCAATGCTTGACAGCCCTTTTAGCAAACAAATTCTTCCAAATAGCCAATCTAAATAGGTATTAGGCTATTTCTGTATCTCTGTAAAAGACATCATATATAAGCTTATCTTCCAGAGTTTACATCATTTCCAATACTATTTTATTGCAAAATGCCAAAATGGAATTATGTAATCACAGATACAAGTTTCATTTTAAAAGCTAAATGAAAGGTTGCACTGCAGTTGTCTGCATTTCTGAAAACTATGCATGCCGTTAGTAGAAAGATAACAGTGTTTGGTGAGAAGCATTAGGCTAATCTGATTAAACTTTACTTTATTTGTTTTAGGAAATAATTTAATCCTTCCCAGTAAAACAATAGTGATTAACAAAACACTGTTTGTTGATGGCTTTTTAATCTATTATTCACAGAAGCAAGTGAAAAAAAAAATAAGTAAAACTAATTTTTTTAAAAAGATCCCTGACTGAAAATATGTTTAAAAAAATACCTAGGAAAATAGTTATCTAAATTCTGGTAAATGCTAGTTTAAGACTAATATACTTCTTGCAGTTTAGACAAATATTTGCCACTTCATTACACTTCTGGCTGACAGTGGTACTGCACTGCAGCAATGATGGATGGTAGATTTCTATTTAACTATCCACTGGGAAATACAGACTTACCAAATTGTAGTCCTGGGGCAGGGAAAGGAATAAAAAGTCAAGAACATCAAATGTCAGACTCAAAATTATAAATTCTAGAGCCTTCTATTTTTACAACTCTATATTGACACGAGACAAATAGAAAATGCATGAAAAAACTCAAAACACATATAGTTTAAGAGTATCTGTTTTTGTAATGGATCAGATAAATCTATCAAAGTTTCCCCTTACAGAAAACATGCTCAGCACAACAGATGGTGGGAGGTGCCATGGCAGCTTGAGAACTTTACGTTTGAAACATCACTGTAACGTTAAACCTTGGAATACAAAACCAAAACCAAAGAAATTTCCCCCCCAGCCTTGTTCAAAAGCCTTTCAGGGCATTGAAAGAGGCAGTCAACATGAGCAAGCACAGGACACAAGACAATGTGACTGTCATGCCTATTGCTCAGAAGCACATGAAATAGGGAGAAAAAGTTGGGAAAGTCTGGGTAACCAATATGCCCCACTGGTATGGTAAACTTTATATACAATAAAACAGAAATCTTGGGTATTTTGTATGAGGAGTTATATTCCCAAAATTCTTGTATGTTAATTGGAAATATTTTCAATTAGCAAAAATTCTTATATTTTCATTAAAATTAACAAGTAAGCAAATTGAGCATTTTTTAAAAATATTTCCAGTGTCACAATGGATGCTGACTAAAAGTTATAGTAGTACATACAAGATTGACAGAGAGAAACATGGGGGTTAAATACAATATATAAAGTCTACTTTACTCCTTTTCCTAACAGCATTGAGTTTATTGTTTATTGTAAAAATTAATAATAGCCATAACAAAAATAATTATTTTTGCTTCAACTTTGAGTCCACAGGTTCTTGGGAAGTGTCACTAAAAAGAGGTCATAAAGTTTGTGGGTTCTGGACTATTCTAACTCCACTTAAAACCTGATTTATAGTTTCCTCTCCTAAAACCATTTTTGGTTTTATAAATGACTGTTCTTTTTCTAATTAATGTCAGGCAATCTCCTTAAGTCCTTTGTTTTAATGTGTAAAATAGTAATCAAAGGTTTCATTTCCACTTATGCAGAGTTTTTAACAAAAATCCCTTTTATGCATAATGAACTTTTATAATTTGCTGTCAGCTTAATCGAGAAATGGTCATTTTTAACATTAAGTGTGCTTTAGGGAAAGTTGTTCTGAAGTACCACTCTTGAAGAGAGTATGTTTTAGTCCTGTGTCATCTTCTGATTTATCATGGCAATTTAAGATTTGTGTTAATTGTTTTGACCTAAAATTAGAAAAAATATGTTAATGTTTCCACTGAATAGACAGTATAGCAATTCTTATACTGTCACTACACATATCTAAGTATACATAAATCACAGTAATTCTGCTTTCCACTATCTAATCATGTCTGGCTGGGGATTTAAGATTACCATTGTAATAACTGAAGAAAAAATAGAATGAGGTCTCTATGCATCCAATAAAGAGTATTTTGTTGAAGTCAAATAATTTTAATTTTCCACCATCTGACTATAGGTTCCCCTTACTCTGTTATTGCAAATTCTAGATTTTGCTCAGAAATATAGAAGAAAAATCTGCTACCATTAAATAGGTGAGCAAGATGAAGAAAACATATGCTCTTTGTTGGGCTTATGATCCATGTTCTTAGAAAGGAACATGATTAAAAGGCAGAGAGAGAAGTACGGGAAATGTTCTCATCTCTAATTTTGGCTCCCAGAAGACATGTAGGTTCCTGATGTAGTCAGGGAAGAAAATTGAGTAGATTAGTAAAAGCAGCTTCCAAAATTTGAGTAGTGTGAATGTGACCTCTTCGATGGAGAGGCAACCAATAGTACTGTTGTATGGCATGAGTGACATAAGGTATGTCACTGATACTTCTTTTCTTCTGAGAATTTCTATATGAATATATTTGTTTCTATTGTTAAAACTCAAAGTTCTGTCCTCAGACAGAATGCATAATTAAAAAAAAAAAATACAACTGTGTTAAAACACATTCAAATGTTACTCAATTTTTCAAATTTTCCTTGCACAATCTGTAACTACCATAACAGTCATTTTCCCCAAAGCTCCCTAGAACACAAACCCTTGCAAAAGCATTCATTCCCAAAGAAGTGTTATGATTTAATCTGTGTACAAAAAAAAAATAATAATAATAAAAAAATCTTTGTTTTGAGTTTATCAGAAGCACATTTAAGAGGCATAAACTAAAACAGCAAGTCCAAGATCTGAAAATAATGCTACAGATAGTCCCCCTGTGAGGACTGATAGCTCTACGTGTTAGCTGTGTTTCCAGTGGGGTCTCGGAAGTTACAATAAAATTTGTAATTCCTTTTTCATTGTTTGATAAGGAAACATGAAATAATTTTTTCTTGATACTGTACACTTTAGTTTTCTAACATAACTTACTGAAGTTTGGCAAAAATTAAAACTTCAAATATGAGCCAGATTATTCTAATTTCTCACAGAAAATAGGGGTTTGACCACACAAAGTGTTCACTCTATAGAATCTTGCTTTATAATCTAGTACTGCTGTCTGATACAGTAGCTTTACTATCAAAGACAGAAATCTATGAGATGGCAAAAAATCTTAGAGAATGGGAAAAAAGTACTTCTCTGACACATATTGAAGAAAAATAGCTAGAACATGAGGAAAAATCAAAGTGGAAAATAATATGAAGTTATTACTTTTTCACAGGAGATGTCCAAACTCTGTTAATCAACAAGTCACTAAAGTCTGGAGTATGAATATCTAGTTGTTGTTACCTCTCTGATGATGATCACTTCATAACTCTTTTTGTGGCCCATTTCATGGCTCAACCTGTGCACTGAAGGGTGTGAAAATAGACATTTCACTGAGAAAATGCAGAAGGAGAAATGAAGGAAAGGAGCAAGGGGAGAGGGAGGAAGAGAATTGCTCCTTATTCTCCAAATAGAAATCAAAACCTACTGATCAAAATTTTCACAAACATATAGCAACTTAAATATCTCAGTTTTCCAGTTTCTTCTTAATACTACTTTGAATTAATCTGAATTATTCTGATGTTTTTTGGATGCAAAACCCTTCATGGTCATAATAGAGATCACAAGAGTAGCTATGATATTTCTTATACTTATTGTGACTCTACTGTTTCCATGATACTGTTTGCAAAATATTAAAAACACCTTTTTTAAAAAAGACTGATCTACTGAAAGAGAAACATTTTAATTTTTTTTTTTTTACCATTTTAGATAAAGCACTATAATTAAGAGCAAGCTTTATGGTTTTCTGAAGTTGTTTTCTTAAAAACAGAATTTAAAACTGGATTCATTACAAATTAATGCTCTGATAGAATGCAAGTTTTTAAAATTAATTTAACTCAGTGGAAAGAAAAAAATGAAAACATATGTTTTTTCATGGTCTTATAAATATCCATAACATGCCACAAAAAAAGTATTTGGTTTGTCCTAGAGATGAAAAGAATGCGGTGATTTCAAGAAAGTCCATGTAAACACTGCTGGTCTAATACAGGAATATATATCTAGTCAAAGTAAAAACAATTCAGAATTAATTTGAATCCAAGTTAATTTTTTTCTTAATATTTATTTATGGTTCTTGATCTTTTTCTGTAATTAGTCCCAACCATAAAAGCTCATCGAATATGTTCTTAAAAAAATATTGAAATTATAGCAATTACTCAGTTCTGTAATTTGGTATATAGTTCGGGGTTTGATTTTTTTTTGGGGGGGGAAGGTTTTCTTCCTTCCAGGACAGCCTCTTCCAATTACATTTTCCAGTTATTTTTTCAGCCACCTCTTCAGCCTTTCTGTCCCTCATATGTAATTGTTAAGCCCCACCCCACTGTGAGAGACCGGATTTGTATCTCACTGAATTGTTTAATTGGGTCTACTCAACCAGCTTGGGGAGGGAAGGGTGGAGGTGCCAGGCCTCCAGAATTGAGAGGCACATGGTCTGCAGACTAATGGCCACATGGAAGGCACATGGCACAGGACCACCTGGTAGCCCACCCTCTCACACCCCCCTATAGCCTCTGATGGGCTACAACACCCCTCACTCTGCCTAGGAGGGCACTGAGTGGTCAGAGAACTGGCTGTCCCACCTGGGAGGGGTGACCACAGTGGCCAGGGCACATAAATACAGAAACATGGAGGCTCTATCTTGCCTCTTCCTTCTCTAGATTGGGTGTTGCCTTGTGACTCTGCTGGTAACTGTTTTTCTCTCTTAGTCTTCATTAGTCATTTAATCACACTTATTGCTTTACTCTTTACTTAATCTCTTATGGGTAATTTAAAACTGGTGGATTACATTTTACTTAGCTGGTTTAAATTGTTGTGTGTGGGGTGCTCTGTAAAATGTTTCTTCTTGGTTGGTTGTTAGCTCCTCTAAGCCTTTTGCCAAAATGCCTGTTTTTCTCACTAAGAGAAATCTCTTGTGAAACACACGTAGTGTGTCCTCTTTATGCAAATTCAAAGTGCCAAAGAACCAAAGGCTCTACAAGAATTTGAGTGGGCAAACTCTTGAGAGTCTTATATATAAGCAAATCATCTGGGTAGCTTGTGACTTGAACCTGGGCTTTACAACCCCAGAAGGTGAGGGTAATCCAGGTTTTTGTTGATGGATCCCTTGGAGCAGATTAGAGTGAAACAACACAGAACGATTAGTGTTTCTAAATATACATATATATGGTTTATTTTAGAACAATTTGGTTGCAAAGGTATGTAGCCATTTTGTTTGTTTTCATGTTTAGTAATATAACAATATAATGGCATAAAAATAACACTTATGGAAATGTATAATGAAAAGAAAGAGAGAAAGTATAAAAGTAGAAAGATACATATATTCATCACCTGCTGGATGAGTCTTAGTAGTTGCAGTTTTGGAGCTGGTTGGTTGTGATCATTGCAGTCCTGTCGAAGTGATGGTCTTGATCCGTTAGGGGTGGGGGAAGTCCCCAAACTCAAATATTTAATGAGTTATATACACTCAGGTTCAGGTAGAAATGTCTAGTACCTCCCCTGGGGCAGTGAGTTTTACAATGGATGATGGAATACCAGATCAGAGCACATGTCATGAGCCTTTGACACCTAAGACCATACAGCTGCCTATTATGTTAGTGTAGTTGAATCAATCATGGCCCATTATCGTCCATCATCCAAGATTAATAGGCCAAGTATGAATATCTTTGATGCTCCCCTGAGGGGTCTTCACAGCAGACCTATCACATAAGGGAGGACATTGGCATAATAAGGATTATCCCACCTCCCAGAATTTGCCTCTTATCAGCATCTTATTTGGAAATTAAGGATGTTGACAGTGGAAATAGGCTTTGCTCTTCTCTTGATATCAAATGTCTCAAAATATAATCAAAAGACTAATAAATCTACTGCCTCAGTATTTTCCTAGGACCTTTCTAGACTAAGATCTCATGTATTATGAAGAGAGGAAACATCAAGAGTGCAGGGAGCCTGTTGGAGGTAAATTTGCAGATAACTTCTATTTCACAATATACCAAGAAAATCAGACCACCACAATTTTCAATAGTGTGATAGATATTACAGCAGCAGTAGAAATGTTGCTGAGGGCTGGACTGTGGTGGTGGTTTCATTATAAAGTACATTTTTCAAGCATTTAATAACTCAGACATCATAAAATTTTAAGATGCAGTTCAATGCCTTTATTATGTGATGAGTTCAGGAATACTCAAAGTTAATAAAGTTAGGCAAGTATTTGAGTATTTGCATTTTTTGCAAATCAGGAATAGATTTTAGGCTAAATTAATTTTCAAGGCCTTTAAGTTCATTTTTTCTTGTTGGTTTTAGTCCGATCTTCCTTCCACCTGCTACTGCATCACACTGGCCAAAGACTTCTGTGGTCATTGCAGTACATGTGCCAACAGAAAGACAAAGTTTAAATGGAAAGGATCTTAAATGGAAAGACAAAGTTCAAGATGTCATAGGAGCATAAAGATGGTCTAGGTAGTCTTCAACACTGTAATGAACTGAAGCTCTGACAGTCTCTCCTCATAAGCGAGATGCTCCAGACCCCTAATAATCTTTTTCACCCTCTGCTGGACCATTGCCACTAGCTCCTAGTCTTTCTTGTACTGTATGTTTGCCTTTGTTGAACTTGATTAGATGTCTCTCTTCACATTTGTCTAGCATATCAAGGTCCCACTGAATGGCAGCACAGCCTTCATGTGAATCAGCTACTCCACTCAGTTTCACATCTTCAGGAAACTTGCTGAGGGTACATTTTAGCCTTTTGTCCAAGTTGTTGATAAACAAGTTGAATAACACAGGACCCAGTATTGATCCATGGGAAACACCACTGACTACATGCCTCCAACTGGATTCTAATCCACTGATCATGATCCTCTGAGCTCTGCCATTCAGCCAGTTCTTGATCCACCTCACTGTCCATTCATCTTAACCATAGTTCCTCAGCTTATGTATGAGGATGTTATGGCAGACAGTGTCATAAGCCATACTGAAGCCAAAGTAGACAATATACCGAGCTCTGTAATCCAGATACAGCATTAAATGCTACAGAAAGCACAAAGAATATCCAATAATTCCATAGTGGCTTTGATTTTTCTCTAAGTGTTTAAGTAAGATATCCTACTCTTTGTAGCAGTGGTTTGTGAGACAGCAGAAACCTGTCTGAGATTGAGGATTGCGACTGAAACATCAAAGCAGGCAAGGTACTTCCATGCAATAGATTAAACACCACTCCATCTCTCTCTGTGACATTTTTACTGTTTATAGCCTACTTCACCTCTCAAATTATGACTACATTTTTTTTTTTTATTTGACTTATAGACAGATGATTTTTCCCAGTATAGGGAATCCAGCTGCATCATTCAAGGGGAAAACCTTCATTAGGGAGCGGAGGTTTTGATGGTCAGGTGATGCACACTGGGCACCAACACATCTAAGAGCAAACTCTGGTAATAGCAGAAATTTCTTAAAATAATTCAAAACAATTTCTTAGTACATAATAAGAAAATAGGTAAGACCACAAATATAACAAAGCTTGTTCAGTATGCACATTATATTTGCATGAAATTCATGTGGAACAACTGGCTTAGGGTGGTGACTCAGCTCAGTGGAAGATGAATTTCTCGAACATACATTTTCATTTAACTCTTCAGAGTTAAAAGTGTAGTTGTGCACTACTCCAGCAAAAAATAAATTATAATATTCTGAAACACTTTTAGATCTACATTACCCATGCGAAGGTCAGGTTGGTTGTAGAATAACCATGTTAATTCTTCTAATGACATATATGTAAGATGTCACAGCTTTTCACATCTACAAAAGAAATGGATGTTTTGTGTGACTGCAGTCAAGCTTTGCTTTCAAATTTTGTAATACCTGTGTGCTTAGCTAATTTACCTATGGCTTTCCTAGTAGTTTTGATAATTTGGTACATGATTTGTTCTTTAATAGACATATGCCCATTTTCACTTAGCACATTTTTTCATTACTTCTAGTTAGAAACAAGAGAAACCCAGAATTTCTCTTTCCAGCACTCCTAAGGATTTCTGCATGACCCTGAAAAAGAGATGTTTCAGCTTACTTGTGTAGTAAACATAAAAGATATTACATAAAGGAAATTCAGGAGAACTAAAATAACAAAACAAAAAACAAACAAACAAACAAACAAAACAAACTCAAAAAAGAACTTCATTTTAATTTTAAACTTGAAAAAAAATTGAATTGTCAATGTTCTTTTTCTTCCCATGAACTTTCAGCTGCCATGAGTAACATGGTATTTGAAACAGTAACATATTAGAATCATGCTTAACAACAATTACGCACAGATATTGCTTCTATGCTAACTTTTCACCTTTTATGTTGAATTTCTAAATTTAAAATTTAACCCATCCCAAAAATCAGATAACTTTACATCTCATTCTGGATTATCTTTCTCTCACAGTAACCAATGAGGATTGTAAACTGGAAATATGGCAATAAAATACAATACACCTTTTTTATAACATATGTAATATAAATTTAAGCAGCTTTAATTGCACCTACAGTGGTAATAACTGCAATTTGATTTGAATGTTCCCTGCAGTAAAAAATATTATTGAAGTACTCAGTGAATGATGTATATTAGTGAGCATATTCTACAGTTTTGTGTTTATTTCCAGAACTATAAAAAATTAAAAAAGTCAATTATTTATTGTAAATTATTTGTTCAGAAAATTTTCAGGCTTCCTAAAGATGTAGATACTGATACTTTTCAAGAAAATGTCTTTTTTTTTCCCTATAGTTTTTCATCTTTTAGTTTTACCTGACATAGAAGGACTTCAGTCATATTACTTGCAATCTGTGCTATAAATAAGAAGGGGGAGAGAAAATTACAAATGGATAAAGTCATTCTGAAGAGAAAATAATCCCAAATCATGTCTGTTGAGTGACAGTCTTTCTGTCAGTCTCTAAAATTTCCCTTGCTTAGCAATAAGTGGATACACAGGTGAGAAGATACCTGCTAACCTTATGAATTCATTTGAAATTACCCTTTCAAGGCATGTGACTCAGACATCTCTAACACTCTATTTCTTTCTTAATACTGGATTAGAAACATGTTCTGCAAACTGTAATTATATGGTATTATCCTAGAACACTTAACTCCTAAACAAAGCTCTTTATAAGCATTTTAGAGGAAGAATTCACCATCTGTGGAGTACAGGGTGAACTTGGATTGACACTGCTGATCTACTTACTATATGATGCCATTTTAAAAGATGCCATAATCTGAGAGAGAGAAGAAAAGGGCTCTGGAGAAAGATGTTCTACAAATCACATCACACACAGCTATGGCATTCCTTCTGCTGGCCCCACAGAACCAGTGCCGAGGAGCAGCTGCAGACCAGTAAGGGCACGCCAAGATGCTCTTTTCCAGTTCAGCTTCATGTAATTTCCAGCTGTCACAGCTGACATGCTTTGGGCCAGACAGAAGCTGGAGGGGAGGAAATTCCCCTCCTTGAGAACATGTACTGAGAATATACCAGTGGAAGGACTTTGCATTGACAGAAAGACACTTTCCAAGTATCACGTAACTGGTAGAAAACTTCTAGAAAGAAAGGAAATGTTTCCTAAATCAAGAAAGAGGTCAGCAAACCAGCCTTAGAAGTCATGCTGAGCTTTAAACTCTGCTGGAAACCAGAAAGGCACATTGAACTCAGGGAGAGATAGAAAATGACTGTTGTAGAGAGCAAGGCAGAAGAAAAATCTCCTGTCCTCACATGTGTATAATAAGGAATGAGCAGGATCTTTAAGTCTTGTTTTTTCTCTGTATTTCTAGAAGAAACAAAATTTTTATTTTCTGGTAAAAAAAAAAAAAAGAAAAAAAAGTTTTGTTCTCCTATTATTTTGTCATCTAATCAAACAGACCTTTAGAGGATAGAAACATTTTGATGGTCTTTAGATTTGTTAGTTTCATATGCAAAGATTGGGCAGATCCACCTCAAGACTGGTCTTGTAGGCAGTGCTATGAAACAAGGGTCTAGCTATTTCTTCCCCAGCTGAAAAATGCATCAGTTTCAATGGGCTAGGAATATTATAGCTATGCTTGAAACTCAACAACACAGCATGTAAAACTCAAAAATCTAGGTAAGTGCATATATGGGATATACACTCATCCAAAGATTTATGGAACTGCCTGAATTAACTTGCATGCAATTCTACAGTATTAGGCAGAACATGGTATGTGCCAAAGAGGCATTCTCAGATGGTGTCGGACCAAAAGGAAAGAATTTGAAACTTATCTGTGAATATAATATTGTGACTGGGAAATGTTATTGTCTGTCTACAAATGGACAGGGCATAGACTTTCAAATTGTAAGTATACTTGCTACATAAAGAACAAGTTAAAAGAATTGATGACGTATAAAAGAAAAAAAAATCTGAATGAATGAACATAGGGCCAAAGACTGCAAGGATATTAATAAATAAGAAGAAATTTCTTTGTGTAGATTTAAGGCAAGAGAACTGAAAGCAAAGGGTAAAATCCAGGAAAGCCTGCTGGACAGTGTCTGGTCCCCTAAAACAAACAAACAAAAAAATTCAATGGAATTTGTTAGATGGAAATAAAGTTATTACAGATGATATATAGAAGCTAACATAGTAGAATTCTGTTTACTTGTGTAAAAGTGAGCTGCATTACTCAAACAAGACTATATTGTATTTTCTATAAAACAAATTTACAGTAGCATAGGAAAATAACCCAGACAGAACTTTTTATCTTTTCTTTTTTTTATGCAAAGCCTGAAACAAAAGATAAAAACTTGAACTCTTCTTTGAAAAGCTTTAATTATGATTCTGTTGACCATATTTCAAAGAGCAGGGAAATAGAATTAATATCATATCCTGCTAAACATAATTTTCACTGCGTAATGGATAGTGAATTCTTTTGCCTAAATTTATTTATTTTATAAAATTTGGTTTGCAACAAGAGCCAACAAACATTTAAGGAATAAAAACTTGCAACATTCTTGTACAGACTTACTATCACAATTTGTGGTAAGCTAGAAACCAACACCTGAAAATATGAAAAAAAAAAAAAAAAACCAACAAAAAAACCAAACCACCTTGTAATGAATATGAAGTTTCTCTAAGCTCTTACTCTCACTAGATGTAATTGACATAGAATGCGTTGTTAACATATTCTTATGCTGGTGTGTACTTTCTTGGTATATTTAATTTTGGCTGACTTTTAAATTTTTATTAAAATAATTAATTGAAAACATTTTAGTTATAGGACTCAATTACATTTTATTTCTCAAAGAGAATAGTACATCAATGGTTTAGGTTTGTGTATATACAAGTATCCATGTATGAGATCAATAGGTGAGATTAAACCTTAATAGGTTTTCCCCCCATAAGTATGAACACTAACTGGGCAAGTACCACTGAAAGTCATATTATATACATAACTGATATTATTTTCATTTTTGTTTTTTTTTATATCGCGTCAATGATGGATATTGAAGTGTATCTGCAGCCTTATAAATTTTCTGTAGTTATGCTGAAGTCCCTAGATAAATATCCCTTGTTTATTCCTTTTCAGTGATTATATGGACCTTCTGTCGGGCTCTTAGAACAACATAAAAGTACAGCCACACTTTCTGAAAATAATTTAGAGATTCTTTCTGCTTTTCTTTCTGAATTCTAGAACAGCTGGGCATCTAAACCTCATGGCATGTGCAGTTTGCAGGATATCTCCAGTCCCCAGCTCTGAGATCTGCATCGCTTTCAGAGCTCCGTAACAAAATTTCTTCCCTGAAGGAAAGAGTTTGCAGAAAGATGATGTATAACTGTATATTATGAACATGGAGTGGAGATGTGGCATCTGGCTTGGGGACTGAGTAGCAGACGTTTTATGCCCCAAAGAACCTGGAGAATTTGAGAAGCAGAGCACAAAACCTGAACTTTGAAGAAGCAGAGGAAACAATGGAGAAGAGAAAAATATAAGGATGGCCATTGCCATCAGAATTCATAATATATTGTTATATGTATCATAATACATTTGTTATGCATATTTTTTTACATTTTTTCGATTATCTAGTATATATCGCTATATTTGTAACATACTAGCTAGTGGATAGAAACAGCAAACATCCTATTGCTTTGACTCTGTGCACAGACTATTTGCTTTCTTTCAGTATTTGGTTGGTGTGGATCTTTATTCAATTAAAAGCACAAGAGTCCCAAGAATAGAACAAAAGAGAGAAAATTATACATACTAACTTATTTAAATAAAATCAAATGATTAAAAAAAAATTAAAAATCCTGTCCTGTATTAAAAAATACAGAGCTTGTCAGCTTTTTTTTTTTTATTTATTTTTCTGAAGGGTGACATTTCTGTGTAGAAGGATACTTTTGTAAAACTGTGTGATAAGGTACATCACAGAGACAGAATTAACCCAGCCTCATAATGAATGTGAACAGTTTCTGTATCTTTCTTTTGTTGTTACTGTTATCTAAGATTTCAAAGTAATTGCAAAATGAGGCTCCAAAAATTCTTTATAACTATTGCCTCCATCTGCCTGCAGTTTCAGGATGAAGCTGCCAAATCAGTCTGCTCCCTTTGTAAACTGTCTGTGTTTACTTCATGGCATTGCACAAGAGACAGGTTTTAAAATTTCATAACCTACAGGGTAATTTTAATTAATGTTGCTGTAAATTAGGGTAGTCATGCAGTATTGTTAATGAGATTATAATTATTTTTCCTTTATTTATTTGCCACTGACATCCTGACAGCATATACTTCTCACCAAAAGCACATGGCAAGCAATTACATCCTGTCCCAAAAGGCAGGAGCTTTTGTCAAAGGTAGAGCTTCTACCAGTTTTACTCACCTTGCACAGCATATTTATGCAAAAGGATTCACACTATTACACAGTGATGCCTCATGGCAAGGATGCAGATGATGCTGAAAATCTATGGCAGCTGAGAAGCCTTCTTGGCAAATGAAAAATTGGAGACTCCTGACCTGGGCTTTTCCCACTGATGTTGTTCATCTGCTTGGAGAGTAAACAGTTTCCCTGTCCCTCCAAATGAGCTGCTCTCTATGCATTTCCCTCATCTTTCTCTAATGCCCACAATTATCTGATGGCTGTCCAAGCAGCCTGGGAGCCCAGTGTGGCAGTGGGCATTGCCCATATCCCCTCTGCTGGGGGGCAGGGACTGGGGCACAGCAGCCAGATTGCAGGAGTGGGAGGGCGGTCCCTCTGCCTGGCAGCAGCACCCAAAGTTCTCACCAGTAGGGGTATTTGCACTAAAGCAAATAATACTGTGAAGAAGTTATCAATGAGGAAGTTGTAGTAAGGTGACCATCCACTGATGGCAGTGTGTGGCAACATGTGGGGTCTGGGAAGTAGCAAGGGTGCATTCCAGGTTGGAGAGCCCAGACAGGGCTTGGAAGGAGTGTAAATGGGACAACCTGCCCTCTCCAGAGACGGGACTGGGGCCTGAGAATACTATCTGCTGTGGGGCTGTGCATGAGCAGAAAGAATGCAGTATGCTGAGTACATCTGTGGGATCAGAGCCTGGGGGGATTAGTCCTAGAAGAGTACTTAGAAAGTGTGTTTACTAACATTGTGCAAGAATCCTATGGTGTGGTTTGTTTGTTGCATTGCAGAAATTGATCTTGAAAGTATTGTTCACTGATTGCTTCTTAATTATGTGCTATTCATAGATGCAGAAATCCCGTTTTGATGTTGATTGAAAATAGAGCATGTAAGCTGAACATTTTTTCCCTGAGATTCATGGCATCTTTATGAATAATCTGCCATTTCTGTGATCCTTTTCTTTTTCTTCTTCACAAAGTCCTGCTTGTTTTATTGAAATCATGCTATAAATCTTTTTTAATATCTTTCTCTAATGGCAATAGGCAGTAGAAAAATATCATCCCATTATAGGATGAGAATGATCACCTCACAGAGACAGAGACAAGTCAGAGGTGTTTAACACATTCTTTGCCCCTGCCTTCAACACAGATGATGGACCAAGAAGGTCTTAGTGCCCCGAGATGGAGGACCATGACTGAGACAATTATTTCAGTTGACCCTGAAACTGGATCTGCTGCTCCAGCTGGATCCCTACAAATCTATAGCACCTGTTGGGATTCATCCCAGAATCCTCAAAAATCTAGCTGATGTCATCCCAAGATGTCTCTCAATTTTTGAGTGGTCTTGGGAATCTGGAACGGTCCCAGCTGACTGGAAACTGGTGAACATTGTCAAGATTTTCAAGGGCAAGAAGAAGGACCCTGGAAACTACAGTTCTGTCAGACTGACTTCAGTGCCTGGTAAAGTTATGTAGAAGATTATTCTGGAAAGTATTGAAAAACACTTGAAAGACAGCACAGTCATTGGTCACAGCCAGCACAGCTTCATGAGAGGAAAGTCCTGCATATCAAACCTGATTTCCTTTTAAAACAAGGTAACCCACCTAGCTGATCAAAGGAAGCCAGTTGATGTAATCTTTCTGGAGAAAGAGGAAGCGGAGGCCACGTGTTCCCTTATTGTGTAGTCTGGGCAGCAGGGCCAGTCCCCCAGGAGGGACCTCCAGCTCACTGACCACTCTGTAGCTCCGAACTAGAGTGAGAGGTGGTGTAGCCAATCAGAGGCTCCAGAGGGCACGGTATAGATGAGCTTCCAGGCTGTCCTTTAGACTGACAGCTACTCCATCTGGCTTTGTGACCCTGAAGGAGACTTCCATGAGTCTGCAACCATCTGAGTTCCATGGCTGGCCCTCCCCCACCACAAACAGAGTTTGTTCCATCCCAATAATTAAATAATTAAATAATTTAGTGACATTCAAATCCAGTGTCTCACAGAAGATGACACAGAACTCAGAGGAGCTGCTGACTCTCTCAAAGGCAGAAGGCCCTGCAGAGACATCTCAACAAATCAGAGGACCATATGAAGTTCAATGATGGCAAGTACCAGATTCTGCACCTGGGATGGGGCACCCCAGATGTTCATACAGACTGGAAAATGAGATGCTGGAAAGCAGTGGCATAGAAAGGGACCTGGGGGTCCTGGTCGATGGCAAGTTGGATATGAGTCAGCAGTGCCCTGGCAGCCAGGAGAGCCAACCATGTTCTAGGGGGGCATCAGGCAAAACATCACCAGCTGGTTGAGGACGTGATTGTTCCTCTCTGCTCTGCACTGAGGTGGCCTCACCTTGAATATTGTGTGCAGATTTGGGCACCACAGTATAAGGAAAACATTAAGCTCTTAGAGAGCATCCAAAAGAGGGCAACAAAGATGATGAAAGATCTGGATGGAAAGACATATGAGGATCAGCACAGGACACTTGGTCTGTTCGGCCTTAAGAAGAGGAGGCTGAGGGGAGGCCTCATCATAATCTACAACTTCCTCATGAGTGGAAGAGGAGGGGTGACCAATGACAGAATCACTTCTCTGTTGTGACCAGTAACAGAATCCAAGGGAATGGTCTGCAGTTGTGTCAGAGGGAGTTTAGCTTGTATGTTAGAAAAAGGTTCTTCACCCAGTGGGTTGTTGTGCACTGGAACAGGCTCCCTGGGGCAGTGGTCACAGCACCAAGCTTGACAGAGTTCAAGAAGCATTTAGGTGATACTCTCAGGCATGTGGTGTGACGCTTGGGGATGGTCCTGTGCAGGGCTAAGAGCTGGACTTGATGATTCTTGTGGGTCCCTTCCAACTCAGGATATTCTGTGATTCTGTGTATTTCAAACAATATGAGTCAAAGATGCCATCAAAGGGGCTTTCCGTACAACTTGACGAAATTAGTCTGCAGTTAATTTTGCCAAGTAGTTTTTCAAAAAAAGAACATCCACGCTTGCTCAAAATAAACAGCTAACATCTAAAAATAAATTATTTTTAATTTCAGTATATGAAAGTTTTCATTAACTGTCTTTGCAATTGTATTCTTAGGCTACCATTACTACTGAGTCAATCTTTTTCACTTAACATACAGTCCAAAGATATTGTCATATCTATGCATGGACTAGATTTCTCAGACCCCCAGACCTTGACAAAAATATTTTCTTTCTAAAACAAGACTATAGATTAGTCACTGAGGCTTATGTTGGTGACGTATTTCTGCTGCCAGACCATGGCTGTTTCAGGAAGTCATGCATAGCTTTGAAATGTTGACTTATATTTTTTTTGTCCATTTCTACAATGAATCATATGTGCTGAAATTCCCAGGGGAAAAATGTAGCAAATTTCAGCCCCATTGTCCTCTCCAAAGTTAAAAATACCAGAGTCAGAATTTAATGACAAACATTGCCAATACTACTTTGGTAGTTTAGAAAAACCAGTGAAATGTAGACATCTAACACATAATTCTTGTGTTCTTCCTGGGATAATTTATCTCGATTTCTGAGAGCAGCCTGCATTAGCAAAAGATTCTTTTTGTTAATGTTACATCTGATAATGTTACATGACACTTTATCACCAATGATGTATTAACTGGAGACTATAACCTGAACATAATGAACACTACATAAACTCTAGAAAGAAGTTTACTTTTCTCTGCAAGATTGAGTGGTTTGTGAAATTAATTTCCATGCAATGGCTAGGTCTTCATCATATTTAACCTTTCCCTCATGTTTGCCTTCATTGACTTCTTGCTGTGTTTTAATACTAAGCGAAGCCATCTAATCCCCTCAAATATTTCCATTAGATTATCCTTCCAAGTGGCACTATGGACAATCATACCTCCTAGTAAGGCAGGTACTCATTGTTAGTACTTCTGCTGTCACTGGAACACAAATTATTCTATGTAGTTCATGAATTGAGGCAGGTTCAAAAAGATTTTAAATGCATTGTAGTTTTTTAACTTCCACGTTAAGAAATTTTCCCACTACCTAAAATCTGAGACAAATTAATTTAAATAAACTTGCTGGTAGACTGAATAAGCTCAGAGTCAAATTTCATTTCTTTTTGTTTCTTTGCTTGTTTGAGTGTCTGATAATTATTTTGGTTGTTATGTTTTCTTTCTCAAGGTCCTTTATACTTTTTCTGGGTGTTCTCACCTGAGAAAACAATCTAATTTGAAAAGCATATCTAGTATTTTTTCTAATTGTTTACTCTTCCACTCCCTTCTTTTATAGAAGGCTTTGTACCTTTTCGGAATAAAAGAGTTTAGTGGTGAAAAGTCTCTAGATGCCCAGTGATGATACAGCTGTTCCATGGTCTTAGACAAAGTTTACTCCTGCTCAATTACCATATTGTAGACATCTCACACTGAGCAAATTACTACTTATGACTAGAAATAATATGGTTCTTGGTATCCAGATGTACTTCACGAAGGGAGTAATTCATTACAAAAAAAAAAAATCCTGGTACTCCAGCTTCACCCCAAGGGTCTACTCCTTCTTTGGCCATCTAAGAAAAAAAAAAAAATGTTTCCTAACAATAGTGACATAAGACATGCCTGCTCCTTGCTATTTCTAGAGGTTTAAAATGTTATTTTAGCCACTTTGAATATACTGCCCTTCCTTTTTCTCTTTTGAATTCAGCAGGTCATTCTGGCTTGCTAGAAAATTACATTGCAATACGATGTCACAACATTATCTTTCCTGGGTTCTTTTCTGGTTTTGTTTTGTTTTATTTTGTGAATTTTTGAAGTTTTCTTAAATGCTGAATTACAGAAAAGTCTTGTGTTCTTGCTCATGAAAGTATAGCATTGATATTACTTATCATTTAAAAAATGTAAACCTTATTGTAGAGGGCTGTTGTAAAGCAGTGCAGACATGATGCAGGTCACAGCACAAAAAGACTGCTGCAAGGTATGCACCATTTTGTTTTTGTCAAATATATAAGAAAGGAAACAATGGCAGAGAGGGTGAAGTATGTTTTAACACAGGTGACAGATCATCAAGTTTTGCATTGGCTTTTCCATAGCATGTTATTCCTTTTAGAGGTTGTGGTCCAGCCTGGAGGATTGATGTGTGATTATAATTACACCCCATGAGAAATGGTTTCAAGCTTGCAGTCTAATTCCCTTTTTGTTTGTCATTTTGCAGCTCTAATTTTCGGGGGCTGTGTGTTTCCTTTGACTGTTACGCTCGGAATAAATTATATAGGTGGAAGAGAGACACACTGTCAGTGCTCCGTGAAGAGTAATTTGCCTGGTATGGGTTCACAATGCATTATCTTACAATGTTATAATTAATCAAGTGCCTTTTGGCAAGTTAGTGTCAGCTGCAGAGCAAAAGACTTCTGTCACATCATGTCTTGCTAGTCCTCATTAGCTGTATAATAACCTTTAAAATTGCAAGGGCAGACTGTCATTACTTAAACAGCATAGGTTCCACCCTTGTGTGCACCTGCTCAGCTGAGAAGACCTATTCACTTCCAGAAATAAGTACTTCACAGTATTAGGAAAAGACTCATAGTCTGGTCTGTTAGCTTTTCTTTCCAAAAGGCATGGTTGCTCATAAATTAGAAATTTTACTTCTCTTGTTTTGGACTGTCCAAGTGCTTAGCAGTGCAGAACAGTAAATTACTGACAGAAATAAGAAATGTGCCTCCTTTTTTACAAGAAAAATGGTTTCATGGATCACCCACAATTTAAATGACTGCACAGTGTACAGTAATATTTTCTGAAGTCTGACTTCAGTTCAGTATGCAACTGATTACACCTCACCTGGGGTACATTCCTCCACAGCAAACTCAAGAGGGGTATTGTCAGCAGACACATAGTGATGAAAGTCACTCAACACCCAGTCATTAATTCCCTTTAAATGAATTGCAAGGGCAAACAGATTCTGCATCTGCAGTAGCCAACACATCTGAAAGAGATGCAGAGGATGAAAAAAAGTGCTGTATTAGAAAATGACTGATAATGTGTCCTTCTTTTCCTGGGCAGACAGAAGCAGCAATCAAGCTGCAGCTTTGACAGTCACAGCTTGATCTTTGCTCTCTCCTTGATTTTGGATCATTTCACTTTCTCATGCACAAATAAAGCACCTTGAGGTGATCTAATAGCTTCTTATGAGAAGAAACCTTCAAGATTCTGAAAATGTGGTCTTCTGAGGAATATTGGATTGGATCTCAAGAATAGAGATGTATAAAATCAGAAGATATTTTAAAAAAACCTTTATCAGTAATTTTGTCTGGTTGCCAGTTAATCACTAGAAAATATCTCATTCTTGCTTTCCAAGTGTACTCTAAAAGGACAAAGGAAAAAAAAAAAAAAAAGAACAAGTGTACTATGTGAAGAGGAAAATGAGAGAATTAAATCACAGGGAGGTATATCACAGTGAGGTATGTCTATTATTTTTGTTTTCTAATTCTCCTATATGCATCTACAACATGTTTTTCATGTTAATGAGCATACTTCCTGTTGGATCATATACACAGAGTCATGGGCAGAATTTTTCCAGTGCAATACATGGGTCACCTGCAACAAGTATGAAGCCTGGCACTCAGCCCTGTGGAGTAGGACCAGGGAATTACCAGGACAGAAAGTGTCCATTACTTCACCTAAGGAAAGATGGGCTGTAGCTGAGAATTGCCTTTCCACATCAACTTCGAACTCACCCTGTGTGGGTGAATGTGTGTGAGAGACCCTGGGAGCTTCTGTCACTGTCTTTGGGGGTGTGATGTTGCAGCTCAAAGACATCAGGTCAGCTATTCTGGCAGCATTGAAGATGACTTGGCATGTTTTAATGGGATTTTTGTGTAAGTATTTCAGTTTTACAGTTCAACTCAACCATTCCAACAAAAAAAACATCAGAAAGATTTACCCAAAAAAAAAAACACAAAACCAAAACAAAAACTAAAACAAAACAAAACAAAACAAAAACACTGAACATTACAATGCCATTCATAAACACTGTACAAAGCCATTTTCTAAAGTACCACATTTTGGAAATAAAAATAACCCAGGTCTATTCTGAAAATCTAAACACCAGAGGTCAACTAAAAGGAATTCAGATTTGATTCCTTTATTATATGCTTCTGTCTAGATCACGGCGTTCAATGTCTGCAGTGGCAAACTTGCAGTTTTATAAACTCTCAATACCAAGGGTTGGTGAAGAGGTAAAGCAAGAATTGAGTGAGAGAAAAAACAGGCATGAGGGAGGAAACAGCCTTAATATTCCTAAAATATCACAATCATCTAGTCAAGAGAGAACCCTCCAGAGATCACAACCTTGTTATATTTATTTTCTGCAAGTTTATATGTTGAAAATTGAGGTAGAACAGAAGTAAGTGCTAGGGCAAGGCAGGTTAGCAAAAAAAGGGCATAGGCCATCACTGACTGAAAATATCTGGAACATTTTCAACCACTTTTCCTCTTTTTCTGTTTCTGAGAATGTATTTGAATTTATTTGTTCAATTTATAGTCTGGAGAGAATAGGCTCACACATAAATGGGCATTTTTCCTCTTGTCTCTCTTGCAATATTACATACTTTTCTGGGAGGATTTTTTTTGCATCAACTAACAGCAAAAGTGTTATTCTTTTACAGGGTAGTTAAGCAATTAATGCAGGCATTTTCATGACATAACATCTGTGCTCTTTGTTTTGCTAAACATTTGCTTGCATCTCTGTTGTTCTTTAAAAAAAAATAAAAAATTTCTGATAACATGTAATGTCTCACTTTCTTTGTACTTTATGTCGAAGGATTAAATCCAGAAAAGGTTCTGTGATGTAACGCCAGTACAAATTCCAGAGTATATTTAGAAAATAGATTGTGTTCTTTTTTACATAAAGAAAAATCTACAGAAGGAAAGAGAAGGGAATTACGAAGTATCAGGTAAGGAACTGTGATTCATTTAAGTTATGAAGATAATGGGTTTTCATATAAAGGAGTTAAAAATTTGAAAGTCTCTACAAACAATTAATGAGCTAATTGAAGGAAGGTGCATGGCATATAAACATATTGTGATGTAACCAATGATATAAAGTTATCCGTGAGTTGTGGGGGATTATTTTAATCTTTTCTATGTATACAAAACACACCACAAATGCCTTGTGTTATTTAGATTTATACAGCAGTTTTTAATTTCTGGTGTCAAAACTGAAAACACTTTTATCACTGATTCTGTGATCAAGCATTATGGAAGTCTTTATACTCTTGCAAATACATGTCTGCTTTTTCTGACTGTGAGGTTTGCATTTTTTCCCATGCATAAGATAGAGGTAATGAGTATATGCTCATCTCATAGCTGTTGTAGATTAACGGATGTGTACTGAGATTGGAAAGTGTGATGTATTTAGTATTGAATTCACCTCACAATATGAGGATTTTTTTCAGAGTGTATCACAGGTAGTAAAAGCCCACTTTATGGGACATTAATAGTACATGACACATGATATGATTGCTGAAGCATTTGAAATTCTGTCCTGAATTTCCAGTACATTGATGACTTCCATGTTATTTCATTGAAGGTATTAGTAAGAAGATTCTGACAATTCCTCCTAAGTAGAAGCAAAGCAAACACAAAAGAAATTAGATGATTTGCTACATTCTTGGAAAACTTGGTAGCACTGATTTAGAAGGAAATTAATCTGAAATCTCACATCACAGTACAGTAGAGAACTACTTTTTCACGTACTCTGATGAAATAGTCTGCACCATTCCTCAGCTATCTATAGACTAACTTTGTATTTGATCAAGCTGGGCTGTAATGGTCAGTTCCTGTATTACAATACTTAATGTTCTCTTTTGACTCGGTTTACCCACAGAGAGTTACTAGGAAAGGACTTGCCTGTGTAGAATGTGTGACTTGCCTGTGTACTGAAGATCCTTTATGGCCTCTTACCCTTCTGCAGAGATTTTAATTTCACTCTTGTCCTTTTGTTGCTGTTCCTTCCATTCCTAGTACATCAGAAAAATAAGTGATTTTTCCTTTCTATGCTTTCCTACTTTGTTCTTACTCCATAAATAGTAGCCTTGGAAGTGAACTTTTCAGAGGCTAACATGATGGGAGCTCCTTCTGTGTAGATTGATAGTAATGTTAATATTATGCACAATGGAGGACATGTTGAGGAAAGCTGGAAGTTTTAACAGAGATTAGGTCAACTTGGAAACCGAGAAGGGTCAACCAATTACACAGGAACATTTTTTATCAGTACTCTGGCTTTCGGCTGAATATCGTTTGTGTCCCGAAACCACAGATCTTACGTTTATGCAAGATCCTTCAGAAAGTCTAAACCCCTTTAACAATTCAGTACTACTACAGTATTCACACTGAGAAAATCCCCTGAAAACATACTCCCTGCGTGCTCTAGCAGGCTGCACTCACCTTCAGAAGGAGGTGAGTTTAAAAGAGCACAGCTGAAATGCATGTATTTAGAAGAATGTCTAAACATATCTTGATGTTGCAGAGGCAGCTTTCTTGTATTTAGATGATAAAGGAATTAAACATGTTATCCTTAAGGGTGCCATCTTTTTAAAGTCTTTGTGACTGTAAATTTGCAGGGAGAGAGCATATATTTGGTTAAATTGTCCAGTAAGGTAGAAAAATGCAGATGTGTCTATACCAGTGCCACACACAAACTCTAATTTCATATTTATATGATTAAATAATTCTTGCGCTTCCTACGTACATTTTATATAGCATGCTCCTTCTTAAATAATCTTCAGGTTTTTTATACAACTATAGTGGATAAAATAAAACAACTTCATAGTACATTTGAGACAACTGTTTTTGAGACATCTGTTATAGTTACAGATGCAAGGAGGACAGTATAGAGCTAAAGAAAAAGAAGATGAGAAAATTCTCTTCGATTTGCATACAATTATATAAGAACTCAACTCAGACAGTGAATATCCAACCTGTCACTGTTGGTCAAGGTAGTTTTCCTCACAGATTATATATATATTATTAGTAGAGATATTTTAAAAACTGTCTGGTTATTGAAATAGTAAAAATGAGGAGAAAAATCCAGCAAC
The DNA here is from genome assembly GCA_035221455.1 of Xenops minutus. Taxonomy (NCBI): domain Eukaryota; kingdom Metazoa; phylum Chordata; class Aves; order Passeriformes; family Furnariidae; genus Xenops; species Xenops minutus. The sequence goes on along the minus strand of JAWWEE010000074.1, from coordinate 81,902,687 downwards.
ACAGGAAGTCAAAAGTGAAATAGTTTTAAAGAATTATAAATATTTGATATTCCAAGCACATATTAAAAAAAGAGGGCAGCAAGAATTCAACACATAGAACAAAACACTTGGTATGTTAGCAATCTAACTTCTACTTGCATCTGATATAAATTTATTTCTTTTTTATAAGGACAAGAGTTAAAATAAAGCAAAATATTTTTTTATATATCCTCTGTTGACATTTATCTGCAAATAAATGGCACTGCAAAATAATGAAAACCCCAAAATCTGTTAGTTCAACCATGACCAGAAAGTAGTCCTTGCTCACATCAGTGGTTGCCAGTCCATTAAATGTTTTCATGCAGAGCTCCTGCACCTAGCCAGCCTGAGCTGAACTCTGCATAAACGTGAAATTTTCTCCATCAGATTATCTAACTCTGCAGCTGTAAAATATGTCTTTTGTGAGACTTTAAAGCTTTGGAAAACATTCCTACATGTTCAAGACAGACATTTGTGTTTTCATATAAATTTGATTTTTCTAAAAAACCAGCTTTCAGGATCTATACCAGAACAAAGAAAAGATGACTGTTTTGAGATCTCCTGATTGTTTCTGCCAGTTCTGTGACATTTATGGACCTGGATGTTGGTGCATCTGAAGGAGTGATAGTAGACTGGAAACAATATTTTACTGATTTCTGATCCTGGTTTGCTATAGGACCTGAAGAGATGGAAAGCTGTCAGTTTCAGGACTGAAACTAGGAGTGATACTGCTTTTTTGTAAGTGTCATTACAAAGCTAGAAGGATTAATGCAGATATTCAAATGATTTTATGAGCATCACATAAGCTTTGAAGGTTAATATAGATGGGGAGACAGAGACTCAGGGGTGGTAGAACAGGCTATCAGGTTTACTTCAAAATGGAGATTCTCAGTTATGTAGGGAAATGCATTTTAGTGGTGGAAAGAAAGGAACTTTTCTGGAAAGTACCGTACAATATGTACAGTACTTTATGTACAATAAAAATCCCAATCTGATCTGCTGCAGCATTTTACCATCATAAAATGTAGTTCTTATTGTAGTAGAAACTACAAGAAAGTTCAATATCTACAAGAAGGTTTATGAAACCTTCTCCAGCACATTAATGTAATGCATCTTTTCCTATAAAAGAAGAATAACTAAAAATGTAATTGCTTTTCTAAATCCTTTTCTAATAGTTTACCCCATTTTTGGTATTTCTGACTTTTTGTTCAATAGCAAGATACCATTTCACAATTATAGAAGAAATGCAAAGCTTTTTTTCTTTTTTTTCTTTTTTTTTTTTTTCCAGGTAAGTACAAAGAAAACTGTTTTATTTTTCTAAAAGTTTCTCAAACTAACTGGCTTTGATCAATGCCTTCTTACTTTTTTTTTTTTTTTCCCCCCAGTAACTGCAAGCGGTCAAAACCAAAATCAAATATAATCTGTGAAGAGTTGATACGACCTATCTCAAGTACAATGTTTCTTCAGTGACTTGTGAGATATTGGCACAGTGAGTGTTGCAACACTATTTCATATTGACTACATAGAAGTGAATAATTTACAACAATACAGTATTTGAGTGAGTAATTAAAGAATACAGTATTCCTCAGAGTGAGCTTCTTGCATTTATGTAACATGTCCGTATCCCTGTCTTTCAGCTGTACTTTTCATCTGAATACATTTTAATATATTCATACACAATTGAGCACCTTCACTTTGAATTAGTTTTTGAAAGTTGACCTGTGGATATTTCTGAAATCTTTAAGAGACCAGGCTTAAAGCTATGATGTGTTCATTACAGAGTCATAGGAGCATTTACCTGCTAATTAATCAATACTTTTGTCTTATATTTTCCCACTCATCCAGCTCTACAAAGCACAGGTTTCCAATTAAATGTAGAGTAACACTTTCTCACTTAATACTGCTCAGTTTGTTTATTATGAATTTCATGTGCTATGTTTTCATGAAGCATCTAAAGGATCAAATTCAAGGAATTTCTTAGATTCATAGACATAACCTGCCCTTTCATGAGTCAGTCCAACCCCAGAAGGTGTTTGATGCATGTAGATTTCATGAAATATATCCCTAGATTAAAAATATAAAAATATAGCCATTGACTTAAGATAGGAACATCTCTGTTTTCACATTTCTCAGGATGGAACTAAAATTATTTTCTCTCAGAAGCACCTGTTTTTTACATCAAATCTAATACAAATCTAGACCTCTATTCTATGCACTAAATAAGCTAAAATGTCAGGGTAAGCCAGGATGGCAGTGTAAATTGGACATTACTTAGTAGCTGGAAACGTGGAAGTAAGTATCAGAAAAAGAATGTGATAGAAACCATCAGTGTTCAGAGCATTAGTTGTTCTTTATTGTCACTACCAATCTTCATTTTTCTAGTTTGAATAGTCTTGGTAAAAGATGAGGGTATTTAATAAGAAGTAGTCTGCTTCAACACTATTTTTTTGCCTGAAAAAAAACAACCCTGTGATAATATTAAGCCAGCATTCAATACGAATGCAAAATCACTCATCTCACTCCTCTGCCATTAAAACTGAATAGATGTGCAGCCACCTATGGAGGAAAGGAATGCTTTTTTCATAGATAGAAAGCCCTTTTCACAGATTGAGTGAGTACTCCATACGAGAGGTGAAGATACTACAGGTCAAGAAAAGTGCTCTATGAAGAGCTGCTGCTTTTGATTTTTTACAGTATGTTTCTATAGTGCTAACAAAAAGTTGTCTTGACTTACTGTGTCAGACCTTTAAGTCCTTCCTTTGAGTAGTAAGACACTACAAACATATTCTTTACAGACATAAAAAAAAAATATATTTACACTGCTCAAATCTTAAAAAAAGTTCCAGCACTAAACATATCTATTTTAATAATGTTAGCCTTTGACTCCACTAGCCTTCAATTTGCATTTCCTTCTTAAGTTTCACTTAAGAAGGTGTTTTACTTGGTGTTTTACAAGCTTCCTTCATGTTTATACATTTTGACCGAGAGTATCTGATTTGGACACCATAAATCCTTTCTGCACTTTCCTTGTGAGTCAGTAGGCTTATTTTCTTCCAAGTGATCATTTTCTTGAAGTACAAACAAAATGGACTAGTTCCTTAATGAAATAAATATTGATAGCAAAAAAAAAAAAATCAAAAAAAAAAAATCATTTGTTTACTAGCTGAAGACTTACACTTTCTTAAGGCTGGTCTAAATAAGAAATTAGCCTCAATTACTTCAAAAAGGACAAGTCCCAGTTATACTGCTTTCTAAAAAACTTCCCCTCTCAAAGTGAGCCCAGAGACAGAGAATGTACCTTCCACAGAGACAATTGTCTCAAACATTTCAGTAGTCTGTGTCATCTCTGCCCCCCACCCCCTACCCCTACCCCCCAATTTTGACCATTCAAAACCGTAGTATCTTTTGGCAATATCCTGCCCTTGAGCCAAATCTCTGAAAGGGTAGGTCAGTATCTTCAAGCACAGCAAAGCAGCACATTGCAGGGTCCCTCCTTAGCACACCAGCTGGATGTCTGTTTGCTTGAGTTGGTGGTAAGTTTTTGGAAAGCGCGGAGGAAGACAGATCTTCCATCCAGTCAAAGTTCAGTGTAAAACATTCCTATTAGTTATTTACTTATGAGATAGCTATTAATGGCCATATTAATAGCCTCCTGTCTCATTTTCTAAAAGGTTAGGAAGGGCCATCAAGCCTTATATTACATTAATTCCAGTAACATAACTACACAAATTAAAAAGAAACAATAGTTAACTTCCATAAATGGCAACCTTTTGCCCTGCGTCCCATGTTAAACTAATGTTTTGTTTGCCACAGTTTTAGGATTCTGCTTTATTTAATTTACTCTTATATTAAATAAATCATATCTTTTCTTGTATTTATTCAGAAATACTGAGTACTTCTGTTTTGAACCAGACTTGAATGTTTTTTACATCCTCTGAAAATGCTATAGTCTATTTTTTCTATGTGAAGATTCAACACCCTGAGATGTGAAAAGAATTGTGGGATTTAGTGCATACAGTTTCACTAAAGGAAAATATATTTTCTGTTACCTCCTATCTCAAATACATGATGGGAAAAAAAAAAAAAAAAAAAAAGAGGTGCCTATCTGAAGAACAAAGTGTGGAGTATAATCAGTTCAACTCCTTCACTATAGTTTTTCATCTTTTTTTTTTTAATTCTAATAAATGTTTGTGGCTTTTTTGTTTATTTATACTGACAAAAAGAGGTAAATAATGGATAAGTGTCCATAATCACTGAATTTATAGCTAATGAAAACTAGCATACACTATATATGGTTTAGGACATTACTTGATATTTATGAAGTCCCGGTTTTCTATGAATATAGAAATTCAGTAATTACTGCTTTCACTATTTGCTATTACTATGCAATTCACTTTAATTTAAAGGAATCTGAGGTTCTTGAAATGTAGAGGCTCTTGCATTTAGAAAGTGATAGATGCTTACCACCTATTCTTCTGGGATTATGGTATTGTATGTTTTATTAAAAATCAGTATGAATCTATCATTTTCTGTTTCAAACCTTTTCAAAAATGCCTAGTTAAAATGATAGTATCTTCTCATTGATTGCCTCATTCCACTTATATTTATACTATATTATACTATATTTCTACCTCTTCTTACTTATTTCTGACAATCACTACTGAGACAAATTGTTATTTCATTTTCAAACTATAATGGTCTTTCAAATACTTAGGGGAGTGCACTCTTCATTCACAGAGTCTATTGCTGTCTTCCCAGCCTTGACCATGAGAACGAGTATGGCTTGTCAGCTCTTGGGTCGACAGCCATATTATCTTATCCTCACAGAAGGATGAGGTTTGGGCTCACCTTCCAAAGCTATGCCAGCACACTATATTTGAAATGACAAATACATCTCCAAAGCCTATTCTGGAATGTGCTTCATACTTTCTTTTTCAATTTATGAATAATTGTCAGGTTTTTTCACAGTTTTCCTTCTTAATAGGGAAATTCAGTTATATTTTTTAAAATGAGATATATGTTGCTTCTCAGAAAGCTGGTGAAAAGCTATGAATCATTTTCTTTTGGAGCACCACTTGCTAGAAAGGCAAGCATCTTCACATCATTGCAGGAAGAAAAAATGTGAATTCTAACTTTGAAACTTATACATGAAGGGCAATAGATGTTCACACAATTAATGAGGCATGGTTTATTGATGTCTTTGATATAAGAAGGCTTATAAAGCTGTCAAAGTGATTCAAAGAGTATTTTTTGCAACAAGACCATGACCTAAGCCACACATCATGTGTTAGGTTTACTAGGCATTCTACACCTCAGTTATCAAAGCAACTAAATATAAATCTAAAATAAAGAGCTCTTGCTGTATAGGAAAGCTAAGTTGACTTCAAAATAAATTCATGAAAGGGTAGATATAAAAAAAAATGGAATATAATTTTATAATGGAGAAATTAAATACTTAAGTTGATTCACTGACAAGGCATCTATATTTTCATGAATGTGTTTACTGCCATTTTATAGTTATATATGTAAAAAAAAGTTTGTGGCAATAAACGAATAATTAAATCATGCTGAAGTTCTATATAATTGATTAAGAAACGAACTGAAATATTACAGATCAAAATTAGAAGAATTTTCTAATATTATTCTTGGGCTATTGAAAATTTGTGTAGGTAAATGAGGGCAGAAGACAGATTGTTATGTCATCTCTAGTTTCTGTCCTGGTGCTGAGATCTTGTGTCGCCTTGAGCAGTACTTTGAGTCTGAAATTGCAAAAAAACATCAATAAAACCACCTTTCTAAACAGTCATGAATCAAGTCAGATGAATATTCAGGTAAGTTGTCCAAAGGGTCTACTCCTCCTTCATTAGATTCTGAACATGAACTAAGATAGGCATCAGCATACTGCAGTAATACAGAGATCAGTTATGTTTCCTGAAACATGATTTGATCTAATATTCAGGGACATATTAGAAAACATATTTACATTGCTACAGGTGTATTTATATATCTGTAAAAATATGAGACAGCAATTATCATTTAAAAAGAAATATAGTCTCTTTTTATGCCCCAAATGGAGCGATTTGCTTATGTTTTTGTCTCAAAGAATAGCATTCAAAGACTATTTTAAAAATTAATTGAGTCATCATTAAATTTATCTATCTAAAATAGTGTCAGCTCTTGATTTCAATTTGATGATTCTGATCCTAAAAAAAGATACAGCTTCTAGATATCAGCAAGCAACATAAAAGAAGCATTAGAAAGCAGTTATTGCAATCTGTAAGTATTACATGCTGTGGATATTTTAAAATCAGAATAAATAAAAATTTGCATTACTTTTCCACAAAACTTTAGAGCAGCTCAGAAAGAGTATTTTTAAAAATAACTAGAAATTGATTATCTATCAATATATGAAAGTCTCAAATATATGTATAGGTTGGAAAAGGAAAAAAAAAGTTACTGATCCATGTTACCAATGTCCCTGTCTGTATGAACATGTGTTGTTTTGGTTTTTTTTTTTGTGGATAAGGTAGATGAGAAAAATAAATATATATTTAATATTTCCATCATGCTACACAGAAGAAACAGTCAAATTGTAATTTCTCTTTCATATTTACCATGAAAATTTATATAACTGTACTTGAGCCAACCCACAGAAGACATATAAAAAACTCAGTGACTTTATGATGAGTTTTTATGCAAAAAAGCCTTATAATGAAAATCTAAATTTTGAGAAGGATATATATATATAATTTTATCTTTCTAGTACAATTAATTTCTTCTCCATGAGGCTCATACCTCTTCCAAAAATGTATCCCACACACAAGAGATGTATCGCATTATCTATTTTGAGTCAGTTTTGGCCTTATTGTTTTTGCACTGCAACATTGTTGGATATTAAAAAAAAATTTCTAATAGGTGGATAAAGCTTAACACAGGAATTTCATCAGAAACTCTTTTAACACTGACTGTTCTCACAAACAGACGTCAAGTCATCTTTTCCAAGGGATGTGATTCCTTACCTATAGAAATCAATGCAAATTTTGCCATGAGCTTCTTTGAGGACTGGTGACTGGTTACTGTTGACCTGAGTCAGGTTTAGTAATCATGGAAATGGGAAGGTTGACTTCAAAGGAAATCTAGGTGCATCACTTTATTCTGTTGCACATTGATTGAACAGTCACATCTAGATGGTATTAGACAATGGGTCAGTGTCCTGATGGACATCAGTGACAAGTGTTGTTCCTCAAGGGTCTGTATCTGAGTGCATTCTCAGCATGTTTGCAGACAGCACAAAGCTGAGTGGTGCAGTTGACACTCCTAAAAGACAGGATGATGAGACCTGGACAAGCCCAAGAAGAGGGCCCATGGGAACCTCATGAGATTCAGCAAGGGCAAGTGTGAAGTTGCAGCAACTGGGTCATGGCAGCTCCCATTATTAATACAGATCAGGGGATAAAGGAATTAAGAGCGGACTTGCAGGGAAGACTAGGAGGTGTTGGTGAATGACAGGCTGAACATGTTCTGACAACATGCACTCGCAGCTCAGAAAGTCAACCACATTCTGGGCTGCATCAAAAGAAATGTGGCCAGCAGATTGGGGAGGTGATTCTATTCCTCTGCTCTGCTCTTGTGAGACCCCACCTGGAGTGCTGTGTCCAGCTCTGGGGTCTCCAGAACAGGAATACCATCAAACTGTTAGAACAAGGCCAGAGGAGGGCCACTAAAATGATTAGAGGTAGGGAGCACCTCTCTTATGAGAGGCGGCTGGGACAATTGGGATTGTTCAGCTTGGAGAAAAAAAGGTTCTGGGCTGAGCTTACTGAGAATCTTCAGTACTTGAAGGGAGCCTATAGGAAAGATGGAGACAAACTTCTTAGCAGGTCCTACTGTGATAGACAAGAGGAAGTGATTTTAAACTTAATGGGTCTTGAATTAGATTAGCGATAAGAAAGGACTTTTTTTGTGATGGAAAACACTGGATAGGTTGCCCAGAGAGGTAGTGGATGCCCCAACCCTGGAAACATTCAATGTCAAGTTGGATGAGACTCTGAGAAACCTAATCTATTTGAAGATGCCTCTGCTCATTGCCAGAGAGTTGGACTGAATGACCCTTAAAAGCTCCCTTTCAACTCAAACTATTCTATGATTCTGTGATTCTATATGAGGTGTATCTTCTGAATCAAAAGTAAATATTTCCAGTGGTATAGCTTTCGTTTCTTTCTGTAGCTATACCTTTAAGACAATGGAAAAAATGGAAAATCAAATTAATACATTTCTCAAGTTTATGCCCCTAGTTTAAGGGTGGGTACACAGAACTGGGTATCATAGATTAGGGCAGAATCTCAGACATCTAGTTTAAACTGGCAGTCACTGTTGATACTAATTTTTGTAATGGAGGAAACGCAAATTTAAACACTGGGAGTCATTTCTGATAATTAACAGATGGAGTTTTTAGTATAGAGAAATTTTCAAAGTCTGTTGGAATCTGTGTGCAGATTACTGTTTTTGGGGAATGGAACTCATACTATAAAAACCCTCAGACATTTTGAACTTCTCTTTTTTTTTTTCCTTTGGATTCTCAGAAATCTGATAGTGTACAGTTCAGCTGGATCAAGAATAGGCCAAGAACAAAATTCCAAAACCTGTTTTGATATTTCTTTTTCAATCCTTTTAGGAACAACAAACTTTGAAAACATTTGCTTTATATTTTTATGATTTTCTGGAACTGATTCAGTCAGATTTCATGGTTTCTCTCACATATTTTGGTAACTAAAAAAAGAAATCAGTAATATTATGAGGCCCGGGTTTGGCGAAGCAATTAAACTTGTGCTTAAATGTAAATGGTCCCTTTGAAACCATTATTTTTTTACAGAGGAATAAATTACATGCTTAAAAGGAAATATGCATTGAATGCAAGGCAGGAAGTTGTCTAAACCGAGATTTTTACTTCAGAAAGACTTTAGTGCCTTTCATAAAATCATATAAAACGGTTCAAAAAAAATGCTACTTGGTTTTACTTCTATAGTTACTTGTCTTTCTCCAAACAAAACCAGACATGGAATGATTTCATGCATATTTACCCTAAACAGAACAAAACAGTCCCCCAGAAGACACTGTTGTTCATTATTTAACTGTTTTGGACAAACTCACAAAGCATTGCTGAACACCATTTTAGAGAAAGTGATTAATTTTTATTGCCCCACTTTCCCAGGAAGTTCCAGTTTAAAAAAGGTCTCATCTCAGCAAAAAGAGGGAGGTAAAAGGAAACAGAGAAAGGAAAAGGAAAAGAAAAAGAATGTTTCCATCTGTCACTTAGAGTTTTCTTCTACCAGCTGCTGATTTGACTAATGACAGTTGCATAATTATAATTTCACATGTGTTTGATAATGTTCTTTGTTTGGACTGCCAGTTGTCTTGATGGAGTACACTCCATGGTGCTATTCAAGAGCGTGAGCTCCCTATCTGGAACATTAATGCCTTCATTGCAAATGTATTTTGTAGGGTTTTAATTTTCCCTCTGAAAATTCTACTGCTGGAAACCATAAATACATCAATACTATCAAGCTTTTCTTGAGTGCAGGACTGCCTTTTTTGCATATATCAATACAAGTGTTCAAGAAAACATAACCATTAGATTGACATCCAAATTATTTTACCAGTGCTTTTTAAAAGAAGAGGTAATAAGAACCAGCATACTTCACCATGGCTCTAATCGAATCCTCATTGAATATATATAATTATGCCTTGATCTATCAACCAAGATACTATCTGTACTGATAAGGCACTCTCCAGCCAATGAAAATTTGTTTCTGAACACAATATTTTAATATTAAATCATAAATGCATTCTTAGTGATGACTGAATCATTCCTTCAAGCCATTTTGTAATGTTTTCACTGTCCCATAAGGAAAAGGTTTCTATATTTCTAATCTGCAAGGAAGTCAACCTGAAGTTAAATTCTTCACTCACTGTCCCATCAATATTCTTATCAAATAATTAGAGTACCTTAGAAATATAATGTTAACAATGAGCTATCTAATTAGAGTTCCTCAGGAAGCATTTTGACAGACTAATAAAAAACTCTAGCATGCTTTCACCTTTTGTGTACCTACCTGCATTAGCTGATTTAAAATAAAAAATCAGCTAAAACATTCCACAGGAAATAAAAAAGCACCTTTGTCATGAAGTTGTTATTCAAAACTAATTGTTTTTTAGAACAACAAACCAATTTGTTGCTTTTTTGGACTAATGTAGCATTAAAAAAATAGAATAAAATTAGGAAAAAATACATAAAGGTCATTTAAAAGCTGTTTTCTTCAATATCAAAAAAGTAATACAAGATATGAACATATAACCAAGAGAAGCAGTGTTGTTCAGCAGCTCTAAAATACAGATGAGTTTATTAAGGACACATATTGTGAAATGGCTAGAAATTAAGGATCTTAATATAAGTTCAGGTACTGAACAAAGTTAATCAGACTGATTTTGAACATTGTCTAAAGTTACTTTAAAAATTCTTTTTAAAAAATATTAGGTTTACACTTTGGGAAATGTCTATTATAGATTGAAAATATTCTTACCAATATTAACATTTTTACAGAGGGTGTATGTAGGCATATTCAGAAGTTAGTTTTTGCTCATAATTTTTTCCTCCATATAGATTCTCAAGCCACCCTCATCACTGCAGTGTAGTTGCTTCCCAGTAGAGCTTTAAGCACTCTGACTAACATCTGTCACAAATAGTTCATGATCCCTCTCATACTCTCCCTAGGGAGCGTGTGTAGAGCACTGAGTCATTTTGTTAGGGTTCGATTTGAGGAAATTTATTTTTCACACGTTGCTATATCATTACTTAGGCATGTAGACAGAGTCTGTCAGAGAGTCTTTATCTCATAAAATGATGTGCATTTAGTAGTTTACTACATGAATATGAAATATGCTTATTAAGTATTCGTATCTATTTTGGGGTAGTTGAACTGTAGCTGTTACAAAAGTCAGTTGCTCAGCTAATGTGCTCAACAATATAGGAAATGGCTGGAAGTCTATAAGAAGGCTGTATGTCTCTTAGCACCTTTGGCATTTTTACAATGCAGAAGAGTGAATATAGTATAATTTCAGTCCTTTGACACTTCATTCACTATAGTTCAAGTTGATTAGCTTTTCTGGCTGGGTTACTGGTTTCTCTCCAACTTTTATGATACTACTAGTGATGCCATCTGTTCCAGGTATTTTTCCTCTTAAAGGTTTCATGACTTTCTCTATCTTCCTTTTGAGAGCATAAGGAAAGATTTTTTTTCTTCATGTCTCTTTATGTCATAGGAGGTGGTGAAAGTTGTCATGTTTGTCTCTATGCATTCTTGTAGAGCTGCTGGTAAAGCTCATCTGCTCTCTGCAGGATGCTATCTCTCCCTCTGTAATTACTCTTTCATCACTGTCTGAGAGGGACATCTGGTGTCAATTATCTATTTTCTTCTCATCTTGCTACAGCTGTTTCTTTTAAGAGTATTTTAAATCATTTCTATGTTGCATCATACATTTGAATGCTTTGTGATCTTCCATTTTCAAGGTCATACAGAGCTTGTAGTTGCAAGCAATCATTCTTTCTCTCTTTCAACCATTTCTTTTATCATGAGTGTCCTTTATGCATTAATACTACTAAACTGATCATGATAAAACACCATCCAGATATCCAAAGGTACAGTTATGAGATTTCTTTCACAAAGAAACTCCTTGACCTAGTGAAAACCTGATTGCAACTTGAGAGGACCAAGTTACATTAGGGTAATAAGGTCCTCATCAAGAGAATGTAAGTGTTTGGTGCTTGATATGTTAACTGTCCTTTCTTACAACTCATGAACAGTATAAAAAAATTTCATGGCTGATAATATGTAGAGAAAACACCTTGTTTGTGTTAAGGACAGGGGGATAATGGTTTATCAACTACTGTCAATGTATCTTACTCAGGTCCAGAATTCTCCTACACAAAGTTGTCTGGGAATTCAGACAAAGCTGGTGAGAGAAAATCCCAAAGAGAAAGCATTTTTAAGATCTCCTTAAAATCAGGGGTTTGGATCTTGAATGAAAGTTTGCTTATCTGCAATGGATCAGAAATTTCCAAAGAGCAGATAAGAGACACTCAGCTGTATTGTTACAGGCTACATATGTGGTTGCAGGGCAGTTATTACTTCAAAATATAAAGCAATCCAAGACTCTCCCTTAGACAGATTATTATCTCCCTTTTGTCTTTTCTATCCAAAAGAAGGAAGCTTAGTATTACTAATGTTTTGGTTTGGGGTTTTTTGGTGGTTTTTGTTGTTGTTGGTGGTGGTTTGTTGTTGGTTTTTTTGGGAGGGTTGTTTTGTTTTGTTTTGTTTTTTTTCTTCTGACTTACAGAGTGCCAAGGACACAGGTTGCTTACATTTCCTATATTTGGTTGACGTGCTACATAATTGCACTGCTGAATATGCCAAGGCAAAGACCAATGCTTTTTTTATTTATTTCAGGTAAGGACCATTTGCACACTTTGCCATGACTAGAGGAGAATTATAAATAGCTCAAGATATATGCAGTCTCTTTTCATGAGAAGCAATGCTGTGGTGACTAGTGACAAGCTTGAATAAACATACATATTTTTCCAAATTATCCCTCTGCTGAGAGAAGTAAAGAAGCTTATATGTCTCAAAGCTATTAGGGTTTTTTGTGGTTTGCAGAGTACTATTTTAATTAAAGTTTTGTTCTTATTTGCAGGGTCCTATTGGCACTCTAAGTCCAGGAAATATAGACTTTCAAGATATGCAGGTTTTGGCTAGGGTAGAGTCATGTTTTGGATATGTTCTGGAAACAACATTAGTAACACAGAGACGTCCCTGTTACTGCTTTACAGTGCTTACATAGAGTCAAGGCCTTTTCTGCTTCTTACAACACCCTAGCAGAGACTAGGCTGGATGTGGGCAAGAAGCTGGGAGGGAGTACAAAAGACTCCAGCTGACCGAGTGGATGTTCCATATAATCTCCAGCAAATAAAAGGTAGGGGAAGAGGAAGGAATCCATTTAGAGTGATGGCATTTTTCCTCATTATGCATAACGGAGCCCTGCTTTCCTGGGGATGACTGAACATTTGCCTGCCTGTGGGAAGTGGTAAATGAATGCCTTGGTTTACTTTGCTTGCATGTGCAGCTTTTGCTTTCCACAATAAATTGTCTTTATCTCAACCCACAGATTTTCTCACTTTTACTTTTCTGATTCTCTTTCCCATCCCAGTGGAGGGGGAGTGTGTGGCTGTGAGGTACTTGCTTGTCATCTGAAGTTAAACCATAACACAAGAGAAATCCACTAATTCTCAGAAAATTGATTGTCCCTATGTGAGAATCCAGAAGATGGTGATGAGGTGGTTGCCTCTACTATATAGAAACTGGAAAGAGCTGAATTTAACTGAGATTTTTATTAAAAAAAAAAAAAATCACAATTTTATTCTGTTAATGTGGAAATCAAGAGGATTATTTTGAAGAACTAATTTTTGAAACATTTAAAATTAATTATTGATTATGGTATGAATGTTGTTATCATAAATCTATAATTAAATCTCTTATAATTGTAGTAAATTATATTGCATCTCTTTATAAATATTGAATGAGTCAATGATTAAGTGTAGCCAAACCATCTTAACACCCTTACATTTTTGAATCCATATCCTTTCCACCCATACCCCTTTTGCATGTCAAGTTTCTCTGTAAATAATGCTAAATTGATTCTAATCCAATTTTCCTGTGTATGCTTCATTTATGAATCAAGTAATATAATGGACTTTGACATCAAACTGTGTTAAAGTCACACATTCATGCTAAATTCACACTAAAACCTTCTTTTTGTCAAAGCCTTTGATGGTGATTCTTTAAGCTGCTGAAAACACTCATTTGTGATAGAGGCTTCATAGGTTATGGTTTTGTTTGGTTTGGGCAGTGTACACCCACCTGACCATTCTTTGTGCCTAGTTGGGTCTTTGAATTACAGACAAAACATAAGAAAAAACTGAACTCATAGGACAGGAGACACCTTAGGCTTCAAGTAATCTGTTGTCCAGGTCAAAGCTATATCTAATAAAATGTTAAGGTATGATGACCTTAACAAGCATATTCACCTTCTGTTGTTTCATCCTCTTCTACAGTTGAGATTTGGGATGATCATCTTCATTTCACAACTTTAGAATTAGGGCACAGATAGAAGTGTAGTGAATTGATGAAGTTTGTCCAACAAACCAGCAATATGGGAACTGAAGATTGGTCTCCTGAAACCTATGTGAATGCTTGCCAAGATGCAGTTGCCAAAGTCCAAGATTTTAAAAGACCCTTGCAGATTCATGCCCATAGCAATACCGATGATGGAAAATATAGCATATAAACCATAGACATGAACTTAAACCCAGAAAAGGAATTTAATTCTTCCAGGAAACACAGGATAAATGAAATTTATCTACTACATAATGACAATCTCAGGAAGTATTTTTTGTGAGTGTTATGGAAATTAAACAGGGAAATACATAGAAGAGTTAAAAAAAAAAAAATCTCCGTCGTTTCAAAACATTTTACAGTATAATAGAGAGACTCTTTAAAGTAAAATCATCCAAATCCCAGGACTCTTCTTCAGTCTCCTGTTTAGCTTTTGTGCACAGTAGCCTCAGGCAACTGGGATACTCTAAAATTTAATTTCTATTTAAAGAGCTGTATTGGAACCTACTATATCACCTTCCAGTTCAACTGCTTTAAAAATAAGAGTATAATATATAAGTTAGGGCAGGTCTGGAGCAAAACTTAAGCTCTGAAAAGACATTTGAATTCCCTTTTGTGGAGTAAACTCTGGAAAAAGGTGAAAAGAAACCTACAAAGACCAATTATTTTTCACCCTTTTGTCAGGAGGTGTCATCGCTAGTAGTAGTGGGTGGGTCACAGCCAGCAAATCAGGTCAGTTCTCTTGGGTTAGCAATATTCCTATTCAAACTTAACCAATTTCTCATGTAAATGTTTTAGTAGGATTTTTTACATCACTTTCTGTATAGAGGTGAGGTTGGTGAAGGCAAAACATCAGAAGTAATTTTTTATCATTTTAAAAGTCTGAAAAATATATTATTAAACTAGAGTTCATTGGATTCAAGAGTTCTTTGTTTTGAAATATAACTGCTTTGTTTTGAGACTCTTCTTTCCATTCCAGCCACCATTCACAGCCTGGCCTGTCTGCCAGAGAATGGCAAGTGCACTTGAGCAGTGTGGGAAGAAAGAAGAAAGGCCTGGGTGTAGGATGGCTGACAAAATGTCTTATATTCAGAAAGCACAGAAGCATGGGATTTCCTGGGACTCTGCTCTTTCTTGAAACGTAATCAAGCTGCAGACTGAGACCATGCAGAGCAATCTTTTTGATGAATAGGCCAGTTGTTCTTTTAAAACTAAGTTGTTTAAGAGAAAAACAAAATAGACAGACAAACTCAGAAAAAAGGACTATGTCTTTTTAGCCTATTTGGACACAGTATTTGGGACATATGCTTTGAAAAAGTAGGGTGGATTTTACTGTACAGGGAGTGAACAGGTGAGAAGAGAATGGGGAAGGAGTGGAACATGCAGTGAGAAAAAGGGAGCTAAGAGACCCAAATCAAAGTTTACTTGTCTAAAACAGATAAATATTCTAGAACAAGGAAATAAACTGGGCTGTATATCTATTTGCTAGTGTGTTAACCAGGTGTTGGGACTTTGGCATTCAACCCTGCCCTTGCCTATGCTTAGTTGTGGTCTGTGCAGGGGTGGTAGGAGCAGCTTCACATTTGAGGAGAAGAAAAGGGCTAGACAGGAAAATGGGAAGTCCCTGATCTATACACCTTCTTCTGTCACAAGGCCTGTATAATTTATAACTCCCATAAAACTTTCTTGAATGCTTCTAGTACATTAGAAGGTCTTTTTGTTTGTTTGTTTGTTTTTGCTTTTGTGTTTGTTTTTTTTTAAATAGGTATGTAAGTTTAGTAATTAAGTTAATTAATACCTTTTATTCCATCTCATTTTGACCGAATAGTGTCAATAGGATTTCACAGTAGCAAATAGGTTCAAAGGCCTTGAAAAATATATCAGGTCAGCTCATTAATACTATATTAGTGCTCTGTTAGTTTTACCTGTAGTACAAATCCTCATAACGTAGATGTATCTCAGACTACCAGCATTTTTGGAATGTGATACAGAGTTAGGCAATTCCATTAGATCAAAACTTAATTTTTCAAATCTGGTTATCATCTTTGAGGAGAATTATTGAACAGATGCTGAGAATAGCTTGTTATACTGCACTACAATACTTTCAGCAGGCTTCATTTCATTTGAGTAAACTTTCAGCATTTTTTTCTATGGAAACCTTATTTAGAGATTGCCATGTCACAAAATATAGATGATTTCCACATCTTAAAAGCACAAGAAATATATATTAGCGTACTAAATGGGGATTTTTTCCCCCATGTCTAAGTGATTTCTATGTATTATTTTTTCTTTAGATTACAGTTACATGCAATTTAAAAAAAAAAAAAAAAACCACAAAAAAAACCAAAAAATCACCTTTTTAACATCCTATAATGTAGTGAGATGATACTTCCTTCACAATGTTACACCACAGTGCTCACCAAGTAGCACAAAGTCTGTATGATGTGAAGTTACTGCTTCATGTCACTCTGAATTAACTCACAGTGGGTGATAGACATCTGCACATGAACAGAAACCTCCCAGAGGAAAATATTTTCATTAGATCTCAACAGTCTCCCAGCCTCCATTGGCGTACAAAGCAAAATTCCTGTTCGATCATGAACTCAGTTCTCTACAAGGCAGGGCATATTGCAGCACCATCATATATATATAAAACCATATATAAACCACTATATATATACTGGTTTAATTCTGCATTGTTGTCTAGAGTAATTTCATTTTGAATATGTATTAGAGGATTTTTGTTTTGGCCTGCAGTGCAAGGAGCGATTATTTACTTTTAATTAGTCATTACCTGCAAATAAAACAAATTTTGAAAAATTAATGACATCTATTTGCAAAGGAGTCTTTCTAATCCAGTTCAAATAATTAATCCTTGATTTGAAATAAAACCTATTGAGCAACTTTATAAATGTTCTTTTTGTAGAGGTTCTTTTGTTTCAACTAGCTCTTTGGAATAAATGAGATGGCATCCAAACATTTTTCAGTTTGTCGATTTAATTCTTCACTTGTCATCCTCTCTTTGCCATCCACTTTTATGTTCAGATAAATTATTGACCTGTACTTTCCTAAACATCATATAAATGAGTATAGATTAAGCAAGATAGTCCATTCAATTTTTTTGAAGACTTTTAAAAAAGCATGAGAGAAAAGAGGAGGAAAAAAAGTATTCAGAACTAACTGAAATCTGGCTTCTTGGTTTATTTTATAGAAATAACTTTTATAAGTTGCTCCCTTGCAAATTATCACAGGAAATAATGCAGCTGGTTTTAGTTTGTTGGATTTCAATTTCTGTATAAGTACAACAAAATCTTTTTGATCAAGTATGGTGACCATCTCCTCCAACACCTCTCCTCCAGCCCCACTGCATGTAGATTTTTGGCCAAAACTAGTAACTTAGACTCCTTTTGAAATCAGTGAATTGATAAAGGATTCATTCCATCTTGCTTGGAAAACCATCTTAAGACATGATGAAGGAGGGTGCCCTTCTCACTCTGTGTAGAATCCCAGAAGATAAGAGATTAATGTGTACATCTCAAACACTGATAGTCAGATGGCTGTGAAGTCAGTGAAGTCAATGAAAGGCTGGTGGTTGTAACAGACAAGAATTGTCAGTAATAACATAAGATTGTCAATATTAACATGTTGTGAGAAAGAACAAGATGTGGCTGGAGAAGAGGGGCCATGAGTAGGTAGAGCAGCACTTTTCTGGGACAAACATGTTTGTTCTAATCCACAGAGACACAACAAAATAAAAACAAACAAACAAGCAATCAAATTTACCAAACCAAACAAAAACCAAAACCAAAACAAACAAACAAACACCAAAAAAAGCAGTCCCAAAATACACAAAAAACCAAACCCAAAGCAAAACCAAACCCAAAACAAAACCAAACCAAACCAAAACAAAAAACCACCACACCAAATCAGCATAAGTGCTGGAACAAGGCAAAGATGCAGACATGGACTGTAGGGGGTGATCAAGACCACCCAAGATCCCCCAAAACCACTGAGCCATTTCCAGAAAGGTCTGAAAGAATCCATAACTAATTTGCATACGAATTTCCATGCCAAGTATGTGATTTACTAATAAAACTTTCTGATTTTTTGCAGACCCTCTGAGTCTTGTTGTTCCTTTCAACCACAAGCTTTTACAAATCTTTACAAATCCAGGTGCTTCCTTCCCCTTAAGGATGGAACATCAAACTCCACGTAATTGATCTTCAGATTTATTTGGCTAAAAGTAGATGGGATGAATCTTGCCTACAATCAGTGAAAGTAAGGATCCTTAGGTTTGCTGTGCAACCCCTAAGTGTGACGCATAGCCCAGTTTTGTGTGGCAGAACTATGTGACCTTCATTTAGTGCTTCTGAAGAGTAGTACTGACTTGCAGGAGTTTCACAGAGTCATGTAACGGGGAAGGTTGGAAGATAACACATGGGTCACCTGGTCCAATCTCCCTGCTCAAGCAGGGCCATTCTAGAGTGCATTGCACAGAATTGCAACCAGATGGTTCTGGAATATCTCCAGGGAGAATCACTCCACAACCTCTCTGGGCAGTCTATTCCAGTGCATGGTCACCTGCATATTAAAGAAGTTCTTCCTCATGCTCAGGTGAAATTTCTTGTGCACCAGTTTCTCCATGTTGCCTCTCATCTTATTGCTTGGCACCACCAAGAAGAGCCTGACTCCATCCCCTTGACATCCTCCCTTCACATAGATAGATGTTTGTAGATGAAAACTGTACAAGCAAAGACGGACATGAAATAGTTGAGGTAGTAATAGCTGGGGTCTAAAAAACTTGGGATCTAGAGAGAAAAAACACTGACATGAAAATTCATTAAAAAATGAGAAACAAAAGAAACAGAATTAAAAGACTCACATGGGCAAGGTTATTTCCAGTCCAAAAAAACTCCAGAGAGAGTAAGATGACACCATCCTTCTGATATTGCCAAGCACAAAGACAGCTACATATTGCAAGATATCTTACACATGTACTCATGTATCCAAATCCATCTCAGTGCACTGGAACCAGCAAACACTGGAGGAGTGGGACTGGCCTCCTATGAGTTTACAATATGGATTTGGAAATAGCGGTTTCCCATGAAGAAATGGAAGTGTGGAGATTAAACTAAATTTTCAAATTCCCCTACTGAGCAGAACATTACAGGGTCAATCAGGAGTGTCGGTATCTTCTGTCCTTTTTATTGCTCCTAACAGAAGTAAAAAGTTCAGAAATAGCACAGAAATAACTGAACAAAAAAAGAAACATTAGGAGAAGAAACTATATTCAGGAGAAAAAAAATTAAAAAATGAAGGAACATTGAAGAACTGTGAACTGTTGTCAGAACCCATGGCTACTGGAAGGTGCCCACAGATCTGGTGGAAATTGCTCAGCTGATCTGCTAAGAGGAATGAGCAGAAGAGGGAGACAGAGCAGGTCCCACAGTCTCCGGGATCCTCAGGGGCACTTGGATTTTTTTTTCAAAGCTTCTGCCACAGTCCTGGCTTGTGGGCAAATCATTTACCTTTTCAGTGCTGTTTATCTTCTTACACTTTGCCTTTTTTCTGGCCTGTATAGCCCAAAAGGTGTTTAGATGTAAGGTTTGTATCCCACTGTGTTTTGGCAGTGCATAGTACAGTGCCAATGCAATACAATAACTGATTGATACATTTTACATAGCATAAAATCCTGTTTCTGTACCTAAGTAAAGTTCTGGTTAGCTCTTTAAAGTTCTGATACCAACAGAAATAAAAAACAAAACTCCTGACAATTCCCTAAGAGACATAAAATAGCTACTCTGTGAATTTTAGACATAAAACAGTGATCTACCCAGACTTTCTTATGAATTACATTTAAGATTGAATCTGATTATTTATTTCTACTTTTATCGCCACTGCTTGTTTTTTTTCATGTGTTCTCTTTTTGGTGTAAGCTATCTAAAATCTCAGAAGTCTTTAAGCAGCTTGACTACTGGAACACTAATTCAGGAATGCAAGAACACTCAACCAACTAAAACAATGAATGCATTTATTATTGAAGTTTTATGTCTGAAAACACACAGAATAGACAGACAATGAAAGGATGCCAAAGGATTTTGGTTAATATCTGTAGTTCATTATGTGTTGGGGTGATGGGGTTTTTTGGAGGGGAATGGGCAGGTTGGATTTTTAGAGGTTTGTTGTTTTGTTTTGGTGCTTTTTTATTTTATTTTATTTTAATTTTTTTTAATAATAATAGTGGAATTCTCACAAGAAAATCCAAATGTATATTTGGTTTACAGGCAGAGGATAAAATAGTCCTGATTGATTTTTTACATCACTTTTATGCTAGTAGAACCCCAAATTACTTAAACAGAATTAGTTACTTCATGCTATCATGGTGGAAAGCAGACTCGGTTTCAATATATATTCTATTACTTGAATGAAGAATATATTAGCTATAAAAATTATTAAAAAAAAAAAATCTGCACAGTACTATCACCCATACTATCTGTAGTCTATCTCCATCTACTTAAGTGACTATTTTAAATCTTCCTCAAGTCTAACTGCAACTATTTCCCACATCTTACAGTTTTAATAAAAAATATTAAATGCTTTCTAAGCTGCAGTTCATTTTTGCTGCACTACTGTATTCACTCTTCTCCATGGACACCCCCTTGTCGTGGGGGAGAAGCTTGCGTTCCCTCATGAGGTTGTGAGCTGTGCTGGCGGTGGTTCATGCCTCCGGTAGGGTCTCCCATGCTAGTCAGGTCTCAACT
>JAWWEE010000074.1:81841362-81879741 GCA_035221455.1 Xenops minutus | reverse complement strand
CCCCCCCCCCCCCCCCCCCCCGTGTCAGTCACCCTTTGTTTTATTTCCTTACTATTTTGGAATGCAGAGCTGTCTCTCTCAATGTTAATATCAGCTGCTATACACAGGTCTCTAGTTAATATTTATATTTAATTTTATATATTATTATTTATTAATTTTTTATTTATAATTTTTCCATTATTTTCAACTTCAGATTTTACAATCTGTAGCAAAATAATATTAGTCTGTAAATATATCTTTCCACACACCATCAAGTTGTGATACAGTTTTTGAGCTTTTAAATCACCCATTTTTTTACTGTATATGCATATATGCCTCTCTTTCTCTGTAGTAATGATACCGCACAACATCAGAGAAGGAATATTCCTACTTTTTGTACAAGACCATCAATGAACTCTTTAACTAGAATGTACAGCATTATGAGTAATATCAGTACTGGACTTCTGCAGCCATTTTTTTGGTAATTCTAGAAAAAAAACAGATATTTCTCTACTCTCAGCTATAATTTACTCAATGTAGTATAGAAAATGCCATATTGCAATCCACATTTCCTCTGCATGGGAAGAAAAAAACCCAAAAAAACAAAAAAACCCCAACCTAACAAAACAACCCACTGTGGTAGCTTAGTTATCAAAGTATGCCATATGGCTAACTTCACGTATGTCCATGTTTTTAAACACAGACCCTGCAGAAGTTGAACAGTCACAGCTGTGCATATCAAAAGCATTTTCTTTTGTTACCCCTCTTTTGTAATTTTCAAAGCATTTTCTTTGGTAACTGTATATTGTAGAGGTAGCCTCTGAATATAACACTTGACTCTCCCAAGAGTTGTATGACATATAACACTGAAAGATTAGTTCAACATATGGTGATTTTTGAAAGAGGTGAAATAGGATATGTTTAGGGATCTTGCTCAACATATAGAGGATTTTCTGCTCTGAGCTGCCACTTGTGGTATCTTTCAGATATAAATGTTGACATAGATGTAGATATATAGATATAAAAGATGGAGTTTGCTTACTAATGAGAAACTATGTTGCCTTTAGGCAAAACTAGTTGTAAATGTTAAACTAACTCTTTCCAATGTTAGGAGATTTTCATTGGTGGGAATGTAGAAAGGAAGCTGAGAGGGATGTTCTGTGGACTAGTTCTGTCTTCCCCCCAACTCTCTGTTGATGTCATATTATTCATCTTGAATTCATAGAAAAGTTTAAGTGCTGAGATAAGCAGTTCTAGGCTCTTAAGTCTTGGTAGTTGACTAAAAATACACAACTGAAGGAGAGAAAGAGAACAGCATTGTCAGGAAGAGGATTTACGTGAAAGTTGTCTGGGATTGCCAATAAGAAGTACTGGGCAACTTAATTTTGGGGACTAAGTATCTTATTCCAGGGTGGTATCTTATTCCAGCGCATAGTGAAGTGTCTTTCTCTTTTGACGGTTGAATCCTTCAGTACCTTGTAAAGTTAGTTACCAAATCTTGGAAAACAGTGGAGGTATTTATTTCAAAGACTGTTGTAATTTTATTCTTTTATCCAACACTCTAATTGCAAGATGCTCATGTAAGAGATGGACAGCCTGGGGTCCAATTCCTTCCTCTGCCTGAAGGATTTTAAAATACACACTTTTTTTTTCTTGGAAGAACCAAGAACCCTAGGTATCAAAAGAAAATCTATTCTTAGGTACAGGTCCCAAACCGGTTCCAGACTGAATGAAGTGTCAGAGAATAAGTATTCTGTGGGAGCCAGGGCACAAGCCATGCACAATCCATGGAAGATGTGAAAGGAGAATTGTTCAAGAAAATTGTCATAAAGCCTATCACATTTTGGCAATGTATTCAAATCCAGATTTAGGATATCAAGATTTGCTTGTTGTGGAATACATATACTGCAGGTAGCTCAGTTTGCAAGCTGCAGTGTCAGGTGCAGATTGAGCTCTGGGTGGCAGAAGCCCCAGGCAAGAAGACATGACCTGCCAACCCTTTGCACAACAAAAGGCACAGGGACCTGTGGCCCAGCCAGGGGACTGGACACCCAGAGCAGGAGCCCTGTAAAGGCCCAGAGTTTCCTTTGTTCAAGGTCCTTCCTCGAAGGCACAGAGCTCAAGCTGTTATTGTGTTGCTGCATCATGATTAAATTATTTTAAGGATTGAGATGACTTAGACTCTGCTGTGGGAAGCCTGGGGTTGAGCTGGTAGGGAAGCCTGGTCAGACTGTGTGACTGTTGGGGGGAAAAACTGCAAAGGGGACTCATTCCCAATTCAGGTGGTGTGAGTGTGACTGCCAGACTAGCTCCTGGGTGGCCACACAGGGAAGTTTCCTTAACACTCCACAGAGGACAGAAATGGTAAATGATTCAAAACAGTCAGCCATTTGAGGAGGCAACAGGGTGCTTTGTTGAGGCTGGGTTTGCATCCCCCAGCCAAGAGGAGAGGTTTGGGGTATGTGATGGTGAAACCTCTAATCCACATAAGGTAGAGGGGATGAACATCCACCACTGAAGGCTACAAGCTGGGTTTTGAGCCAGATAAGCAAGGTATCCTGCAAGGTGAGATACTGCATACAGAAACAATGGGAGGAGATGAAAGAGCAAGAGGCTTCATTCAGAAAGCTGCTCCCAATTCAGAAATTGAGACAAAGAAGAGTAATGTCAGGGTCAAAATGGAAATGTATTTGTTCCTCAAGCAAGCCCTAGGCTTTATTGTGCACCAAAGCATTTCACCTAGATTATGCACCAAAGCATTGAAAATAAAGATTTTATGGATATCCAGAAACACAAAAGATGTATCACCTGGGATGTTTAAAACTTATCAGATTGTATCATATCACATGCAAGATAGTAGAAGACTATCATCACATTGGTGAAAAGAAGTTAAATGTGTATGAGCTCTGTCAAAATGCTTGAGTAGTTGGAATCTCACTTGAAAGTTCAGAAATTTCACAGAACTTGAGAAACCTTTATAACTAAGAAAGGTGAGAACCCTGTTACTAGTAGGCTTCTGGAGACAAAACTTAAATACTTCCCGAATGATATATGCGACTTTCAGTAACATTCTTTATAAACACACACTTAGGCATATGCATCTAGACCATTTTTAAATCTGCATTAGCCCATAGAAATTGAATAAGCCTCAGAACTAGTAAGGTTCCCAAAAAGTACTTTGTCATGCACTAAATCATGCATGTAAATATTAAGGTTTGAGCTAATGTCTCTAGTCACATTAGTGTTGAATGAACAACAATGAAAAGTAGAGCTGATTTCATGAAAGCTCACTAGCCTTGTTCTAGTCTAAGAAGAACACATGAAAAAGATTAGATATTCTTGTAGGACATAAAATCAGATGGAAGTTTTCCAGGATGAGAAAAGGCACTCCATTTCAAAATCACAAATATGAACATGTGGGGTTTTTTTGTTTTAATCCAAATGGAAATACTTTTAGAAAACATAGGCCTATAACAGAAGCACTTTTTGTTTGGTTTGAAAATAATATAACAAATAATAAGTGAAAAAAGGCATTTTTGGCATATTTTTATATGTCAAAGTTATCATGTTGAAGTTGTGTGCTTGTAAACACAACATAACAGCCCATCAAGTGTTCACTCTAGGTTACCACCTCTAAGAGTTATCAATTTGAATATTTTTTTCTTCATTTTCAAAATGCTCTACCAAATGGTGGAATAAGTCTATGATTTGTACATAACTACTCTGAAAATTTAGGAAAAATGTTTTCCCTCTCTCATCCTGTGAAGAAACTGTGCTTAATGCCAGTTTTACTCAATGCTTTCAACGCTTTGTCAATATCCTGATCCTGTGACAGATTTGGAATTAGCATGGCTAACATTTCTTTACCCTTAATGAACTTCAGACTTTCACCACACGACAGCTTTTCATTCACCTCTTAATGACACATGAGGTCTTGAATTTTCTCTGTGCAGCAGGCCTACCCCTCTCAATATTTACTGTCTCTATAGCAAGCCATTATTTTATCTAAGCAAAGTTTTACTTCTTCTCTTAAAAAAAAAAAAATAAAAAAAATTATAATGACAAAAAGAAAAAAAACTCTTTTGAGTGGAGGCAATATCCAATGCATAATACATTATACATAATAATGCTTGATATACATGATAATATATTCAATGATAAGGCTTTATCCATTTGTTAAAAAGCTATTTTCCACCTGTACAGTATCAGTTAAATCTGTCATCACCACAGGGAAAAAGAAACTGTCCTTCAGATGATTACATAGTTACTTTCCTTTTGACCTATTAGGTTTTGATTCTTCCCCTTTTCATCATTCTTATTGGTCAAAAAAAGCTATTTATAATATTCAAATTGTTATATAGAATTGAATTTCAGAAGTTATTTATTTAGAGACAGTTGTCTAGTTTAGCAGAGGATAAATTCACATAAGGTTTACTGATTTCAGAAGACCTTTCTAAATAGATAACTAATGTAGATTGCTGCTTTAAATTTTAGAGAAAAATCCCTGGATAATTTTTTTGAAATCTGAGCTATAGCAAAGTTGGGGTAAGGACATGATATGCCTTCTCAGACATGGTCCCTGGAGTTAATGTGTGAAAAGGATAGACTTTATAAAAAAGTTGAAAATTTCTTGATGTAGGTTTGGAACTTAATTTCTAAGAAAAATCTGAAATACATTTTTCAATAAATACACTTTGCTCTGATTAGTCCTTTCTTTTTAATGACGTATTAAGGGTTGTTATGAGGTGTGTCAGAGATGCAGAAAAATGGATGTGCTTCAAATATGATAAAATATAAACAAAATAATTTCAAGAAAACACACATAGCTTATTTACTTTTTTTTTTTTTTTTCAAAATACCTAAGGCCCAGGTACTTATTGTTTTTTGTGAGATTAAACTGGTACCTGAAAAATTCGGTGCAATCTCACATTATTCAGTTGAAGATGTAGCAGATGCAGAATTTTTGAAGATGAAAATTGCTGCTAGTAAAAGTACCCTGCAGGCAAACCAACATGCGTGCTGCAATAGTTCTATAACAACACAAAAAAGTGTCAATAGGTGATATGGAAGTAGTTAAATAAGCATTAATTATTCTTTGACTAGCATCAAGGAAGGTAGAAGAGCCCACAGAAACACTTTGTAGCAGAACACACTTCTCTCTAGTAAAATATTAATGCTTTAAATTTGATTTCTCCTGCTTTCCATTGTTTCTGTGCCCTTAATTCTTGCCTCTTCTGGGCCACACTTTGACAGGCAAATAATTTGCTTCGGAAAAAATTATGCAGGACGAATAGTTTTTTGTTCAAGCTATGGAACACAGATGTTTCAGACATTTTGTACTTCAATTGCTAGAAAAATCATCCCTCTATACAGTGCAAGACCTCACTGGTTCGTCCCTCTGACAAATTAAAAAATTATTTCCTGTAAGTCCATTTCAGAAGAGTGATTGACAGTGCAACTTCGGTTTCCATATCCACCCCCATTTAGAAAAGAGAGTGTATTATCCTTGTTTAAACATTATAAAGTGTTGTACAATGAAAATCAAAATAATGAAACTACAACTAAAGTTTACAAATAACAGCATTGTTAGATTCTAATGTCAACTTTTACAAAATGAGTGCCAGTGAAATTACTTTCTTGGTACCTTTTTCATCTGTTTCATTGCTATTTTGCTTTCAGTGACACTAAGAATTTTTCTTTTTGCATAAGAGTAAAAACTCTAAGGATATATATTCAACTGCTTAAAAAAATACTCCATATGAAGAGAAATAAATCCTGGCCCTCCAAGATCACACCAGCAAGGACAACAAACTCTTGCTGCTTTCACTGTGTTAAAAATGAGCTGCCTTCACAGATGTACAAGGAATTCAAACTCTCATATTCCTCAAGGATATTTTGCTTTGGTGGGGAAAGAGGACTTTCCATAATTGGCTTTAATCAGAAAGAATATTTCTGTGTTTTATTTTAAAACAGTTTTGTTTGATGGTTGGCTTTTTTTATGAGAAGTATATTAAAGAATTCATAGTTAATTTCCTGAAGAAAATTTCATCATGCCCTTATCTTGCAGCTCAATCTATATTCCAATTTTGACTTTTCAGTGACTTATTTGACCATTTAATGTTGAATAAAATCTTTGACTAGATATTTCCTGGTATACAAAGTTGCTTTTCCACTTTCATACATTACAGAATAATGTATCACAAAATCATCCATAAAGTATGACATTATAAAACCTTATAAAAATATAACATATCACATATATGTAAATAGATCAAGCTCTTTTAGGAAAAAAAAAATAATTAAAATTTCTTACAACTGCACTTACAAATACATAGTTTTACATTCAGATACAAACAGACAAACTCTTTAAGTGTAATACCTGTCATAAGTAAATAATTTCTGCTTTCATAATTTCATAATAACTGGGTTTTATCCCAGTCCTTTGTTACACAAAACACTGATTTCGATCCTTCTCCAGCCATAGGAAAAAAAAGGAGAGATTTCAAACTTCATGGGACATTCCTGTGCTTCTCCGCTTATATTGTTGAATCACTGGTTGCTTTCATACAACCTTACAAAGTCATTTTCTCTAGAGAAAAATACACAAATTTCAAAGCAATGGAGCAGCATGCAAAATTTCTTCAGTTCTCATTTGTGGTGAGAGCTACTGTATTCTAAGAAATAGCTGCTAGGAATGACAGCAACATGAAAAATACTTCTGCACTAATGAGGAAGGGAAATTAGGGAAAGGGCAAGTTTACAGTTATTTATATGTTAGTTCTGTATGTTACTATTCTAATCAATATTTCTATTTATGTTATTCAGTGAATTATTATCAGAGAAATCATTGATGTGGCACCTGGGAAAAGTGTTATGCAAGGTACACCTGTCAAGAGCTGTCTTTTCAGGTGGTGTACTGCATCAACAATATGCATATGTACTAGACAACTTTGTGTTTCATTTTATTGCCTATAGCTGTGCAATAAAAGTTTGTAACATATAGTAATTCTTCCAGCTATACCAGATGAAATTATCTGTGATGAAAGATGGTACAAATGAAGCTAGAGACAAAACTGACATTGACTTTCATGGACTACCCTGTCTTTTTCAGCATGGAATTTTCATACTTTGGCCAAAATAAGGATTTTTTTTTTTTTTTTCCAGGCTCAAAGCAGAGCAAAGGTATACTCAACACCAAGTGAATTGTTTTTATCATCTCAGTGCATCCAGATACAAATAGCAATTGCCCTTCAAAGTCCCCAAGCTCGTATTTTCTAATCCACTTTCTCTTGGTGCTGCACTTCCAAAAGTTACATTATTTGCCCACATGATAGGCTAGGTCTCAACAGACTTAAACGATGAAGGACTTACGAATACATCCAGATTTTTTATAGAAGCAATTATCAATAACCTTTTACAAACTGTGAAAAAGCTCTTCCCAAATAGATTAAATTACTCTTTGAGAAGCATTTTTAGTAATACTCTACTACATTATTTACATGTTACTACTGAAGTGGTGTAAAGATGTTTTAATATGTTCGTATATTTTTTTTACTCCAATGTAATTTGTGACCAATCTAATAATTTAAAAATGACCATTTGAACTTTAATTCTATATTAATTAATATCTTGAAGGATTAATTTAGAGTCTCATGTTCAAGTTTTCATGAAAGTGCTTAGAGACCCATGGCTGAGGTAACTGACTTTTCTAAACAGTGCTGAACATGGAAAGTTTTAGCAAATAATTTGTTTGTCTGTGCTAGTATCATGCTCAAACAAGTTCTCTTACACATTTGAATGGCTAAATTAACCTTGCCTATGTCCAAACAAAACAAAAAAAAAAAATAGCTACAGCAACAGGTATATATGTGTCACAATCCTGCGAGAGGAAAGGAGAGGACAGCACACTCCAGGGTGAAGGTGTGAAGGAATGGCATTTATTGAGGGGGGTGAAATGGGTATTTATAAGGATCTGAGGGAAAAATTCTAGAACTAGGGCAGAGTATAATCATATAAGGAAGAAAAGGGTTGGAGGGTGACCAAATAAGGGAAAGCAGGGGAGGGGACTGTGATATATATAGGCGAACCATATGGTGCACTGCACCATAAGATAACCAATGGGAAGTTAGGGTACAATAAACCAATGAGGAACAAGAACATATATGAACATTCGAAAAAATCATTCTTAACTATTCTAATACATTAACAATCAATAACCTATCAAACTATTTATGGGACTTTGCCTTGTCAGTCCTCTCCAGCCTGTGGTCCTCAAAGTAGGTTGTCCTTTTTCATCTTCTCCTCTTGCTTCGCATGGCAACAATCACTAGTATTATTAATCTTCCAATCTTTATAGGATTGGGTTCCCGCATATATGTTCATTCCTAGCTATTATAAATACTCAAAGCAACATAGCACTAGATTAATAAGATTTGTCAATCTTATGATAAATCAAATTTATCAAAAATTATCATTTTGATAAAGAGATAAAATATTCAGTGTCTCCCAGCAGGTGACATTTACAGAGTTGGAATGTTGAGAACCTAAAATACTCAGTATCAAACATCTATTTTCCCATGTACAGGAATGTAAGGGTTTGTCACTGTAGTGTCATTTGTGTAAGTGATGGTCTGAGGTCCTTCCGCCATGGTGGTGGTTTCTAGAGCAGAGCTGGCAGCTACATCTTTTGCTCTGTAAGCCAAGGACTGAAAACCATTTCAATCATTAACTCAAATATCTAAATAAACATGAATTTTCAGCACAAATTAATTTGTACCAAAGAAAACATTTAAATTTTACAATCTTTGAAGTTGTCTCTTATGTGTTTTTATTCTTTGAAGACATATTCCCTTCTGTAACATTTTTTCCAATGGTTTGAATATATTTATATTTTGTGTGTGTGTGTGTGTGTATGCAGGAGAGCGAGCAAGCAGGCAAACAAGACTGGGATAAGGAAAGACAACAAGTATTTTTTTGTCCCTTTATAGTACAATAAGAAAACTTGCTTTTCCAATGCATTCAAACCCCTACGCACCCTTGCGGGCAATTAAAAATGCTTTCTGACTGCCTTAGAAGAACAGCACATTTGACAAGTCTGGCAGGTTCCTTGTCGGTTTGCTGAACCTGATACAAGCTCAGGCAGTCCCAGGCTTACACAGCTTTAGTTTTATAACTCCCAGAATCCCTTTTAACAAGCAAGATCTATGTGCATATCCACTCTAACAGCTTTAAGAGTTTGAACACCTGCTCCTTTTAAGTTATTCCCATCTCATGTCATTATTTATAAATGCTCTGAAACACAGTGCATAAATCATTGTTGGTGTATCAGTGAAAGAGAAAAAAAAAAAAAAAAGACCAAAAAAACCCAAAACATCCTAAATGCAGAAATACTGAATAGGTCCTTTAAAAGCACTTTCCTTCACTCATCAGTAGGTTGAATTGGAATAACGCTTTTAAAATACTTGTTTTTATACAATAAAATAGAGGTTTGTTCTCCATGCAAGCTAAGATTAATTAAAATTCAGGGGTCGAAAACAATTATCCTGCTCTGAGTACTTCTTGTAAGACATATTTGTTGACCCAAGATTAGAACAGTAAACCCATTAAGTAAATTAATAGCCCAAATAATTTAAGATTCCTAAGATTTCTGGTGGGAGTTTTAAATAAAGATCTATTACATGTGTTTGACATTCAAACTGATGTTCTCATTGTAGTTACTTAGAAAAACATGTACCTTTTTCAAGACCCAGCAAATAGCTGTTATTAATACGCTGAGAAATGCAACAGCGTGGTGGAATGCTCCCCCTTCCCATGCCCCCCAACCACGTGGTCCCTGAGATGCCCCAGGAAACAGACACACAGAGACCGCAGGAGGGGAAAGCAGAGAGAGTATTCACATGGCCAGTGGTATTTAAAGGGCTTTAGGGAATTTTGGTTTCAACCAATAGAAATTGAGGGATAACAACCAATGGGGAGAGGGTTAACAAAGGACCAATAAGGGGGGCAGGGGGGGGCTTCACATAATCCTGCCAAGGAAAATTTCCTGCATAGTAAGCTAGGAAGATAAGTTTTCTTACGGGATCTTGGGAAGAAGAAAGGTGACTCAGGGGGAAAAAAAAAAGGCAAAGAATCCATTTTACAATACAGTAAATGCCTCTCTTTTTTTTAAGGCATTTTGGCTGGTTTCTTCATTTTCTTCAGAGACCCATCTCTTGCATGATCTATTCCACTTCTGATATTGTAAGTCTGCTGTCACAGAGAAACATAATGTAAATTGGATGCTTAACATCTCAGCCTAGAAAGTGGTGCTATTGCAAGTTAACGTAAGCTGGAAAAGGATTGTTGTATTCTACCCACCTTCAAGGTATATTGAGAGTAGTAGCACCAAGTCATAGAAAGGAGGACAGTGTTTGGACAGAATGATGGGAGCAAGATCTCTCCTGATTTATTTCTGTGGCAAGAATTGTTTAGACTGAAATGGGCCTCTGAAAGAAAGTCTTTCGCAGCTACGTTCCTGAAAGGATGGAAATTTAATTATTATCTATGGGCAGAAAAGTTGCTGATGTGTTTTCGTCACTTTTCCAGCTATTGTACATAACTACAGAGAGACCTGTACTCTTATTTAGCTCCCTACACTTTTAAAAGACAGAGAATGAAGACCAACAACAGCCAGAAAACAGAGCATAGGCACAGCTCTGATCTCTATGGATTGCTTTAGATCTGTATCTAGGGAGGCTCAACACCATCAATCTTCCAGGCCACAAAGTCCTGGAGGCAGCCTGGGAAAGGAGAGGACAGTGTACTGAAGATGTAGTTCATGGAATCTTATATCAGCTTTCTCAGGAAAAATAATGAGTTGATAAGTAGCAGAGGCAGGTGAAATGCAGTTGTTGTGGCTTCAAAGGGACAGCAAGAACCTGTATCCAGTAGATGTGCTCAATGTGAATCATACAGCACATTCCAAATAGGCAGCTCAGAAGGGTTGTGAGGGCAGTGTCTGAAAGTCGCTTCTGTAAGTCAGTTCAATTCATCATATCCAGAGAACTTTCTTTACATGTAGGACCTTAAAAGCCTTTGATTTCCTTTTAAATGTGACTATTGTCTGGTTATATTGAGACTCAGTAAATGAGGTTTGGCAGCCTCCTTTAAACTAAGAAAATTTACTGTTGTAATCAACAACCACAGTGAAACTATCCTCTACCCCTTGCCCTATCTTCATTACTTACCACCAGAATACAGTGTTGTTATAGCTTTTGTCAGTTAAAAACCTTATTCTGCAAGCTAAATAAAATCTACATTACAAAACTCTTTTCTGATATACCATATGATTTACTCAGCAAGAAAGGTAACATAAGTAACTTGGAAAGTAGAATAGGAGGTTTCTCTGAAGCATAAATAACTAAAACAGGTTATCAGATTTTCAAAATTAAATCCTACCAAAATAAAATACCTAAAAGACTTTTTCATATTTTGTGACCTTTTAAATAAAGACTCTGGCTCTGAAGCTGGACATAATCCAACTAATATCAAATGAGATACATTTCTTATCAATAGGAGGTTTCAACCAAATCTTTTTCCAGTTTTTTAGGTCCTTTGCATGACACTTAAGAAAATTATTTATTTTCTTTTTAAAAAGCACTGAAAGAACTATTCATGTTCATCATCAGTGTCTCACTGGATTTCATGTAATGCTTTGCTTAGACTTTTTTACCCATTTTCAAAACAAGAACAGTTCCATTCTCCCACTAATATTTATATATATAGTCTTTCAAGACCCCTGGTGCCCATATACCTGAACAGCAGGTAAAGTTTATGGATGAACTTACTGAAGGGAAAAGTCATAAACCACTATGTACATGATCCCACTGTACCTCTCCAAGCTGAATTTTCAACACTTTCACAATATGTCAATATGTCTGAGAACTCACTGCTTTAAATCTAAAGAAAATGAATTCTCCAGATGGTTTCTACTGAACTTTGGACTCTACTATATGAGGGGTATAAATTCCATGTTTTCTAACTTTTTGTTTCTGTCTGATATGGTAGTTGAATGTAGTAATAAAACTGTCTAGTGTTATTTCTTCTCTTAATAGGGAGATAGTCAATACAGTCTGTGAGTTTTCCTGAAGACTGTAAACTGAGATGCTGGTGATTCTAATGTCGATAGTTAGGCATAAGAGTGCCTAACCAATTTTTTTTTTTTTTTTTTTTTTTGTTCACAGTAGAACACTGTTTTGTTTTTTTTCCAGGACTTTGTCATATCTGAAAGAAAATATCTCAGAATATACATACTAAGGAAAAAATAACAATGGCCTCAGTAAGGTACGACCTATAGACCAGATGATTCCACATGAAAAAGTTAACCTTGAACTTTTTAGCAAATCAATATAGTATATGCATGTGAATATGTATATATATGGTTTAATAAAACAAGACTACTTGGTCCCTCCTTTTGGAAGCTTTTAAAGCAAACTGTTCTTGATTTGGAAAGCCAGATGAAAGAGTAATTAACTTTCCCTCTTATGTTTCCTAGCTTAGAGTCATATGATGACATTAAATGATTAATCACATTTTGTGGGCTGGTAAATAAGTTTAGTTGCATATAACTAAATAGCTTCATGGCAATAAGATAAAATCAACTTACTTTTCCAAGGAAAATAAACTAATTATTAATGAAGTCAGTGGAAACACACATGAAAAGCCATTCTCTTTACTAATACACCATGTTATCTGAACACAGAGCTCTAGCTCAGGTCTGCTTCAAGGTCTCTGACTTTCAGGAGCTTCTCTAGTTCAGTACACAAGCAGGGTGTGAAGACTCACCTGTTTCTACAATGGAAGATCATACAACACATTGACCTAAATAGTGCTATCTTCAGCTTCCCTTACTTCCCTGACGCTACCACTAAGCATAGCCTGCAGAGTTAAGCCCATCATGAGGATCATCTTTCTGGACTTCCTTGGGAACATTTCCTACCTTTTTATCCATGCCTATCTCTAAAAGCATGTATGAGATGCACAACTTCCAGTAAACTCCACTACATCCTCCATTATGGATTTTTATTTGCTGTCCTAGCTTTCCCCAGTTTGAGTGTCCCCACCACTGGACGATGGTTCTGTGGGCAGAGCAGCAGATAAAACCATTAGTTGTTAAAGAGGTTTCAGGGGACAATGGCCAAAATCCTGGAATTTCCAGGTACTGCAAGGATTATTTCAACCCCAACCACTCCTCTTATCTCTCCTTTCAACATTAAGGATTTCGGAGGGTATATATTGAACCTTAAGTGAAGTGTAAGTAAAATATGGTATATGCATTGGATATAAATTTATGTTTGCTTAGAAACACACAGGGACCAAGACTAAAGGACAATAAATATCTCAGAAAATGAAATATTTTTCAATTGGTATAAATATTTTGTAATAATATCTAGAGGAAAATATTAATTTTCAGATTATTATAAAATGCACATCTCCATTTTTACATATGCAAATGGTACACAAAACAATCATTGAGTATATATGCTCATTCTGATTAGTGCTGTCTCTTCAAGGAAAAGCAAGAGTACATTGATTTCCAGACCAAAGCATATAAATATTGATGTTTTTTAAAAAGTACTTGCCACAAAATTGTCCTTATTTTCTCCGTTCATAGAAGGTTTACAGAAGGATCTATTCTTCAGTTGGAATCAGGAAAAAGACCTCTACTTCAGGCTTGTCTTCTGACTGTTGGTACACTATGTGCAAGTCTCAAAAAATCGAGACCTATATATCTCAAGGGCTACTGCCTCCTTTAGAGAATTTACCTTTGAAATGTTTTTGAATATAAAACCTCTACTAATAATGTTCTAGCACTTTTGTCTTCTTTAACTGAATTCATCTCTGGTTTTTTTAAAGTTTTGTTGAAAGGAAAATACTTGGGTTTATAAATTTATTTATTTTCCAGAAAGGGATGCCTGCAAATACATTAATGTGACTAGCCTTAATGTATCATTAATCCATCTTACATTTGCATCCACATTTTAAATTAATTTCAATAAACTTGGTTTTACATATAACTTCCAAAGGATCTCAGCAAATCAGAAATCCATAAGATTTTGTTGTTAAATTCACAGAACTCTTTCTTGGCAAAACAGAATTAAATGTATCTGATTTCCTCTAACTTACATTTCAGATTCTCTCCCTTTCTGTCCTCTTTTCTCATTCTCAGTCTGTTTCTTTTTCTAGTTGCTCCTGTGGCTTGTGGCTATGTATCAGATATAGGAAATGACTGCAAGCCTTTTGAGACACCTTGCATGGCCATATGCAGAATATCACACATTAGGGTTCTGAGATGAAGAAAGGAGTGCAGTATTTCTCTAGTGGCCTCTAAGTGTGCTGGGAGAGCTTTTGGACAGTCTGGGGAGTGAGTTTGGACTGCGGATATACATTTAGGACTCCCTGTTACTTTGCCCCTACTGCAAAGTGATTTCTAATGCTCTATGTAATCCCAGCATTGGGAAAATACTATGCTGAACAACTGGTGTGGACTAATTATGCAGACACAAAACAAAGCTGCTGGGACAGTTCTGCCAAAAGCTGAGGGGTTCAATGCAGAATATTGCATCCTTAAAACATCAAGCTGTGAGACCAGCCTTTGGGTCTGCAGTGTGGTTCTCTGCATAAGAGAGAGAAAGATTTGCAACTGTCAAATGGGATAAGGAACAAAATGGGGAGTCACTTAAATGTCTAGAGGAAAAACCAGCTTGAGGGATATGTAAAATATGTTCAAGAGCTTAAGAGCATTACTTTGGGTTGCAAAAAGGCACTTACCTCAGGTGAGGTTTCATGATTCTGCACTCTTAGGTCTCACTGTATGCCCCTCTCCAGGCACTCTAGACACAGCAGGGAAATCAAATAATTTCCTAAGTATCTTCATAGTTGACATATTTACTTCTCAGTAACAGATTTGAGATCAAGTCTTCTTTAGGGGATTTGACCCTATTACATTTTAATGTTTGGGGGTTTTTTTGTTCATTGTTGTTGTTGTTGGTTGGTTGGTTGGTTTTGTTTTGGGTTTTGTTTGTTTGTTTGGGTTTTTAGTAATATAAATGATAACATCTTAATCCAGGACTAAGGATTAAATCCTGGGACAGGGCTAAGTGGACTCTCTAGGATTATTTATAGACTTCCTCAGGAAGGTGGAAGAATAGCTAAAGTAGAAAGATGTGAATTGTATTCCCTTCTGTTAATCAGTTCTCAAACCACAGAACTGTTGGATAAAACTGCACTGTCATTAATCACAGGGGAAGCCAAGCTCAAGAGATTTGAAACTGTGAGAAGGCATACTGGTTTGGACCCCGCAGGTAATTTTACTCTGTGAATCTCAGTCATGTTTGAGGGAGAATTAATCATTTAGGTGCGAACAACACTCCTTCTGGCCATGAAGAGGAACATACTTTTAGATAAGTGGAAAAGATTTGCAGCTTTTCACTCGAAGCAAAAGAATACCTATCTGGACAGAAAAATAGGGAATAAATGTATCCATCAGATCTCTACTGTGAAAGTACCAGGGAATTTCAGGGGATGGAGCTACGCTTAGGGGTTGCATAAGGAATCTTCAGATATCATGATCTCATTGCTAGATGCTACTCAGACTTCTCTAATCAGTGCATGACAGGATGCACAGGGAAAGCTACCAGCAAAAGCTTTGGTGCCTCTAGATTTCAGATATGTCAATGGATAAAAAATTGACAAATATTTCTGGGGAACTCATGCACAGAACATTGCTGGAGTTAGAGCTATACATTAGAAAACAGTACTGTATCACTGATCATGATTCTGATATATTTAACTTAAAATGTGTTGTGGTGTGTAAAAGGTATAGAAAAGTCAGGCTCCCACAACATAGGCTTTTAGGTTGTTCTGCATGTGATCCTTCCCACAGAACACAGCACATTTGGAAGGTGCCTGGAGTAGACAACAGGTACCTTTTCTTCTGCAAGGAATAAAAATTCTGACAGCCAAACCCAAATATATATAGTTCTATCACAGGAGCTTGATAATCAGCAATCACATCATGGATTAGCAATCATGGTTATGGATTTCAAAGACTGAATTGTTTTTCCAGGGCAAGCCCATTGCAGCTGAAAGATCTGACAAATTCTAGAGGACAGAAAATTCTGTGACTCATACTTCATACAATTCCCATCTTCAATCAAGATGAGTGAGTCATAAGACAACTCAGGAACAATTAATTATGATTCAGAAAACTCGGATTACAGCATGGTTGTTCATTAAAATAAATTGGACCATGCCCATATTTCCAATTTAACATATGTGTTCCCCATGGCTACTGAAATACCTATTTGATAACACTACCCCCAAATTTGTTGTTTTGTTGTTTTGTTTTTTTGTTTTTTTCCCTTGCTAGGTGTGAGAATCTCAAACCCCTTAAACAGGAGACTTTTTCTTTTCTTCTTTCATGAATACAATGCTAATTAAAGAAATTACATAATGGCACTTCCACTACTAACCTTCTGTGTATTTTGGCCTATCTGTCTTCTAAAAAAAAAATTTTCTATATATTCTAAAAGGGAAGAATTTAGTATAGATCAAAAATTTACTCCATAATCAAAGGAAAGTACTAAACATCCTCACAGAGTGATATCCAGACCACATTCCCTTTTTACATTAACACTATGACTTGGATGCCTTCAGGGGACAATGTATTCCCAAGCTCTTTCCCTAAGAATACTGTGAACAAGGGAGAAATGTCAGGCATCCCCACTTCTTCGTTTCTCACCCACCTTACTGTAGGACATATCTGTGGTTTCTCTTATAATAGTTTAGAGGTCTGACAATTCTTCACCTGTCCTGCTGAATATGTGGTTTGGGCACATCTCAACAACATCTGCAGGCATAAAAAGACTCCCATGTAGTCCTGAACACTGATGATCTGACTTACCACTTGGAAAGAAGACAAATTTTCATCCACAATTTAGAGAGGAAGTAGGAAGGTTAAGTCATAAATACAAAACTGAAGTGCAGTCCTGTTGAAGTCATGTATCTATTCACTATTATTGATGTCAGTATTGTGAGAATATGTCATTACACTACCTCTAAATCAGGAAGATGGCACTTCTAATATTTAATAGTGTGATCCAAACAATACTGAAGTCAGTGGAGGTTTCTCCAAACACCTCAGTGGGCTTTGGATGCAGGACTAATATGCATTATTGAGTTCAAGGGTAAAAAAAATCTTCAGATTATAGACCAATTGAATGAAAAAAAAATGTTACATTTCTATCATATTAGTGGTCTCACATCTGCTTTCCAAGAAAAAGAAGTGCATGTATGGATAATGTGTGCTATTACTCCAGTGAGTCATAATCTTTTTTTTTTTTTTTTTGGCTTATATTTGAAATTAATTGACTGTTAATCACTGAGATTTTTGCCTAGTTACTATGATCGTTATTTAATATTTTACTTATTCTCATAGAGTTGGTGATCTAATCAAGATAGTTTGTATTATGAACTGTGAATATTACAACTAAGTAAAAATCTCAAAATTATCAAGCTGTTTGGCTTTAGATATGTACAATATGGTCACTTATATATTAAAAATTAATAAACTTGTTAAACCAGATTGCTAAGTTATTAGAAATACTAGTATCAACTTAAGTAATATAAAACACCAACCAAGAATTATTTACTACAGATGTCTGTAAACATTAACTGATAAAAAACATTTTGGAATATTTCCCAGTCTCTTCTAATACAATTTGTGAAAAGAAAAAAAAACAACCAAAGGCTAAATTCATCAAACAAATTCTTTGACAGTTATATGCTGAGCTCTGTTAATTAAGCAGCAAGTTAATTACAGAAAAGAATTGTATGTGAGGGGACAACTAGGGAATCCTGCTTGTGGATTAAGTGTGGGATTGAATTGAAGTGTTTTCTTTTCTCAGCAACTGAGACATGCTATTAATTATTCTATGTAATGTGCACTGTAAGAATTCAAAACCAATAAAATGCTGAGGAAAAGTTCTTCCATTAGATTAATTTCTTTTTCAATTAGCAGTAGACTGGGAATTCATGCAGTACCTAATCATTATTTTTATTAACTATTTTAAGTTTCTTTTAAGGAGTCATCTCTTTTCCCCTAAATCAATTAACAGTAAAGCCATGTCATCCATAGGTACATCTAGGTCATTCTAAATAAATGAGAAAACTGCTTAAAATACTGGATCAATGTTCACTTTTAAAATGCTTATCAAATCTCAGTACACTGTGCACCCTTCAAACTCTCAAGGCCAGAGCTTTAGACGAGAACCCTGAAGGGACGTAGGCAATTATGAGTTTAAGAAGCTTAAAATACTCCGTAACCTAACTCACAATTCTGCTTATCTGCAGAAAGAAAAGTGAGCAGGTGATTGTAATAGATGAAGGTATATATATATTCTTCAATTAGAGGTTACATCACGTAAAATAAGATTGTTAAGAGGCTAATGCTTGATATTGTTTCAACAAAAACCTAACTTAGGTCTTCATTTTCTGACTAAGTCCTCCTCTATCACATAAGCAGCTTTGTATGCTTCTGCAGACACTACCCACCATGTGCACAAGTTTTATAGGATTAGAGGACTTTTGATTTATATGAATATGGGACTAGAAGAGACCTCCAGGGTCACTGTATCCAGTCTTTGCTTTCACATGAAGCCTTGACATTCAATCCTTCACTTCATACATGGATTTACTTCTGTATTTCAAGTCATTAAGGGGTTTTGCCACTCTATCTTCACTTGTAAAGGTATTCCAAATGCCATTCTTTTGACAGAAACATTCTACTGAACATTTAAGACAGCTCCAACACCTTCCACTTCTTTTTTTTTTTTTTTTTACTTCTTTTTTTCCCCTGTGTGCATGTAAGTCATTGTT
This sequence comes from Xenops minutus, assembly GCA_035221455.1. Lineage (NCBI taxonomy): Eukaryota > Metazoa > Chordata > Aves > Passeriformes > Furnariidae > Xenops > Xenops minutus. The sequence goes on along the minus strand of JAWWEE010000074.1, from coordinate 81,860,847 downwards.
GCTGAGCAGTTCCATTACCTTCTTTCCAGATGAAACACATTTTTGCATTTTGACTCTTTAATGGTGATATACTGTTGAATAAGGAAAATTATTTACCAGGCTGGCTAAGTCCAGTAACTGGAGTACAGACATAACCTACTCACAGATTCTTCAGTCTTTTCTGTAACCTATCATGACTTTATTTACTTTTTGATGCTTTCTATGGGAATTATGAGAATTGTATAGAATATTCAAAAGAAGAAAATGCCAGCAATACATACAATGTCACAATTTTTTACCCTAATTTGTCTTTTAGTTGGTGGATTACAGTGGAAATTGGTCTTAACATCTGATCAGCTAGTGCATACAAACTTTTGTTTGCTGCTACTTCTCGCTACAAGTGCCCAAAGTGCATGAGAAATTAATTTTATTACTCTCCAACCACCTGTTATTGAACTTTGACCTGAAAAAGTTTATACTCCTTCTGCTATTACAACCATTGCAGTCATCTAGTTAATCTGTATAAATATCCTGATTTTTCACTCTGTGGATGATGCTTCTCAAATATTTCAGTATCAAAAATGTCACCAGTCTTCTTACCTTTTTGACCATATCTTTTTGAAGAAAATATTAAATCAGACTTTTTTCAGGATTGAGCCTTGAGGAATGCAATAAATAAACTACCTTCTGATGCCATACTCCACTATAAAGACATGCAAAATCATTTTCCCCTAGTAATACACTGTTTTTCTGCAAATGTTGGATTCAGCAAGGTTGATAACTTCTTACTAAGGCACTCTCCTCTAAACAAATTCTGAACTTCAATGCAGGGCTAAGACAACTCCAAATGCTACAGCAGGATTTCTACTAACATCTCCATGCACGGTAGACACTTAATGTTACACTTCCTGTTCACAGTCTATAGTCAGAAATAGTCTCTTTTCACCTGGAGTTCCAATTAACTAGTATTTACTGAATACTAGAAGTTTGTTTGCTTCAACAACAGATACAACCAGAAAGCTCATTCACCTCCAGCACTGCTTGATACAGGGCTCCTCCAAGCACTCACTTGAAATAGAAAGGAGCATTGTCAAATATGTTCATGAGCAGTGCTGCTAAGAATGAATGAATATAATGGCAATCATATTGAAAAGAGATGCTGATATTTACATGCATTTAAAGTAAATTTCATTGATCGCAAAAGATGATATATTGTAGGCCTTAATCTTAATTTAAAGATTATTAAAGGATACTGAGATCCTAGGTAACAGCCACATGACCTTTATTAACTAAGCTCGTCAGTAGCCCTAATGCATATTAAGATATTAAGAGATCAACTTTCTCTTTGACTTCATTTTGTCTCAGGCCAACAGTGACTTAAATTTGACAATGCACTACAAGTATACACCACATGCACACACACATAAACCCAAACCAAACAAAAAACAACAAACAAAACAAAACAAAAAAAACCAACCAAACAAAAAAATAATTGCTATGGGGTTTAGGATGGTTCTGCAGAGTGATCATTTCTTTTCATTTTTGTCTGAAAACTATTATTCTGGTCTGATGGCAAACAAAATGAAACCATTTCAGTATCTCCTGCTCAGGACTGATACAGGTGGATTTGAAACATTCACCTCTGTATTGGGTTTCTGTGGCCATGTTTTGGTGGCAGGGGTAGGGGCTACAAGGGTGGCTTCTGTTAGAAGCTGCTAGAAAGTTTCCCCTGGTTTTGGTGGAGCCAATGCCAGCCGGATCCAGGATGGACTTCCCACTGCTAACCAAGGTAGAGCCAATCAGTAATCATAGTAACACCTCTGTGATAACACATTTTAAGAAGGGAAGTTATTGGGCAAAGGAAAATTGCAACCAGAGAAGAGCGGAGTGATAACATGTGAACAGCTCTGCAGACACCAAGATCAGTGGTGAAGGAAGGGGAGGAGGTGCTCCAGACACGGGAGCTGAAAGTCCCCTGCAGCCCATGGTGCAGACCATGGGGAAGCAGCTGTGCCTCTGCAGCACATGGAGGACCACGGGAGTGCAGAGATCCACCTTCAGCCCATGCAGGAGCCCACGCCAGAACAGGTGGATGCTGTGACCCCGTGGGAGGTCCATGTTGCAGCAGGGTCCTGGCAGGAGCGTGCTGACCTGTGGGGAGAGGAGCCCACACCGGGGCAGGTTTCTGTGGTAGGATTTGTGGCCCTTTAGGAGGGCTCATTCCTGAAGGACTGCACCGCATGGAGAAGTGACCCACATGGCAGCAGTTTGTGAAGTACAGTTGCCCGTGGGATGTACTCACACCAGAGAGGTTCATGAAGGACTGTCTCCTGTGGGAGGGACCCCACGGGGAGCAGGGAAAGGCTCCTCTCCCTGACAGCAGTGCAAACAGCAACTCCCATTCCCCATCTCCCTGTGCCACTGGAACTGGAGGGAGAGGAGATAGAACTTGGAAGGAAGGAGGGGTGGGGGGAGCATGTTTTTAAGATTATTTTACTTCTCACTCTTCTGCTCTGACCCTGTTAGTAATGAGTTTAATTAATATCACCATTTCGAATCTGTTTTGACCATGAGAGTGATGAGTAAGTGATCTCTCCCAGTCCTTATCTCAGTTCATGAATCATTCATTGTGTTTTCTCTCCTCTGTCCAGTTGCAGAGGGGAGTGAGAGAGCAACTTTATTAGGCACCTGGTGTCCAGCCAGTGTCAACCCACTACAACCTCAAAGCAAGAGTTTCTTCATTCTCTTCGTTTTTTCATCTGCTTAGTCTACTCAGGCATCTCTGATTCTCTGCAAATTTCTAGAGGTTAGAGCTCCTCTTATGTGCTTATATGTCTCAAATCAGAGGTAAATATTATTAGCTTCTTTGTCAACTGCCAAATTTTTGAAAAATGTTTTCCTTTTTTAACATTTCACATCTGTTTCCTGATACTACAACATTTTATTTGAAGAAATAAGGGAATAGCAGAGAAAGAGAGGCTGCATATTTCAGAAACTCAGCTTTTCAGAAGTGACCGTCAACAGAGAAAGAGGGCTATGAACTATACGATATATGCCTTTTGTTTATGAACTGTATTTACTGCTTCTGTTACCAGTCGAGCTTATAGAGTAGTCAGATACCTGAGGTTTAATCCAATGAAGTGGTGAAATCAGTGCTGTATCTTCATGAAAGTGTAAAAAAGTGTAAAGAAAACAGAGTATAAAGGAGTCCTGGATCTACCATGGGATCATATTTGGCTCCCTTTCATATTGCTCATGTGAATTGAAGCCAATACATTGTAGTTGAGAACCGGAGCTCTTGGTGTCTACTGATTAGGGTTTCCTGGAAGTGTTCGAGTTCCAAACAGGTGTGGCAGCATCTGCTCATAGTTTTTGATGTGTAGAGATGGTATGTGTTGATCAAAAGGCTAAGCAATACTTATTTCAGCGTTGCCTCAGTCCTGTTTTTGCTGTAAACACCTTTTGTATTATCACTTAGAAATTGAAAGTGATTCTGTTTTCTGGTAAACTTTGGCTGAAAAGTGAAGTACTTGGTAGATATAATTCCATTCAGGTGACACTGGTTGTAACTACATTGGGAAAATTAAATACAGGGTCTGACACATTTTCTCCACTAGTTCATAGACTATAACAACTACACATTGTAACAATGCTTATCTTCCAAAATCTCATTATAAGCTAGAATGGTTTGTAAAATCATACAAGGATGATGAGAAATCAAGCAGTAGTGGCAGCTGTAGTCATGCCATGATTGAATCTGTCACTTATTACTCACTGTTCAAAGAAGTTTCAACGAGCTGCTTACTTTCTAGTGTTCATGTGTTCTCTCTATCTAGACCTCCTTTGAGTCTGCATACACAAGTGTCTTTTACCATCTGTTTCTGATCTTTTGACATGGGGGTTTGGTTTTGTTGCTCCAACTCTTTATCCTGAGTTCCACCTTAGTGGGAAGGCATCAAATCCTAATTCTGTTATTTCCTTAACTTTTTTTCCAGAATCTTGGCACTGCAAAAAGCCTCAATAAAAATAAAATAACATAATAATAAAAAAAAATCTAAATATTTATAGTGCAAGTTCATGGGTTTATATTTAAATCAGCTCTGTGAATTAGAAATTTCACTCTTGAGAATTTTGATACCAAAAAGAATATAAGCATTTATACAACATTAAAAAAACCAAACAAACAAAAACAGTCAACCCCTCCCAAAACCAAACAAAAACACCTCTCTGCCCCCAGGAAAAAAAAAAAAAAAAACAAACAAAAACAAAACAAAACCAAACAAACAAAAAAAAAACACCCCAAAACATGAAAAAACCCAAACAGTAAAAATCCATATTGCTGATGTCAGTGCAGTACCTATTGAAAATTATTGCATTTAGTGTTTGATGATGAGTATTTAGTTTCTAAAGTTTACTGTCCTCATTCTAGCCATTGCCCTCACTGATTTAAAGGAAAGCAGGACTGAGAAAGCAAAACTGTGAAGTTCTTGCAATTTCCAAGTCTATCATGAGAACAGGGCTGTTGTACAAAACCAAGCTTTGCGCTCTGTTTACAGCTATTTGTTCCAAAAACTAGACACATAGGTGTATATCAGTTGTATTCCATCTATTTTTAGTATGATAATACATGTGTTTTCATATAAATACATATGTATATACATGCATATATACAAATAAATGATTTTAAGTGTATATATGACATACACATACATATACACGTCTGTGTGTGAATATGTGCATATATTACTATTTCTAGTAGCTTATAGGCAGTCCAGCTCTGGAAAACTGACTGAATTCCCTTCTGACACAAGCATTACTGACAGAATTGTCAATTATTTCCATCATGGAGTCTTAATTGCCAGTGTGTGAGCTGGAAAGAATGCAGGTTTATTAGCAGATTTCAGGTTCAGTTTGCATGTAATTTGCTAACAAAGAAGGTATATCACTCTGGTTTGGACTGTCATTCTGAAAGCTCTGTAGTTCTTTCTTCTGTTCTGGTCTGTATTAATTGTGCTGACCACCATGCAGAACAATTTTCAATCCCTGTTACAGTGTTTTCCTGTCCAGCCATGAGGAGTCTATTAATACTTTTCTGCTGGAAGCACATAGAATAATCATGGGAGCTGTTTATGTTAATTCAGACTAACTCAGACCTCTTTTTTTTCAGAATAATTACTGTTTCAAAATATCAGCATGTGTTAAGAGATCAGGATTAATTTGTAAGAGCTGAATGACAATATTTCCAATGGCTTATTAAACACTAATTAGATTTAAAATGGTGTGACTCTACATACACTTATCTGTATCAAGAAGTTTAAACATCTGTTTTATAAGTAATGCAGGTTGTAAGGTTACAAAGTTTAATATCACTAGGGATATCTTACTGTATTAGATAGCATGACATATAGTGACATATTCAGTTCCATGTTTTTTCAGAACTGGCTTAAAAGATTTAGGTGTGTGGGGATTTTGTGTGTGTGTGTGTGTGTGTGTGTGTGTGTGTGTGTGTGTTTGTTTGTTTTGGGGTTTTGCTTTGTTTTGTTTTGTTTTCCCCTGCAGTGTGCTATGTCCTCATTAAACAGCTGGCTTAAAGAATATGGGGCTCCATGCATCTGTCCGCACTTTAAACCTTATTAATAAAGGACTTCCTTAAATATATGCCTGGAAACTTAGAGAAGTTATATTTCCCAAGTAAAACGGAAAACAAGAAAGTGCTGTGTAAGAGAAAAAGTAATTATTTTAATATTGCAAATGTGGGGATCAGAATTTGTGTTCTTTAGTCCTGTGTCAGTAGTGCAAGTCATCAAAAATAAATGGAGAAAGAAGAAACAGAGCAACAAAAACAAAAATCCTAGTAAATCTGCTGGAATGCACAGTATTAATCAAAAGCAATGAGCTTGAATAATGCCAACTACAAATCTCAGGGTGCAGCACATGAAAAGGTTATCTGTTAACTTGGCACAAATAGCATACACTATATTATAAAACCTGAGTTCAAGTCAAAGATAACATTGAAGACATTTTAGAGTGAAATGTGTTCTGAACTGACAGTGCAAGGCAACCCTAGTTAACTGCAGGTGCTATGAAAAGTCAAAAAAAACAGAAGATTCTGAAAATGTATGTCTTTACTTAACTCTTTTACAAGGCTATTCAAATCCAAAAAATACTCTGTTTGTAACAGCAAATATATGCTCATGACCAGAATACTGGCCCTTCCTTCAGAGCGCATGTGAGTTTAGCAGATTGGGTGCAAGGTCCAGGTTCACGTTCTACTCGTGTCTCATTCCCTTGGGTTATTTTCAAAGACAGAACTATATTCTAGCCCTGCTTTGTTATTACAGCCTGATGTGAAATCTTCACTTCTTTAAAAATAAAAATAATGAGGGTTTTTCCATGATATCTATAGGACCAGGGCTTACACTAACCTGATCCGACCTACCTCTCCCATGTCACAGGTTTTATTCAATGTTTAATCTATCTATTTACATTCCAGTATGTGCTAATTTTTTCCATCTATTTCTCAGCTTTTTTTTTTTTTTTTTTTTTTTTTTTTTTTTTTTTTTTAACATGTTAAATGGTCAACACATCAGTCAGTCCCTGCAAGAGAAGCACTGGCTGTTATAACTGATGATGAGTGATCTGCTCAGTAGCTCTCTTCCAACAATAAATCTCATATAAGGGGCAGATTTATTTGCAATATTACACTTATCAAATAAAAATGCACTGTCTAGACTTTTCTAGGTATGTATTTCCTCCCACAGCTGGATAGACAACTACTGGGCATAGAAGATTTGAAAGTATACTATTATGAAAATAGTGCTATTCTAGGGAAAAAACGAACATTCCAATACTTTTGCCACTAATCTGCTATATAAGTGTATGTTGAGTTAATTAAATTTGTATGTGATTTTTTTTTTTCCTGATAGCCTTCACTTGCCAATAGTCTCCAATAATAAACAACACACCTGCTCAAGTCTGGATTTGGTCTAACACTCACTGATGTATCATCCAGCTCCTTGAACTTTTGCAATTTAATCTTAGATTTGTTTATGTTTATCTGAGTTTTGTCATTAAATTTCCTAAGTCAAAAGTTTGCCTTTAAAGATTTCAACTATGCACAAAGCTAAAGGATAAATTATGAGACAGTATAGAGGAAATCTTGGTTCTGCTGAAGTCTTTTGGCATTTTGCCTATGACCTTAAGAGAGACAACAATGCATATTTTATAAGCAGAAATGGTCTGCTATTCTGCCTTTAAATTTTCATGATAAAGGTGTAGAATTTAAATATATTTAAATAAAACTTTTTATTTAATTCATAATCTAGCTGATTTTTTCTTTCAAATTCATCTGTATGCATCAAGAAAATTCCTATCATGACTTAAGTGGCATTTTAGTCTTGAACTGTTCCATGAGTTTATAGAATTAGGGTTATATTCTAACATTATACTGGACATATGTTGCCTATGTTATAATAATCTGTGTGTTTTAGCTCACTTACTCCACTGCCATATCATTCCATGTCTCTTCCATGACATCTTGGAGGTAGCTGCCTTTACTGGAGCTATACTAGCTTAGCTAGTGTCAGTAAAGCTTGTTATCACACTCTAACTGCTCCTCACTGATTCCATAATTGTTTGTTTCAGATCTGTCAGGTATAAGATCCTGTTAAGGCATACAATAAAACTGAATCTCATATGAGTCAACATTACGTATCTATTAGGTTAAGCCAAAATACATAGAATTTGTTGTGTTTGTGGCCCTCAGGATGTCACATAGTATCCGATCACTTAGGGAGTCAGAAGGATATGCAGAGATGATAAGGGACGTGGTTACTCTCTAAAAATATTGGCTGAATCTGAAGTCTTAAAAAAGAATTTGGATAGACCCTGTTCAATGTCGTGTGACTTTTGATTTTTTTTTTTTTTTTATGCTACCATGTATTCTAAATTATTGTCAAATTATTCCATTCCACTACACACCTCCTCCAAGTATTTAATTACAAGTATTCAGTGTGTGGGTTTGTGCAATTTCAAATTTAAAGAAGCTATTTTTTGTGAAATTTAACAGCAGTTTTCACAGAAAAAAATTGATTAATTCCTAATTATTGTTAATAAAATGTATGCATAACTATCAGTAAAATGAATCTGATAAAAAGATAAAAATATATCAATTCATAGATACAGAACAAAAATTGTCTTCTTCATTTTTGAGAGTAAAGCATAATTTCATAAGGCTTCAAAGTATGTTAGATTATAACTTGCTACCTTTTCTATTAAGTAGCCTAAATTTTTGAGAAATAATTTGTAAAACCTCTATTTATTTTTAAAAAATCCAAATATTATATGCATAGGATTCCAAGATGTTAGAATGTATTCAGTCATCCAAACTAGTAATTAACAAGTACTGACATTCAGCGGCTTATTGAAAGTAATATTTTTAAAATAACCTAAGAGGATGGAATAAATCGATGGATACAGGATTGCAGTACTGAATATAACCTTACAGGAATGTAATTAAAGTATCAGTTAATGCTCAATCAATAATGATGTGGATTGTAGATTTTAGGACAAAACTCTTCAATATATTTTATGATCTAATGTACAGTTTTACATCTTTTAAGAGATCAAAAAGAAATTGATGGAACAAGTTTTACTCACAGTATAAAACAAAATAGGAGGGGATTTATGTTTCATAAGAGGAGACTTCAGCTAATTAATTGTGAATTTCTACAATGCTAAAATTAGTTGGCACTGCATAATTCTAATTAAATTCATGGCCAACTCAAGTAATTCTAACTAAAGAATCACATGATCAAAGTTCACAGCCAAACACACAGTTTTCCACGTATTTTTTTGTCTAAGCTTCAACTTTAGGCATAGGCATAAAATGCACTCATATTCTCATGAATCTGTGATAAGAATTTACTTTCCATATATGAGATATATTTTGGCACATACAGGACTGTATTAAAAAGGCAAAAGAAACTTGATCAGTATGCAATAGGGAATAAAATGCATGTTTATGTGGCATGGAAGATCCCTTTAAATAACTGATGTTTTTAGTGATTTCTAGATTTCATGATAATTCTGGCCTTTCTGATAATCAGCATTACCAATATACAATTGAATAAGCATGTAATATCTCATTATCCTATTGATACCCCAGCCAATCCTAGTCTTAGGAACTGGAAAGGGGACAAGCAAGAATGATGGCATTTTCAGTCCACTGGACTATGATTTACATTGGCATACATCCTGTAATGTATTTTGGCACTCCATGACTACATATAAAGACACATGAACATTTTATTTCAGCTAACGGAACAAAGAGAACTTGGCATTCAACATGCTATTTTAAAACACATTGTCTAATATATACACTACCAATAAGCAAAAACTCCACTAGGATACTCAGTACCAACATATGGTCCTATAAACTGTAACACTTATTCTGTTTACAATCATAATCAGAAGAAACATTACCCTCTTTTTATAAACTTCAGACTCAATATCATAAACTTAGAACTGTTCTTCCCAAGGAGTTCTTAAAAAATAGATTCCAAGCACAAATATTTGCTCTGATTTTTTGTTTCTAATCCAGTGTTTAATTGCAATAACGTTTTTCCTACATTGTGAATAAATCATTATAAATAAGCTCTGTATTTCAACACTTCAGAGCAGTTCAGGTCATACACTGTGCTGAGCAACATTTAGAAAAGGCCATCATTTTCTAGATAGTTCTGGGAATATTTTATTCATAGAATCATAAAATCATTGAATCCTTAAAGCTGGAAAAGACTTTCAAGACCATCTAGTCCAACCTTTGACTGAACACCACTTTTTCAACTAAACCATAGCACTAAATACCAGGTCCAGTTTTTTTTTTTTTTTTTTTTCTTGAGTACTTCCAGGGATGGTAATTCCACTACCTCCCTGGACAGCCTGTTCCAATACTTAACCATCCTTTCAGTGAAAAAATTCTTCCAGATGTGCAACCAGAACCATCTCTGGCACAGCTTGAGGCCTGGGAGAAGAGGCTGATCCCCACCTCTCTACAGCCTCCTTTCAGGTAATTGCAGAGATCAATAAGGCTTCCTTTTTTCCAGCCTAAACAACTCTGTCTCTTTCCACCACCCCTCATATGACTTACACTCTCAACTATTTAAAGACTGGGTGAGATTACTTCTTCCTTCTCAACCAACCCATCCTTATTCTCAGCTTTGTGTTCTGGCCAAGAGGAAGAGGAAATGCAAATGAATGAGAATATTTTCATTCCATCATTTTACTCTTTCAATAAGAAGGAAAATAGCATTTCAAATTATGAAGTAAACTGCTTTATGTTTCTGTAATGGTAAATGAGAGTTGATTTCCACTCATACTGCATGTCCCTAGCATATTTTTTTTTTCCTTTTAGGCACAACAAGTACTCCAATGAAGAAAGATGGCATAGATAAAGATAAGGCATTTTGGTCCATTTACTTCAATGTGATCTTCAGATTTTAAATGCCAGACTGTGATTTTCTGGCTTCGTTTCATGTATTAGCTCCATAATGCTGCTTCAGTAACAAGGGTCTGAAGTACTTTACACCTCTGCTTCTTTTTACTTAACTTTTCTTTCATTTCAAGATGTTAAGTGTTTCTGGTGAGGAAGGCTGACTTTCAGTGTGCCTCATGACTCCACAGCTTACTCCACTCTCACTTCCCTGCCCAGGCTGAGGATCTAGAAAACCTTCCTTCTTGGGGAAGAATGCTTTTCCCTTGGGAGTAGTAGGGACATTTGCTACCAACTATATGAGAGACTAGCTGATAAATCACTGGTGTTTGGAAAGGCATGACTTTGCTATGCTATGCCAGGTGACAGCCTGACATGAGCACAGCCGTTGAAAGTAAAGACCTCTGAAGGCAGTGCGTGTGTTTGGTGTGTTTGGTGTGGGTCAGACACCAGCTCCCATAAGACTGGTGTGAGCTGTGAGCTTGAGCTGTGCTCAACAGGGGCAGGATCTTGCCTGGCACTGAACTCTGAACTGGGCAGCTCCACCACACCCAGAGTGCCATCTATCTTGGCTCTCCGTGCCTTGAGGAGCCCCCTTGGAGCTCTGCTTCTATGCTGATAACCTGAAGAGCCTTTTCCTTCCTTCTTTTCCCCTTCCAAGGGCTGTTTGATAGCTATGCAGTGCTGGCAGGTGCCCTGCTCACTGCATTTGGAACAAGTGCTAACTGATCTGCAGCTGCACTTTGCAGGATGAAACCCAACAATTTGCTCAGAGGATTCCTTGGTTTGCCGCAAAAAATGTGGTTTGTGAATGAAAATAACCCCTGGATTTGGTTTCTATGGTTACTACTGCACTGAAGAAAACAGCAATTGTCTCATTTATTTATTTATTTCCTATTAAGATATTTTTTGAACAATCTAGAGACTTTCACTTCTGGGACCATTTTATACCTGCTTTAATTTTTATGTTCTTCATTTAAGTAGGCAAAAAAGTATGTTCTGTTTTCATGATTTTGTTCAAGCCAAAAGCTATGCAAGTTGGTTGATCTCCTTATGAAAGTACTAAGCTATTTGCTGAGTTATTTAAGCCTAAACTATTATAACACAATGTCATTTTAATTAAATATGTAATGTTATGGGCATTTACATCATAAGCTCACCTTGTGCCTGCCTAACTTTCCATATGGTGATCAACTTAACTCTGCATAAGGTAAAGAAGAAGAAATAGTATTGTTTATGTTCATATGTCCTCAGCTTTCCTATCAGTACTTCACCCAATGAAATATGAATATAAATATATATGTCTTACCTTAGAAAGAAATCTCTTATTTTATTTGAATTTTCTTGGCAAAAAATAAAGTCTAATAGAATAAATCAATAGTGACAGTCTTAAGCTAATCCTTAGCTTTACTGCTAGATTTTAACAGCTGGCTAGTGTCCATAAGGACTTCATAATTCTGTATATGGAACAGGACACTGGTGTGATTTTTATTTTTTTTTTCATCAAGTGAAATAGTCCTTTTCTATTAAATTGTTTCTCACAGGGAAGCAAATCTAAGCCTTTCATGATCCTTTATTGTCCTTTGAATCTTTCCCACTCCCAGTATATTCTTTCTTTTGGATCTGTGACTACAGACATAGAGTATCAAAGGAGTAGGTTTGTTGATTTGACATAGATTTTTTCAGTAGAATAATTATTCTGTCTTATTTTCTGTTTGTTTCTTAGTACTTCTTATCATTTGAAGTGCTTGATTTTCAAGCTCGCTAAGTACTACTGCAGATGTTTTCAGGTGGCAGGTGCTAACACCAAAGTATCATTCCAGAATAGCAATTATCATTTCAGGATATATCATTTTCTGCAGAAATCTAGGGTTATTTTCTTTCCTTATTTTCATTTCTTGACATTCGTCTACCATGAGTTTCACCTACCATTTCCCTGCCACAGTGATAGCCTTGTAAGTTCCTTCTGCAATTCTTCAGTCACTGTCTTCATCAGTACTACTTACAGCATAACATTGCATCATTTCCCCTTCTCCAAGATTTTAGCTGCATATTCACTGATCTGTGGAAGTGAAAGTCTTTGACTACCATGCCAGCTCTGTCAGTTTTTCCATGCTAATCCACAACAACTGAACAAAAGTGTGCAACATATCCTTTCCCCCTTGAACAATACAAAAACTAGCCATTGATCTACCTTAGACGTGAAGACTCCCCTCTAGCCAGAGAGAGATAAATACTCTAGAAATCAACTTGATTCCTTAAACTTTATACATCTGTCTGAAGGCTAAACTTTTTTGACATTATTTCTTGGATGGACCTGTAATATCCAGTGAGAAAGGATAAACACTGGGTTGCTAGCTGCTTGAGCATCACCATGTGTGGGTTTCTCTGGGGTTTTTTCATTTCTTTGTCTGAGAATGGTGACATATCAGCTTTGGATTCTGTCATGGCTTTTCCATATTAAAAAAAACTGGTTTGCAGACTATTTTGGGGTGTTCCTAGTGCATTCAAGCATATTGTTTTTTTGTAGACTACAAAGTTTACTTATTAGGCTGCAGTTCGATTTTTGATGATAAGCTGCTTGATGAAATACATCACAACTTTTTATTACAGGTAGAAGCTACTTCTCATCTACAGTGTTAAGTAAAGCCTAAATCTCAATTCACAGGAGAACTGAAGTGAAATATAAACCAATTTGTTTTTAAAAAAACAAGTTCAATAAAAATTGCCATGATGATAAAATCATCATGTGTTCTATCCTTAGAATTTCTATGAAACATAAGTCATGCAATTATTTTAAAAGGCATCATTTAAATTCAGCAACTAACAAAATGAGAATATTAAAGAACTCTAAGAACTGCTCAGAGCTCCCATAGTTATTATGAATTAGTTTTCACCAAGACAGAGGAAAAATATATACATTCTTCTTGATAGAGTTGTATTTCTTGTTCATCCAGACTGCTGATGATTTACCTGGCAGCTGAGATGATGCTAAAAAAAATTAATGCAGGACAAGAGAATTTATCTGCTATCTATAGGCAGAGTCAAAACCTCAGCTACTATTAAATGTCACAGCTTCATTTCTTTCTGAGGACCTTCATAAGCTTATACCAGATGCAGATAAATCTCCACAGCTGTAGTTTCAAATAAGTTTTGAAGGCCATTATGCATTTAGGGATTTTATTTCCATCCTTAGCTGATATTTTTCTATCTGTGTATGCTCAACATGCAGGAAATAGAAGACCATTAGAAGTTAGAGGGAAAACCAACTCAATATTATCTCTAATGTACCTTCAATGTTGAGAAAATAGCTAGATCAATGAAAAATAGGCACTCAATTCAGAAGAATAGAAGTGATTTTAGAGGAGACAAACCCCCACTTTAAATGAGCTTGCTTTCTTCTTGTTCTTGGACTATCAGCAGAGTCATGGCTTAGGTGATACCTTGTTTCTAGTTGCCTTTAGCTTAAACATGAAAATAACAGGAGGTGTTTCTCCCTATAAGGGCCAGTAGCTTCATTTCTGGGAATGAAAATAACAGGAGGTGTTTCTCTCTATAATGGCCAGTAGCTTCATTTCTCGGGAGTTAGGTGAACATTTGAAATGTATCTTTTTCAAGGGAAGGCTTGGGCAAGTACAAGGAAGAAACATCTACTAAGGATTGCTAAGCAGACAAACCATAACTGAATCAAGAAATCCTGATCAGAAACTGAGCAGAAAGTGGCTGGTGGCTGGCAGGTACTAGGAAGAAAATACATTTGTATTGTTCTTATTCTTCTCTGTGGTCATTGTTAATCATTATGGTCACTGTTAATCTTCTGAACAGTGTGGCTATTCTTATAGGGATTTTTTTTGTTTGTTTGTTTTTTGTTTTTTGGGGTTTTTTGTTTGTTTGTTTGGTTTTTTTTATTGCAACTAAAAAATATAATTATAGTAGGAGTAATGACCAAACAAGCAAAAGGGTCCACTCTAAGATCTAAAGAGCTTTATGCTGGAAATTTAGAGCTCTGGACACAGTTTCCTGTTTAATTCTAAGCTTTCAATATGCTCATGTGCAAATGACTGGACTGATCTCCTGTCTCAGGTTCCCATTTTCTAAATAGAAACAATGCTTCTGCATGTCGTCCAGAGAAGATATGAGAAGAAAATTGCAGTACTGTTGCCTCTTTATTAGTGTCTGTTGCAGACTGATTGTGTTTCTGAGTAGCTTCCACAGGCTGACTTTGAAGAGTCTGCACACATTTCTATCTTGGCTGAGCAGAACTATACAGGGACCTGAGATCTTTCAGGGGTGATTTTTTTTTCTTTTCTCCCATCTTTTCTTCCCTTTCTGTGCTCCATCCTTACAAGATAACACAGCACTACATTGTTTCACAAGTGTCTAAAAGAAATGGGTTAGAAAAACTATCAGAGGGAAAATTCTTTCAGAAATAGTCTGTTTATTAACAAAATCATATTTAAATTGACTTCAGCATAGATTTTTCAGTGTCATCAGAGCTAACCAATGCCAATACATCACATATCCTCATGTTGACATCCTGGAATGGAGAGGAAGTTTTATACCCATCTCATGAGTCTACTGGTATGATCACTGCATTTATATACAAAACTTTAAATCTTGGATGAAAAAGTCTGACAGAAAGGATGGGTGGCATTCATGAATTGCCCATCTAGTAGCTAATTCAGAGCTGTAACAGAGTTTCACAGAATGCAACTTCCATATATGTATTTTTAGCAGGCAGTGGAAAAGGACTTCCATGTGGCCTCAGACACTAATAATCATTACCTGAGGCAAGAGGGATGAAAAGACTGTTAGACTGAAACCTTTTGGAATGGTGATATTTAATCCTTTATGTCCTTCTTGAAAAGTTTAACATGACTTATTATCAGAATACCTGTCCCTCCATTAATCATTGATTTTTCTGTGATTTTTATAAATCAAATACAGTCAGATGTTTACCTGAGCCTGATGTCACCTTATTATATGTTACTTAACCTAATCATTGCCTAAATAACAGTACCAGCCATATAAGCTTTGATGAAAATTCTATAGATTGTTTGTTTGTAACTGTGTGGTTAGTTTTTATTCCAGTTTATTTTTCCATTACATGATTTGGGTCTGAAATTTCGTCTGTGCTGAATAGACAAGTAATCTCTCTCTGTTGAGAGAGAGATTGTGTGAGCAATTTTTAACACTGAAATGCTACTATTAGCACTTTGTAATATGGATAAGTTTAAATACATAATTATTAGCCCTCGCCACAAAAGGGCTGACAAAGACTTCTGGTATAGCTGGAAAAAAAAAAAAAAATCAAAAGCAGACTGTTGTATACAGATAACACACACAAAAGGTCATAAATATTCCTCCATCATCTAAAAAAAATCCTGCTTCTGAAGATTCTCACAAAACAAAACTTCTCAGTCCTACAAACAAACATCCTGCCAGAAAATCCTGTCATTGTATAGGATATCTTATAGTTTTGAACATCTGAATGAGGCTATGTGCCAAGAAACCACGCACAATCCTCTTTTGAATGCTATAAAAACTGAAGACAAATTTTGGGGAGTTAAGAGCAAGGAAGGGAAGACAAGAGACCGGCTACTTCAGCTGGGAATGGCTCCCCAACCTCTCCTCACCTCTTCTCTTCGCCACCGCATGCTGCCCGACTGCCAGTGGAGACCGACACTGTGCCAGCCCGGAGAGAACCGAGACGTGAGTCTGCCTTACCCTGCTAACTTTCCATATTTCTGAAGGCCAAGAAGGCCCAGCTCTGCAGAGATTGCTGCAGCACTCCAGCAGTGGCTTGGCTGGGGCAGCAGAGACCAAGCACCCTGGCTGCATTCCAGAGAGCTAAGACCCCCCTCTGCTAAGAAATAACATCGGAGAAAACAACAGAGACACAAAAAAAAAAAAGAGCGGCAAAACTGGCTCATTCCTCCCCCCACCACACACATGCATACACCGATATTCTGGCAAAAAGGTTAGTTTGTGGTGGTATTCTTTCTCTCTGCTTCTAAAAATTAATCTTGACATTTTTCCAATCTTTCTTTCTTCTCTCTCTCTCTGCATCTCTTAGTAATTAATAAAAAATCAGTTTTTGAGATAAATGGATAACTTGGTTTGAGTTTTAATTTTGTTGGGGAAAATATTTAAATCTGAAGTTCTTTCTGCAGTATTTAAGCAGATTGTAATGCAGGTGCAGAAAAGCATATGCAAATAGCAAAATCTGCAAGATAGGAATGAAGGATGTGGATCAGACAAGAAAAGTGTCTGGTAAAATCAGAAGCATTCTTCAAAACAAATGGGAAAAATGTTCAATGGGACTGTAAGAATCCTATGGAATATGACAAGTCAGAACTCCTGATACCGGAAGTAAGATGCCAAGAGCAGGTGAGACCACCCACTTTTGTTTTAAGGGGAAGGTTCAGAGCAGCACATAATATCAACAATGAGTGAGGAGTGGAAGAGAATAAAGGTCCTGCTTTAAGTGCAGGTCCTGCTTTAAGGTCCAGGACCACTTAGATCCTGATTTTCCTATTTCATGAGCTAGCAAGCCTGATAACCTTGATATCATGGACGAAAGTCCATACACACCAATGCTAAGTAGAAAAGTCTGAGTTTTGTTACTGTACACTCAGTGCTGATTTAGGATGGATTTCTTAATAGCTAATTATTTTGGGTACTTTGTGGCATGATTGGTAGTGACCATCAATGTGTATTCTTACTGAATATTGATACAGTAAAGGGGGTTTAAAATTTGAAACAGGTGTGATCTGCCACCCAGCTGATTCTATGATTCTTTTAAGCATGTTTGTTAGAACCATCTCTAGTTTCCTAATATATGGCTTGAAATGTTTGGGCAAGTGAAAGCAATGAAACTACATATGTATGAAATGACAACTACTGACTCCACCACCACTGGTTGTGTGCCGATTCACCTTTTGAGTTGATTTTTCCAGATCTTATTCTCTGTCTTGGATTCTATTCTTCTGTGTCTTGTCTTGCAAAGTACCTCTGAGACTGTTTATCATGCACTGTAGTGATAAAGGTCTAAAGCCCAACAAGTTAAAATGCAGTTTATACATCTTGAATAAGATCGAATATATCTCACAAAGGACTAACCACAGAGTGTAAATACTTTTGACAATTAAAAAGAAACATAAATAATAGGATACCATGAAGTAAAGCCAGGAACAATCTATTTCGTGAATAGGCTCCCCACATCATTACTTTCTCCACATTTGAAACATGAGACAGTCTACATTGAATATGTACATTCTGAGACTCTAAATGCCATTAAATTGAATTGTTTTAAATAGAATTATCTCGAAATGACATGAGTGAATGTGTCTGTTTCAGTGTGCATTTCAGCTCTAGGTTTTAAACTTAGGAAAAATAGAGATTGTCTGCTTCATTGCCCCATGAGAAGAACATTATCTAACCAATTCAAATGGTAATAGAAAACCATGATTTACACACTAAAGCCTCTAAACCACCTAATGATGGAAAATATCTTTTTCCACCATCATGCTAATTAAAGTGTCATTGAGGTTAGGAAATGTCCTTTTTACTGTGATGAGAGAAGATGCAGGCAAATTGAATTTCCTTTCTGATGGTGCTTGGTAAAAGATAATTGACCAATTGTTATTCTTAGGTATCATGTAATAATAGAACAAGAAAGAAACCTAGTCTATAATGACCATATTGTCAACAAGGATAGATTTAATTAAAAAAAAATACACAAAGTTTAAAAAACAGTCATAAGGGGGAAAATATCCTCTTCTCAGTAAAACATTGCAGGGAACATCTAGATTTACACTGAATATGCACACAAACTAACATGTGTTTTTCTTATTTATTTTTCATGTATTCCAAAGCTGTGTCCATGCACAAAATAATACTATTGTAGTTTGAACTTCTCATCTGAAAGAGAACACTGTGATTTTGTTGAACTGATCCTTGGAGGTGATGTTCTTATGACTAAAGTATTGCTCTTTTAAATGAACATGAATCTGAAAAGCACATTTTTGAGAGTTTATTTTTAGTTTTATTGAGAGTTAGAGGCAAAATAATGGGATGAGATAAATAAAAGGAAAACACACAAATAAGAATATTAATGAAACATAAAGTCTATGTCTCTAGTTTTGAAACATCAGAGGACCTCAAACTAATGCCTGAATTTTCTAAGGCCAAATGTTCACTGACATCAGTAGCAGGGAGTGAAATAATTTTGTTGCATTGCTTCCCTCTCTGCAGTGACTTGATATGTCATTTCTCAAATAACAGAAGTCAGAACTATGAAGTGGCATCACAGAAGACGCTGCTTAAATCTCTTTTTCTCAATTGCAAAATTACTTTTTTTTTTTTTTTTTTAATCAGTTGTAATGAGTGTAGTGAGTGGCACTCACTACAGTGTTTTCACAGTGGAAAGTGATTTAGTTTCCCTGAAATTTTTTTTTTCAATAGTCCTTTGCTTTCTATTGCTACTTTTTTTTTTAAATTAGTTTTGCTTCACACATATAGTGCGTATGTTCATTCTTTAACATGAGCTTTTATGTTTTACTTTTATGAGAGTGATGCATCTAATTGCCACCTCTTTGGGGCAAGGTCTGTTTTCATACTGTATGTTTGTACAGTAGGTAGAAAAATATGACACTTTAGGAACTATGGTAGCGCAAATAAATAGACACAGTCCTGGCTTCCCTGCACTTACATTTTCTTTCAGGCTAGCACAAATGTTTGTGCAGACTGAGGCTTCATAGGCAGAGAAAAGGGGATGAAGCCACAGGAGGCACAGAGGTCCAGCCATGGGGTCATATTCCTAACTGCAGATACCACATGTGATCTAGACATTGTCTACACGTTGCCACTGTGTAATATAAAATTCATTGATTCTTCATTCCTGTTGTTTGGCCAGCTTGCTGTTAATAAATTGAATGTACTGTTGATACCCTGAGTGGGGAAAGTATTTTCAGTCTTATCTATGCCTTTTTTTTTTTTTTTTTTTTTTTTTT
>JAWWEE010000074.1:81825590-81837484 GCA_035221455.1 Xenops minutus | reverse complement strand
GGGGGGGGTTGTTGGTGTTTGTTTGGTTATTTTTTTTTCACTGCTTGTTCTATATATCTGGTATCCTAGTTATTGCCAGACTCTCTGTGTCATTAAGTAAAAGCAGTTTCTTTCCAGTCTCTTGTGGTTTACCTAGCTAGCCCAAAGCCGAAAAACTCAGATACATGAATAAATAGTCTATCTTTGAGCTATACTATGTTTCAGAGAAAAGACAAAATTCAATATTAAATGGAATTAATTCCTTACTTTCCAGAGTACTGGTTTATAGGATCATTGAGGGTTAACAAGAAAATTAATTCTGTCTCCCAACAATCAGGTTTCTTGGATGATCTTTCCTTGCCCTTCCCTTTTTTTCTTTTTTTTTTTTTTTTCCCATCTCAGTTTACTTTGACTGATCTTTTCCTGTGAGATTTGTCTCTAAACCTTTTTGCTAATATTCCATGAACTTATATTAAAGTCTATAGCCCAGTTAAAAAGCAAGTACATCTAAATCTTTCTGTCAAGGAAAGATGAATTCATAGAAATGTAATTATATCCAGCCTGAAAAATGCCCTAGAGTACCTTTCATTACTCAAAGGTGAATTTCTGTACGATAATCTACTGCAGATATTTCTGAAGAGTAACAAGAAAACCCAAACCTCAAATGAAAGCAAACAAATGAAAAAAAACAAAACAAAACAAAAAAACCCCTCCACTAAAACAAAAAAAAAAAAACCCACAACATAACCACAACAAAAAACCACCAAAATAAAATCTAAAAAACCTAAACAAACAAACAAAAAAATACTGTGGCTGGCTTTTTTTCTATGACATCACAAGGGCCAATTTCCTTGTGTTAACTAAGCAATTTTCAAACACTATTTCTTTTTAATACATGCTGCCTAACAAAATGAAAACAAATACTGATTCCTCGGTGTATGTCTGGAGTTAGATAAGGCAGCAACTTGGATAGCAAGAGATTTGATCTGACAAAACCCAAGATATTTTGTGATGTCCTAAAGAATCCAGTCATTTTTCTTAGCTTTCTTGCAGCAAGATTTTACCCCACAAGAACGATTTTCCTTTAGCCCATGAAACTTATGCTCCTAATGTCTTAACTCCTGGCAAAATCCACTACAAAACAAATTCCATGAAACAGCTTTGACAAATTCAGCACAACTGTTACATCGATTTATTAGCTTAGCTCTCTAATAACCTGATTCTGAATTTGTTTTTAGGTTTTCTTTTTTTGTTTGGTTGTTTTTTTTGTTGTTTTTTTTTTTTTAACTGGTTCAGTGTTCATCAAACACATTTGGGACTGTAGCAGCATTGGTACAGAAGGATGCAAAGATACTGTAAGTCTTTATCGTATGTGCTGGTGTGTTTCTGCCAGACTGATTGAGCAGATGTGGTCTGAAGTATGATGGACCTTGACAACGCTGTATAAAATAAAGCTTTATTAATGCAAGGAGCAACTATGCACCCAAACAGTGGCCCATCCAATCACCTACAGCAAACACATTGTCATAAGTGATGCCATGGCTCTGGTGGAGTGCCAGGGACACTTGTTGTCTAGGTCATCCAGCAGCAGCAGCCAATCAACCATGAATAAACCTGTAGAATGCAAGTAAGAGTTGTGTTGCCCTTTGTCTCAACCAACACCAGTGCGGTATAAAGAAATTGTGCCCCGTATGGATAATGTGGGAAGCATTCTGCCTAGGCTGCTGATGCCAGTCAGGAGGGAGGGTGTCAGCAATCATGCAGGGCCCTCTGAAGGGATGAAAATATCATGTTTCTTAACAACTGAGGATGTGAATTGTGTGACCTCTAGCATTACCACCCTTGAACAACCTAAGTCTTGATGCTTTTCAAATCTAACAGCACTGACAGGTGTAAACTCCTCCCTGTCTTCCGTGCAGTGAAGGATCAGTTGGCCCCTACCGTGCAAAGTATGTATAGTCCTGAAGATTTCCATCCCTTTAGGTAAATATTCTACTTAGCATAGAAAATGGACTTATAGACCTTCATATCTTGTCTTCTTGACCACTTAAATCAGAAGAAAACCTTTTTTCTTTTTTCTTTTTTTTTTCCCCCAATAAAAATATGCAAGAAGGTTTCTGTAAGGAAGACGTAAGAACTGGAATATGTAAGATCTGGAATACATATTCCTTCATACATCTTACAGAAATTTGTACATATATTCTGATATTTTGCCTATGTCATTATAACAATACATCATAGGGATTTGAGTATTAAAATCTTTACTGAAAGTTATTGCAAGCTATGTCACTAATGTGGAAATTATCACATAACAGTGCAGGTACATGAATTAGTTTCTTTAAAACGTTTCATCTAATGTTGATCTAATTTGTTATATTGTAGGAATTTTTATACTTCAAAGATACAGTTCTGGACAGTTTTGGAGAAAAGTCTGTGAACAAGAAGAAGCTTCATGAAATTTTTATTCTATGCAAGACAGAGATCCAGCTTTTAGAGAATTTGCTAGTTAAACTCCTGATTACTGATGAGTTCATCAGGAGTCTGTGAGAGTGGTCACCCTGGTAACATAGGTGTGCTTCAGCAGTGAGCAGCAGTGTTACTGCTGTGGCCAAGTTTTACCTTTTCAGTTTCCTGTCCAAAAATTCTCATTGTCTTTGTCAAAGGGAAAACAAAGCCTTTTCATGTAGGCAAAGCAGACAGTGGTTTTTCATGCATAATGCTGTTTGCTTTGATATATGTTCATATAAATATGTTTTATATGAGTTGCTTCAACTCCAAGACAAAATGGCACATTTCCTGAAGAAATGGGTCTGAGCACTTCATTTTAGATCTGGGTTCAGACACTTCAGGTGACTGTACATGCCTTTCGGGTTGATTGCTAGTCTGTTCTTGTTCCTATTTTCAAGAGTGTCATCTGGAAGACACCAGCATGCAGAAACAAATGCTTGAGAACGAGAAACAAATTCATCTTCTCTTCTGCTAAATGCAAGAGAATCGTTGTAATTTAGAGATTGGAAAGTGTTGAAAAATATATTAAAGTACGATCTTGCTGGAACTATATGTATTTCACTGGAGTAAGCTGTATGTGACACTGATAATTATCCTATATAATAAAATTCCATGGCTAAAATAAAAAGATAATTCATATAGAAACATCCTTAATTCAAGGTAGAAAACAGCTGCAAGCTAAACTAATTTTTCAATAGCACTGCATTAATTCTGGAGAAATATCACTGATAAGTGGAGTTGTTTGTTTTCAACTTAAAGATAATATGGTTTTAAAACCATAAAGGATTGGTTTTATATGTTCAGCAATAGGTCCATGAAGACATCAATCACCAAAGTTTGGGGTTTTTTCTAATATTTGCAGGTTTAACAGCTGAGAAAATATTTTTGTTTTCCTAAATATTAAATGTTTATGCTTACTAAAATTTGTTATCTATAATCTCTATTATGGTGTGTGTAGCTTCCATTCCAGGCTGATAAAAACCCTAGTATGCTGGGATCTATTTAAAAAGTAATAGTGGAAAACAAAAGAAAGATGAATGGTTTTCTATTCCATTTTACATTTTAAAGACACCAGTCAATACATGAAAACACTTCAAATAATATAAAAAGTAATGTCAAAATTCTATTGTCATTGAGGTCACACTTTTGGTTGTGCAGAGATTTAAAAATAGCCACTGATTTTGAAAGGGAGTATGGGTAGAACTGAATGAAAGCAGCTTTTTTAGAATCCTTAACATGCAGCATTTTCATTTTCTACTGCACTTCAGACACCTATGTACCTCACTGATTTGTATAGTCACATGAGTTTAGTATCAGCTAAGGTACATTACTTTAGACAACAACAACAACAACAAAAGTGTATGAAAGAAGCCATAACTTTATAGAATGTGCAGAGGTATACATGGAAACATGGATTGAAGTCCCTATTTCTCCTATCCTTTCCCTGGCAGTGAAATAACAAGATTTTTAATTACTATAGCCCCAAAGCAGCATATAAACAGTCTGAGTTTTAACAAGCACATTTTTCAATTATTGTGTCTTGTATGATGGCATAATAAAAGTATATTCAATTGTATTTTATTTTATTCCTGGAGCTTTTGAGGGGGGTTTTGACATCACAGAAATATATGTCTAGAATTTTAAGTGACTGGTTTTGGGGTTTTCTTTTTTCCACTATAAAAATTCAAGGATGAGATTGAAAAGCAGAACACAAATCAACAAAATCAATGGCCCTATGTTCCAAGGCTTGATTTTGCTATTCATATTGGTTTAAATTACATTTGCTAGCTTTTATCTCAGAAATTAATTGGCTCACTTGCAGTTTCATCCATTTTAAGTGAAAAAGTTTGTTTAGACTTGCCTACAATATAACCAAAGGAATTATTAGTAAAAGAATTATATTTGGAAAATCACAGAAATATCAGTCAGTATGTATGATAAGAAGCCAGTCACAAGTTTTACTAATTATTAGGATTTTTTGAGCTCACATAATGAATAATAATGGATTTTTTTTTTTTTTTTAAAGGTGAGAATCTGAACTATAATGATCTAGTGTCTAAAGACAATGTTCACCCTGTCTTCTTTTTTCTATCCCATTTTCCTTCATTGCAGATTTTGGGAATCTGAAGCAAACTGCCTTCTAACAGAATATATTTTATTGGTTAAACAATGAGTTCCAAATAAAACAAACAAAATTATAAAAAACAGGAAACCAAGTCTTGACCAATAATCAGTAAAATGACAATGATAATAAATGAGTTGATAACGACTTGCAGCATTTGTTTAGAAAGATCTGAACAGATTTTTTTTTTTCTTCCCCTTGTGAAAAATATGCCTCATATTGAGAATACTGGCAATACAAGTACATTTGTAGTTTGCAAACTTTGCCAGTGAGGAAACAATAGGAATGTTAAAATCATTATGCCATTCTTTAGCTTATGATCCCTGTTCTTTGGATTCTAGTTTAACCAAGGAGAATTATTCTACAAAGTAGATGGTGAATGGGTCTTGGGCATTGGAACACACAAACAAATAAGCAAACAAAAACCCAAAAAACAGTGCGCACTTATTTTTGTATATTTATTTATTTATTTCATAATTTTTCATGCTTATGAAAAATTCAAGGTCAAAATGAAAGAGCACGCAGCTTTTCATGAATTCAAAAATAATTTTTCTCAGTGATTAAACTTGTTTGGAGATTTTTTTCCCCCTTTTTGCATGTACAAGATGAAAAATCTATGGACAAGCTGGTATCAATTAATATTTCTTGTGCTAAGGTTTTAGTCTTCTTTCATTCCTATCCTCCAAATGAAACCACTAGAATCTTATTAGACTCTTGCATTTATATGCAACTCTTATATAAAATGGTGGAATGAAAGGGCAAACAGGCAGATGTCTCTCGTTCTTTTTTCAATCTTCACTCTCTTCTCCCTAAAAATAACAATGTTTTGCAGCATCACAAAACATGAAACTGGATAATGAAACACAAATGGAAATTGCAAGATCAATTCTCCCCAAAGAACTAAACTAACTAATGAAATTCTCCCCAAAGAACTAAACTAACTAATGATAAATGCCATTGAATTACAATTGGAATAGGAGGGGCGGAGTTTGGATCTAAGTTGTTCAAATAGAGGTTTGGTTTCTTAGGTGATTGGCTGATGTCAGAAGAACAGGGAGGCAGACCTGCAGGCAGCAGGTCCTAAATCCTTAGAATGGCTATGGTATTTGTAACCAATTTATTCTACTTAGGAACAAAGTAAATAATAATAAAAACAACAAACAAAACAAAACAAACAACAACAACAAAAAAGCAAAACAAAAAACACACCAAAACCCAAAAACCTAAACCAAACAAAAAACGTTGTTGGGTGGTCTTTTGTTTCTTTACATTGAGAGGAAAAGAAAGGATCTGGTAACTGTAATAACATAGTATGGCAACAACCATAAAATACAATGACTGCAGGCAAAACATGTGTTTGTGTGTAGGAAAGAAACAAGAATGGGGAAAAAAATACCTGTGGAGAGTAATGGAACTACAAGAAAAGTGATCTACAGGAAACCAGCAGGAAAATAGAAGAGAGCTCAGCGCCAAGAGCCCCTGTGTGCTGGAAAACTACAGAAAAATTCAAGGAAAAAGAAAAGGTGAGGTTTTGAGGAAAAAAAAAGAATACCAGGAGGAACTAAGAGTAGAAAACATTGTGAAATGAAAGCAAAAGATAAAACAAGCAAAAATATGTTAAGATAAAAAAAAAAAAAGTGTGAAGAATGATGAAAAGCAGGCAAAAAAAAAGTACATTCAGAAGGAGAAAACAGCTGGAAAATAACTATCACAAAAGTACAAAATTAGAAGTAATACTTTAATCATTTGCCATAAATTACTTTTGAGACACTAGAGCAAACAATCATTAATTGGTCATATTTTTGCTGGAGAACAAGGAATGTTTTAAATATTACATATGACTTTGAGTTTCAACATAGAGTATTGAAAGTATTTTGGAGTTAAATATTTGCAAAACACGTAGCATTAGCACATATTGCTGAGGGTTAAATATGAATATCAATATTTGATGAGAAAGATAGACTTCCTATTGGGACTTTTCATATATCTTCATTTGAAGTCATAAGATATATAAATTACTGTAATTAATATTTATTTCAACTCTCCTCTTCTTTGTGTCTTCTTAATATCTTAACTTCTGGACACCTGAAAAAATTACTTTTTTTTTTTCTGTTTAAGATCACATTGTGGACCTTCTGTTTATAAAGAAAAGGTTTTAAAGTACTGACATTTCTAGAAGGAAGTATTCAAATAAAAATAATGCTAACTGTAAAATTGAAAATATGTATAATTAAAAGAGAGTTATTTTTGGGAGTTGATACATTATTTTTGAGCCTTCAAGTGAATTGTAATGGCAGTCTCAATAGACATAATAAAATTCAAAGCATACACAATTGCAAGATATAGATGTACCACTCTACTTACACTCCTAGACTATTGATTTTTATTTTTTTTTTTTTATTTTGGTTAATGATGTGAAAAGAGAAGTGGATTTCTTTTTTCCTTCATTCAAAGGAAAAGGCAGGTCAGTTTCTTTGTTCTGTTTTCCTTCAAAGTATGTTAAGACACCTAACTGCCACTAGAGAATTTTAAAATCCTTACCAGGAAAGAGATCTTATGTTTTCATTTTTTTCAATATGAAAATACAACTATTCAAGGGACAACTTATAGCTTCTCTAACCACAAAAAAGGTCTTTGCCCTAGAATTTCAGTGATCTCTGACTTTAATTTTAGCTCTGTCTCCATGTCGTGTCTTTCAACTAAAGTAGATACCTCAGTAAGTCATCCTGTAGAATGATGACCACCCAAGCATCATCATTCTATTGTTGACAGTCTGAAACACTTAAAAAAATAATCTTTTAAAATTTATAGAGTCTTAGAGAAGAAAAAAAAAAAAGCATTCTCTGGCATGTTTAGGGTTTGTTTTATGTACATAAGAAAAAAAAAGAAAGTTTTTGTGTCATCTTCATCAGTCTATGGGGCCAGAAGGAATCTTGGAAACAAGTTACAAATAAATAAAAAACAGGAAACACACTTTTTTTTTTTTTTTGATACCACAATTGAAATAAAAAATGTACTTTTTTGACACCCAAGTAGATGGATATCTCCAATTAAATCCATTTTGAGTTTTAAGAAAATATCTTCTGTTCTCATTAGTATCTTCAGAATATGAAATTTAAATATAATGGGAAAAAGTAAATCTTTCTGAGTATAACCTGAAAATGAAAAAGAGAGAGAGAAAAGGGAAAAACATCTTGATTGTGCTTAAATGAATCTATGTCTTCAAGCATGATCACATTGCTTTCAGTCATAGCAGAAAAGTTCTCATTCATGCTAAATATCTAAAAATGTAAAAACATTAATACAAAAATTCAGTAAAATTCAGCATCTGCCTACAAATGCTTGATTGATTCCTATTGTCAAGGGATTTTTTTTAAGCAATGTATCGTTTTGCAGATCTGCTGCAATACCTTGAGATGAACATTGCTCTGATAACTAAATTGCATTCTGTCCTGAATTCTCTGATTTCTTTCACCCTTGTGATTATATCATGAGTCTTGTTATACTTGATATTTAATTTAAATATTCTCTTCCTGGTGATGTAAGAATGGGTCTCAGCTTTCACAAAGATAAAAAAGAAGTGTTAAGAGGGAAAGAGGAAAAGTTAAGACATCACAATTAGAAAAGCTGAGTTAAAAATCCTAAGAGGGAAAGGATTTTTTATATCCTACAAATGGGACTAAATATGGCTGTTTTGTCACAGGTATGTAATTTTCTACAAATGGAGTCACAAAGGGATCCTGCCTTTTACAGTTAAAGTGTCGTGTAATCAAGATGACTGCAAAGCTGCAGAGGCAGGCATCTGGACAGGCTGAGTGAAATGCAAAGCAGCTCAGTGCAGAACAGTTAGGGAGAGGCTGACTGCAGTGGCATAACCTTCCTGAAACTCAGAGCAGAACCATCTATTCCAGAGGGCAGTTATGTCACTTCCAAAGTGAATGAATTAAAACAGAATTAGATACTGTGCAAGTGGAGAAATGAATTTTATGGGTGCATATGAGGTATTTGAAAAACAGTTCATATGAAGACAGTGGCAGTATATGGTCCTCTATTGTCATCATTATATGTTAACCACTTCCTGATGAAACTTAGTATTAATAAGTTAGTTTTGGTTTTGTTTTCTTTTTCACAGAACCTCAGTTCCTGCTTAGTAAGAAAAAAACCTCCATTTTCATTTTGGATAGAAACATCAGAGCATTAAAAATAAAATAAAAAATAATTAGGATAATATAAATGTATTTAGTAAATATTTCATCTTCACAATGACACTACTAGTGAAATTAGATCGTTTCCAAGTATTCTGCCACCTTTACTCACTGAAACCTTTACTTACCTTAACACTAGGGAAATGGAAGAATAAGACTTTTAAAAATAATGAATAAACCATTTGTCACTACACGTTATCAGGAAGACTCAGGAGGATTCCAAAGCTAAAAGATGAGACCATTTAAAATTCAAGAAAAGAGAGTTTATTGCAAAGAAGTAGCAAACAAGAGAAAAACAAACCCAAGAGAAAGGAAAAAAAGAACCAAGCAAACCCCAAGGCAAGTCCCACTCAGTCATGTGTTACTCACACAGTTACTGTACATACCAACCCCAATGTACTCAAAACCCCCAGTATGACTGGCTGCTGCATCCTTGTGCTTCAGTAGGCTTAACACATTTAGTGGACATGCCAGCAGAGGCAATACTGTCCTCATTGCCAGCACACGCCTCCACCTGAAGCAGGAACTGTCTCTTTTTTATACACTCTGTCTGTGACGTCTTTCTGGGCGTATGTGGCCAGCACACACCCAGGTGGAGTTCTCCAGTCCTTTCCCCTATTATGTAACTGGAAATCCCCCAGCAATTGTTCAGTGTATATCAGGGGTCTTCCTTTCTGGGTCAGTAGTCGTTACCTCATCAGCCTCCTTTTCCCCTTGACTCATCCTTGTCTGGCTGTAGGCAAGTAGCCAGGCTGTCAAACAATTCCAGTGGACACAGGCTGCTTCTCCTTCAAGGCCAGAGTCCCAATTATCAGTTCTTCTTTTCCATAACTTGGCAAGAAAAGAACAGACTTGCAGGTGGCAAGGCCAGACATGGACCTAAATAACAGCATCTCATCATGCACAAATACAATACAGAAGTACTAGAATAAAGCAGTCACAGGTAAATGATTTCTAATAGACATGGTACACAGCCATACTAAAGCAAAAGAAAAAAAAAAAAAAAGATTAGTCCACAGCAACAGTCAAAAAAACTCTTTTTCCCTTCCATATTGACTTAACTATTCCACAAACATTCAAAGGGTTTAAAGAAATAAGAAGCCATAAATACTTGGTTCTTGTATTTGGTTTATCTTGAAATTCAGAGTTTGATCTTTATTTGTTATAAAGTTCAAAGAAATTATAAGTCTTCTGATCATTCTAAACTCATTTTTTATGTTAACAGGTCACTTACAGATTTTATTTGAGCACTTTAAAGTATTAATCCAGCCATGCAAACATTTAGACAAGAAAATATATTCAATTTCTGTTCTGTATTTTGGACCTTTACACTTGAACTACACTTTATACTTCTTCACAGGAGTTTAATCACTGGTGTTGGATCTCTGTTCAACGCATTACAAAATTCTATTTTCCCATGGGTGGGACCAGAGAAAAGATATTTAGAAAATTCTGCTGAAGTTATAAAGGGTTGTCACAGACCAGATTTATATCTCACTGACTGATGGGTTGAATCAGCCATTTTGTGTGTGTGTGTGTGTGTGTGTGTGTGTGTGAGGGTAGGTGACCGGACCTCCAGCACAGTAACCACATGGTCAGCCGGGATGGCCACTGAGGTTTGCAGCCACATGGCGTGAAGGCTACATGAGACATCTGTCGGTAAATAAGGTCCATCTTGTAACCCACCCACACCACATCTTCTGGAGCCTCTGTTTGGCTGCAGCATCCCTCATTTGGCTGAGGGCAAAGTGGGTGGTCAGTGAACCAAAGGTCCTGCTTAGAGGGAGGTAACACAATAGCTGGAGTCTATAAACAGGCATGCAAAAGGTCTCCATCAGGCCCTTGTCTGCTCTCCTGATCTGTTGGCATGTGACCTAAGTGGTAACTATGTTTTCCACTTTATTCTGTTTTCTCTTAATCTCTCTTCCCTTTTTGTTTTCTTTCTCTTGGGGGTAACTTAAACACTTATTTTCTCTAAGTTGTGGGTACCTCACTTAAGTTGCATGGTGTTTGTTTGTTGGGTGTAACAAAAGTTCCTTACTATAGCAATGCTTGCTAGTCTCTGTAATCTGTTCTAATCCTTTTGTAAAGTTGCATGTTGCTCCTGTAAAACCCTTTTTGCTAAAATGCCTACATTCTCATCAGATTAAAAGA
This sequence comes from Xenops minutus, assembly GCA_035221455.1. Taxonomy (NCBI): domain Eukaryota; kingdom Metazoa; phylum Chordata; class Aves; order Passeriformes; family Furnariidae; genus Xenops; species Xenops minutus. The sequence continues at coordinate 81,826,516 of JAWWEE010000074.1, read as the reverse complement.
AATCTCTTAGGAAAAAATGTGTCGTTTTTCTCCAGACACGAATTCAAGGTACCAAAAAATCAATGGATTTACAAGGATTTGTGTTGGTGAAATCTCTTGAAGCTTGAAATTAAAGTGTAACACCCAGTAAAGTTGGACCTGGTTGTAACAAATGTTAAAACATTTTTAATTTTATACACCAAAAGGAAAGAGATGAGTGCTCAAGTGTGAAAATGTCCAGTCTAAACTTGTTAGCCAAGGCAGAGTGCTTAAAAAGAAAGAACAAGTACATTATTCCCATAATCATCATTCCTATGTATTTCTCATGAACTAGCAGCTGAAAGATCAGATGATGACTTGCAAGCCCTATTTTTTTGCCTTTTTGGGGTCAGTATAATTGTGGACATTTCTTATGGAGCAAAGCCAGATCAGAAGAAATTGTCACTCAACTTTCCACTGAGTATGTTAAAGGGAATAGTGAAGGAACCTAGAATTCTGAACAATACTGTATAAATTTAATTTTAATTATCTAAACCAAAAAAAAAAGTGGAAAAAAAATCCACTATTGCAACAGTGTGGTGGAACACTCCCCCTTCCTGTTCCGTCCCGGCCACGTGTTCTCCGAGATGCCCAAGGAAAGAGACACACAGAGACTGCAGGAGGGGAAAGCAGAGAGAGCATTTATTCACCTGGTCAGGGGTATTTAAGGGTTTTAGGGGACATTAGTTACTAACCAATAGAGATCTAGGGATAACAATCAATGGGGAAAGGGTTAACTAAGGACCAATAGGGGGGCTTCACATAGTCCTGCCAAGGCAAATTCCTGCGTACTAGGATAGGGAGACAAGAGTTCTCAAGGAATTTTGTGAAGGTGATGCCAGAAAAACGGCTGATGAATAACTGTTTAGAGACAGAGTTTTAGTCCATAAACAGCAAGGTATTTATTG
>JAWWEE010000074.1:81797402-81825490 GCA_035221455.1 Xenops minutus | reverse complement strand
GTTGCTGTCTTCCTTTTTGCTTTTCTTCTTATTCTTCTTTTTCCAATTCCTGTAATCCTCTGACTGTACTCCCACAGAGGAGGGCCAGAACCTCAACAGGACTGCAACTGTGACCTCCACAAGACTGCGACCATCATCCTCATCAAGAGGTTTTCCTTTCCTTTTACTTGGTACTCAGTGGGACCATGTGGCACTCAGCACAGGGGCTAAAGAACACCATTCAGTTTGTGCCCCAGGATGCTGGGTTGTACATCGATTTTTTTTGTGAGTTAAAACTTTTTTTTCTGTATCATTGTATTTATTGTAATCTTTTTATTAAATTGTAACTCTGACTTGTAATCTCTCAAGTTGGGTTCATTTCTTCTGCTGGTTTACTTTGAAACAAGCACATAAATTTATATCTTAAAAATATATGTAGAAACAAAGAAAACAGAACTTATTTACTGCAGACTCAAAAACATAGGAAAAAAATGTTTAAAATTAGTAAAAACCATACATCCAAGGGTTTTTTCTTTCCCATTGCCTGAGAAACAGACCCTGACCATTTCTGAATCAGTACCATTGATATAGTTGGTAATACTTCTGAAGCCAAGACACAGAGACCTGGGGACATAAAGATGTTAAAAAAAAAAAAAAATCAAACAAACAACATAGCAGGAATTAAGTAGAGACAGAAGAGCAAATAAAAGTGGAAAACAATAGCAAATAGCGTGCAAATGGAATCTAGAAATGTGGGAAAAGAGGAAAGATAAGAAGGAAAGATAAAAAAATAATTAAAAAAAGAACAGGAAAACGAAATTCTTATTATTAGAAAGCATCTAGTATATAATATTCAGCCCATTCCTGCATATTTATGAATATATCTGTAATTTCCTTTTGTTTTAATTTCCATAGCAAATTTCTAGTTTCTAGAAACTTAGAGCCCTAAACAACAAAGTTATAGTTAAAAAATGGAAATAAAGATTGCTTTGAAATATGTGTATTGTCTCATAAAGGAACTTTATGTAATGATTTCCATTTTCTGTGTCTTAACTTTTAATGTACATGTTCTAGGATCTTCATTTAATTTTAAAACACCAACAGACTATCTTCACATTAAAATATACTCTTCAAAAAAAAATCACATTCTTGTGTGTCTTTTGTATTTAGATACAATTCTGTAAACAAAACATCTATTAATACCAGTGTTAAGCAGCAATGACAAATGTACTGTAAGCTATGGATAGAATATGACCGAAGGATACTAAAATATGAAATTTCTGAACATGGTTAGGCAAAATAAATCAAAATAAAAACATGAAATAGCATAAAGAAATTGAGATAAACTCTCCAGTAATCCAAACAGAAGAAATGCGACAAAGCTTAAGAACGTGAAGATGCAAATATTGTAGTATTTAATGGATTGATAAACCATTCAGAATTGCTAAAAACCTACATGAGCTTAAATTCTAGGGAAAAAAACCAAAAAAACACCAAGTTGGAATAATGTTCAGAAGATATGAATTGAAAATCCCATCTCACAGCTCAAGTCCCGCAAGACCAATTGATGACTAGTGTAAGAACATGATTCTTTTAATTCCTCTGTGAACAGGGAAGCAAAACCCTCATTTTTCAAAAGGCAAATTAGGAAGATCTGGAAATTACAGACAAGTAAGTCAGTCACACCTCTGTGTCTGGCAAGATCATGGAGCAGGCTTTCTCTATGTAAACTTTTTAATATAAATATGTTTCCCATGGAAAAGTGTTAATCAACCAATAATCATTTTTCAGGGTTATACTTCATCTTTATCAAGTATTAAATCATACCTTCATTTGCCAAAAATTCAATGCAATTTTTCTTTTAATCCCAAACTCATTGATTTAGCATCAGATAATTAGGAGTATGCATGTATAAAGAAAATACAAGGGAATTCCCCACATACACTTGAATTGCACAGCAAAACAGAAAAAAAATAATTAGGCATTTTTTTTACAGGTATTTTTGTTTGTTGTTTTTTGTTGTTGGGGGCGGGGGTTAGGGAATAAATGGCTGTTACAAATGTGCAATTTTTTTGCTCCATATAGCAAATTAAACAGACAAACAAAAAAAATGAAACAACAAATTTTGGTTGAAAGAACTGAGGTAATTAATAATCACTCTTGCAAAATATAATGCTGATGAAAATACTTTATTAATGGAAAAAAAAAAAGAAACAAAAAAAAAAGAAAAGCAGTCTTTTGCCAAAGTCTGTGGGCTATATTCACTGTAACATCAGTGAATACTGGACAACCATTCAATTTATTCTGGAAACCTTAGAGCAAAGGACTAGTCCAAATACACTTAAAAACCTTCAAACCTCTGAGTGTACTTAAATTTAAAGGCTTTTCACAAAGCTTAAATAATAAAAGAAAATATCTGACTTTAACAGATATGATCCTGTTTCTGGTGACTCTAATAGATGAGTTATAAAATTGTGTCCACTCGTTTTATTTTGAGAATGACTAATTTACTACTTAAAAAAAATGACAGAAATAAGATATCGCAGAAGTTATTTAACTTTATAAATTTGAAATTATAGCTAAGCAGCAGAGAGTGTGATGAAAACTAAAAAGGTATTGAAATGTATTGGCTTTTCCTGACATTGGTGCAAAGTACTGAAGATATTTATTATTTGCTAAAATATACTAAAAAGTGAATTTTAATGAGCTTCTAAACAAACTTCATAACATTGTTCAAATTCTACTAATAAGTATGATTCTAATTAACTTCTCATAAGTAAAACTTATGAAGTTTTTTATCTCAGGAACTTTTTCATATAAGCTGCCTTTTTTGTTCTCTATCATTAAAATTTTAAATAGATTAATATCTGAAATTGTATGTTAAATATGTTTACTATAGATACTCAGAAAATTCCAGGACAAAAAAGTCACACTAAAATTCTTTGAAAATAATTGAGTTTTCCAAATCTCTATGCTCAGACATGATTTATAAATATTACCAGAACCAAAGTTATTAAATATTTAGATCAGATATAAAAAAAAAATACAGCTGTAGAAGTAATACAATTGCTATCACTCTGCTACTGCAGTTTAAGCTAAAGAATTTTCTTTGATTTATAAGGAAGTATTTTGATAATGTTGCACTAGGCTCTTCTATATTAATATCCTTCCATTTCTTTATCCCGCTTTTGGTGATGTCTTAATGCTAATCACACCCACATATTGGCAAGTTTGGAGAACACTAAAAGAAAAACCACAACAACCTGATTTTTATTATTTTCTTCAGGAAGCATGCAACATTGTGTATCAACAAAAATGCAATGCCATGTTTGTGGTTTTGTGGGGGTTTTTGTGTTTGTTTGTTTGTTTGTTTTTGTTTTTTAGGGGGAGGGGTTATGTAGAAGGGATTTAACCACTGCAATTTATTATTATTATTATTATTATTATTATTATTAACACAAAACTGAGGTGTGATAAGTTGAGAGGTCAAAATGGAATAGGAAGAAAAAAAATTCAATTGGTTTAAAAACAAACCAAAAGTCCCTCAACAGCAAAACAAAAATAACCAGAGCTGTCTGCTCTGAGCAGTGACACTTCTCAAAGTTACTCCTTGAGGCTGAGAGAATCCTTGCTATAAGGGGTTCTCAGTAAGTAACTAACAGCATGCTGAACTCTGAAAATGTAGCTAAAATAATAATAAATAATTATAAAAGACTGATTATGCACATATAACCCTTTAAACATAAACTATTGATCAAATCTGGGACTAAGACTGGATCTAGCCATACCATCTACCAACTGAGAAAGAGTTTAGAAAGCAAGGGCTTCCTTTTAAACCTCACAACTCAATGATAGAGTCTCCCTGACAGCTTTATCTGACCTTGTCCTCTATGTGGTACATAGTCATGTGTGCCTTGCCATCGAATCTTATTAAACCACTGTCATATTTACCATTGACCTTTGTTAACTCACTTGCTTATATGAATAAAGTATCTTGTTCCTTCTCTTTTATGAGCAAAGTGTATGTGAAGTGCATCACTCGATCCATGTCAATTGTAAAAGAAAAATAACTGTAAAAGTCCCTAAATTAGTGTTCAGGACTTAATCCAATAGAAGACTGAAAGCATGAAAAGACTCTGTGAGTCTTTCTCTAAGAAGTACAACTCAGTATTTTTGATACTCTACTTGGCCCGGGTTCAGGCTCTTCCTCAAGGTTCTTCTGTCCAGACAAGCAGTCACTTCCCATTGTGGGGGTAATAGGAAGGAAAACGTCGACACATGCATAAGATTTCAAAGCTATCTGTTCCTCTCCAGGAAACTTTCATGAAATGTAGGGCTAGTGACTTAAACCAAACTTTATAGAGGGACTTTTTTCAACGTATATTTTAAAGGAAGAAATTGCAGGTTAATTCATATACAACTGAAGGCAATGGAACTGTGATCTAAAATACAATGTAATTTAGGTTTATAATTAAGATCTAAGACTTTAATCTCATCAAGTCCATGAAAAAAATATATTTCTATTTCTAAGGGCATTTACTGCAAACAACTATGAAATAAAATATCCTTTAAAGATAGCATATGAAGATTACTGTAACAACAAAAACCCCTCCAAATCTACATGCAGTGAAAAAAACCCTGACAATCCCAATCCAGAAGTATGTTGCTGGCATAGAAACTGAAAATTTAGATAGCAAACCATGGTCAGACTAGTCCTGTGCTGTTCTAAGCTCTAATGAGATTCAAAGCTGGACTGAGATATGTAAGACTTCTGGAAATAAAAGGTTAAAATCATATCTGAATTAAAAACAAAACAAAACAAAACAAAAGACACATTTTGAATAAGAGGATTTTGAGCAGAATACAAATTTACAAAGCAATATGTTAGAGACTAAGTATCTAAAGATGAACCAATTTTGTATCTGTTTAAACTGGTGTTTATTAATAGCCACATTTGTCTAACATTCTATACAATGCAGTAAATATTGCTGTGTGTTAAACTTAGTATTCTCGTTCCATGTGACTTAAAGCCAAACTTGCTGATTTTTTTTTTCATTTTTTTCAAATCTCTACTACATCATTATAGATGGGATTAAATTTATGTTTGAAATTAAGTTTAAGGAACACTGAATATGTTTCTTGGGTATCTCTTTGTCACTTCCTCAATAAGCAGGTTTCTTTACTTTCTTTTTTTTCCAAACAATACTGCATTTCTCTTTTTTAAAAGTCACCCCTCTCTCCCCCCACTCCCGCTTCCTTTCCTCGTTATTTCATACCTGCATGATCAGTTTGCTTCAAATCTCCTCTTTTCCCCCCACATTTCTGTTGAATTTCATCAGGTTTTGTAATTGTCTGCATCCTCGATTCCCTTTTCTACCCCATCTTCTTTTACTAGGTGTGGTTTTCCCATAAAGAGGCGGCTTAGATTCTCTGAGGTGGATGACACAATTTTCAAAGGCTAAGGTGAATCATGAGAGTGTGACATTTGGTGGATTTCCGTGAAAAAAAATTTCATCAGAGAACTCAGCTTTGCAGTTTGATATGCACAACACATAGCCTTGATAAAAAAAACCCTCCAAAGTTATTAACAAGTCTCCTTCAGAAAGTTTCAGCATCCATGGAAAAAGTTCTCTTTTTAACCTCAAGCTGTAAAAAGCAAAGCTAGTTTTTCCTCTAATGAAGACAGGAGCTGTTGGATTAAGCAATTAATTTACTACTTAAGCCTCACTGACATTTCCTCACTGTGCATCTTGACAACCCCTCCTGTGAACTTAACATCACCTTCACAAGTTTCCCTTAGAGACCAGCATTATCATGATAGGAAACCAGAAGTGAATATCAACAACAGATGAGTTAAAACTGAAAGCTTCCACTTGATCCGTCAAGTCCTAGCCACAACCCATAGCTAATTTGGTCAGCAATGCCTCAGCCCTTCAGAACAAAGCACTCAAACATAATGCTGCTGAGCCTTTGCTTGTCAATTTTGGGTTTTAACAATTTTTTGTTAACTCATGAAACAAACTTATAATTTATAGTGAATACTCTTTTCTCTATTCTCTTAGTCCAACTGGTGTCCTAAATTCAACTTGCTATTAAATTAGGTTATAAAGTTTTTTTACATATTCTGTTTAAAAAAAAAAAAAAAAAAAAAAAAAGTTGATTTTATAAAGCATGGTATTTTTTTCTCAAGAAAAACACATCATAAGCAACAGATTACTTCATTCAGTTCCTGGTAGAAAAACTGCAAGGATATAAAACTGAAATTATAACTTGGACATAACCCATCCTTTTGACACATAAATAAATGGCAACTATTAAAGTTGAGTAAGACAACTGACTTGCCTTTTTTCATCAGTGTTCAACAGCAGAAACTTCATTTTAATTGGTTATCAAATTCTAGGCTTGGCAAACATGCATGCAGATAGAAAATTTAAATTAAAAAGCAAATGTGTTATAGTTTAATACCTACTGTCTATTAGCAAAAAACATGTTAATGTGGGAAAGCACTTGTACAGTTTGTCTGAAATAAACAAGGCAAATATGGAGCTTTGAGAATTCAAGCAAAGAAAAGAAAGAGATTGCAAAAAGAAAATTAGAGTCTTCATGTTTCAAAACAATTTCAACATAGGAGGAAAAACATGAAAAAAAAAAAAAGGAACTGGAAGGTTTGTAGAAAATAATCCAGTAATTATAAAAGTAGAAGATGGTATGTAGTAAAATTGACATGAAGAAAAATACTAGAGAAGTTTGGGGGAAACTGCATTATTGGAATGAAATAATAATAATAATAAAGCTCCCAAACAAACAAACAAAAAACCAAAACAAACAAAAAACCCCAAACAAATGAAAAAGGGATGTAAGCTGCAAAATGTTCTTTAAATTACTAGAAACTTATGTATTGACTACCTAGTTATTCATCTCCAGATGCCTAGTGCCTTGTATTTTTCTTCTTCAAGGCCTGGAAGCGTGGGTGTATGTAAGAGAATAAACACTTTTGATTCCAAGATCTAGGTTATTAGGGGAAGAGAGAGAAGTGTCTCCTTGGACAGTTTTAAGTCCAAGGAACCTTTTAGGATGAATTAGTTCTCTAATGAAATGAGTGTTTTCTTGGACGAATGGCTTATGTTTGTCCTGACACTATATCCTGAAAGCCCAGAAACTCATCATTTTACTCTTTCATAAATCCTGAAAACTTTGTTTGATTCTAATTTACTGTGTTTGGTTTCCTATTTACCTTTTCTTTGCCTTTTCACTTTGCAAATTGTATTTGAAAGATTTACCTTTATCTTCCAAGTTTTACTTTTCCCTCTGGCACATACAAAATCATTCTGAAAGGCCTATGCACAATCTGAACAAAAGCAGCAGGAAAAAATTTGAATATTTTTTCATTTTACATTTAGTTTTTGTTAATTGATCTTTCTTTATGAGTTTTTTTCAGTCATTTTAAAATTTGAAACATCTGAGTTATTATATCTAAGCATACAAAAAGTATTCTTAAATGTGGTGTCTGTTATACTTTTTTCCAAGCATGTGTAGGTGTAAAGCAAATTTGCATGAAAAAACATCACAGAAAGTCAAACAAAACAGAAAATCAAAAAAAGGCCATTCCAATCAAAATACCTTGTTCTTAAAAAGATGAAAAGAAAAATTAAGCCTTTAAAAAACTGCAAGTATTGTTAAAACCTCACCACTCAGAATTCAGCAGCAAAACTCCTACTGAAGCCACTATGAACAAAAATAAGTCTCTGACAACAACTAAAAATTATTTTCAAACAGAAAATTGTAAATGGCTGTGAAGTGTTGCTATAATACTATAATTGGAAGAACATTTTGCAATAAGGTCTCTTATTCACGATTTTCTAACCTAAATAAAACCTAAATTCCTTAAACACAGCTGTACTAGCTGTAAGTCATCCTCCTCCAAAAATTTAGAACTGTCAATTGACTAAAAAGATGTTTTAATTTGAAACATATTTTAAAGAAGATTTTGCACTAAATTGATAGTGTGAATCTCTACTGTGAATCTTCACTGTACTGAGAAAAGAAAATTATTTTCTTCACTGGGAGAAAAACAGTTTATGAATAGAGGAGATCTAGAAAATGAGAGGTTAGAATTATAACAAAATTGAAGAAATGTAGATTAGATATACCACATTATCTATTTCTCCATTAGTTTTGCTAGCTGTTTCTGACCAAATTAATTTTTCCTCATCCTTATTGAAGATAATAAGGCATAAAGCCATAGCAGATAACTGCAAATCAGACTAGTCTTTCTATGTTTCTTACACATTTGAGCTAACATGGATAGCACAGGTGGTCTGTGAATCCAGTCTTCAGTGCAAGCTCAATTCCTAAGCTAACAATGCTCTTAGTTGTTACCCATATTTGTCTAAGGAGACTTCTGTTACTAAAAAATAACAATTCTGCAATGACCGATAAGGTTGAAGAGGGAACAGACTACACCTGTTGGCCAAGGCAGAAGTTTCTTTAGTAACAGAAATGTGACATCTGGCAACACTTAGCATAACTAACATAACACCAAACAATCTACTCTCTCTCTCAATCATATGGTCTCCACACCTGGTTGGTTTTTGTTTGTTTGTTTGTTTTTCGTTTGCTTGCTTGGTTTGCTTGATTGGGGTTTTGATGTTGTTGTTGTTGTTGAGGTTTTTGTTGTTTATTTCCCTTCAGTACCTTCTGAATACAGCTCACTTAAGCTAAAGTTGCTTGTGTTTCATTGTTATTAATCTTCCTTCATAGCAGATACATGCATCAGTCTCCTTCAACTCCCCAATACGGGATACTATTTTATAATTTTGCTAGGTAAGTTAAAGATGATTGCTATATGATTAAGTATAAACTGATGTATTTCAGTAATAAACTCATGCAACACCAAAGACAGGGATTTGCTGTTTCACTCATTTCACATCTTAATAAACAAAAGCAACATGTGCACTGTTTTTATATTTTACTCAGCTGTAGTCTTACTGAAAAAAAGTATGAGGTTTCCCCTTCAGTGTCTTAAGACACAAATATTTATTCTGATAAACCAAAGTTTTAAAAGCCTGATGTTCCCCAGAAAATGATAGTTAATATTTGATATATTACTTCATACTATAATGACAATACTATACTAAGAATTCATGCTCCTCAGACTGTGAAATGATGTATTATTAGACAGTTTCAAAATTTCTTATCAATATTACTACAAATAATTTTGGATATATGATGAAATGCTAAAAAAAAAAAAATTACCAACAAAGCAATGGCTAACAAAGAGGGTCAGCATTTATAGATATGCTACAGTGTCATGGACAACTGTAGTCAATGGCCAACTATCAGGTCTTGTTTCTCTCTAGGCAATCTAATGAAAACAATTTGACAAAACATTTTCCTAATGTATATCCTCTATTTTAACTGAGCAGTGAAGTCCAGATTTGGAGAACATTTCAAAATGCACACTTCCAGAGTTATTATATTAAGATATATTTAAGTCCCATGCTGTACTTAATATAGATCTTGTAAAAGCAGCTGAAAAAGACAATCATTCTTTATTCCAAAAAAAGGCAAGAATATTCTTCTTCTTCCAAGGAATTTGACCTGGTTTTAGTAAAATTACTAGTTTAATATGAAAATATAAAGTACATGAAAGGATAAACCGAAATTTATTCAGTTGCACATTTATTCTTATTAAAACATAATCTTGTGATATGTTATCATGTTCTTTGCTAAATGAATGAGGTATGAAAATTTTAGTTCGCAACACAAGGCAGGATGAAGAGGATGCTGGTTAAAGCATAGATATGTAGTTAAAGTCATAGATGCACTACAATATAGTAAGGTTTTGTGGATTTTTTAGTTTGACTGAGTGGCCATCCAATTTCTACTTTACTCTAAAATTGATGATGGGTATTGAAAAGGAGTCAGAAACCATCATATGACCAGAATTAAGACTGGGAAAAAGCCTGAAGTATTTGACCAAAAATACAGAGTACATTATTAGTCATGTCCATTCAAATTCCGGAGAAAGAATATGCAAAGACAGGTAGTTTAAATAACGTGTAAGGAGGTAAAAGGTTAATGTTCATATTTCCCTAATGAGAAAAAAAATCTATTTTCCTAACCAGAAGACATGGCAAGATCAAACATCGTTGATGAATTTCATATTTTCTGATGACAGCTTTTCTTTATAAAAAAATGCAATGGTACAGGCACTTTTTTTCAGGTAATCTGATCAAAGTTTAAAAAGTGCAGTGGTCTGATTAAAAACATTATTGCTTTCATCTTGTAAACATCTGAAAAACAAAAAAAACCAAACACCTTATCTGGTAATAGTTTTTATTTTCCAGGAGTTTTATCTGCATATAGCAAATAGCATGGTACTAAGAACAAGAAATTTGACTACAAAGAAAGGTAAATGTAATAGGAAAGATAGACAAGCAGATTCAGATATGGATGGAACAGTTACTTTGGTATCAGTGCTATCCATAATAAAAAAACCCCGAAACCCAGATATGGACAAAATCCAGAAAGACTAAACAACAGCAAAGGAATTAATCAAAAGTAAACTAATAAATTAGAGAATAGGCCACAAAAACAGTTTTCTGGTTTCGATTAAAAAAAAAAATCATTTATAAAAAGGTTTGAATAACAGTTTTCTAATAAAGCATTGCACATAGACATATTTTACATATCATAAAAAGAAATCAGTATTACATATTTTGAACTAGGTATTTTTAAATTATGAACTGAATTGTTCACTGAACTTTTATGAGACTTTGGTATCTCAGGGATTTAATGTAAGCAATTCATATCCATCAAGAATAAATATGTTGGTAGAATTTGTGAAAAAACTGAGAGATCAACAAATTGCTATGGGAGAGAGATTTTCTTGTCTGTTCAGTAATGTGGGCTTTGTTGAATGAACATTTTAAAACAGCCAAATGCAGTGTTATAAGCATTTATAATGCTTGTGTACAAAACATAACCTTGCAAACTAAGGATTATATTTTGCAACACTGAAACAGAGAAGTCATAAGCACCTGTTCTACAAAAGATCTCTAGCTAAAGATCACCAAGAGAATATTGCTCAAAAATCATGAAGAGAAATAATCTCTTATGTATTCATAAAGACCAACATTGGACCAGAAACACCATTCTGCCTCTGTGATTTCAAAACCTGATATTGGAAAATTGGAAAGATTTTAGAAAAGTTCAAAATGTTGTTCTATCATCCAGGAGCTGGCTTAGTAAGACTAAATGTAGGATTCAATGGTCATTCACTCACAGTCTATAAGCATATACGGTATAGGCATTATCGTGTTTTTCATAATAATTTCAAATTAAATGCACAGCTGAAAATAAGGAAGCTCTACAGAGCTACATCTGGATTCTTCTACTCATCAATGTTTATAATACTAAACAGAATGGATTTTTAAAATTCTACTCCAAAATTTGTTTCCCTTCTATGGAAATAATCAGTTTGACTTCCTAAGACTTTTATTAATGATTCCCTATTTATTCAGGGAGGAGGCACTTTTAAACACTTCTGTTGATTTGTATTCAAGTGTGGGAATAGACCCACAATATCAGAAGTGGAACAGATCACGCCAGAGATGGGTCTCTGGTGAGGATGAAGAAGTCAACCAAAGTGACTTTTAAATCTGAGGCTTTTTTACTGTATTGTAAACTGGAGTGTTGTATCTTCCCCAGCTCCCTGGAGGAAAACCCCTTACCTTCCTAATTAGTATGCAAGCCTGGCCAGGCCAGGTAAGCCCTTCCCTGATTGGCCTATTGTTAACCCTTCCCCTTGAATCCTGTTGGCTGTGAAGCCTATAAAAGACCTGGCCCGGTGAATAAACTCTTTGCTTTCCTGCTTTCGGAGTGTGTCTGTCTCTGCTACGTCTGGGGACCATGCGGGCCAAACACGTGGCCCGGGGAGGGGACCAGGAAAGTGGGGAGTGAACCCAAATCAGCTGCTGCACTTTAGGTTGACAAATCTTTTTAAAGGTCATGCTTCAGAGGATTGAAATTCTTTAAAAGTCTTGCCTTTAGAACCTTTCTCAATTGGGCTTTGGGTGGCAGAGAAATTTTGTAATAGAATTTAACAGAATACCTTAAAATTCTAATTTTATTTATCTTCTATTGTTTTAGCATTTAAATTCCCATTGAAGACATTTAGCTCTTCATTATGGCTGGGTTACTGATCCTGATCAGAGTGGGAACTTTTTAATATATAATAATTTCCTCAGTGTAACAGATCGTTGTAATATACTGTCACAAAGACTTATTAAAAACATGTGTTAAAGTATGAATAAATCAAATTAATCAATTATAAAGCACTACTGGTAAGTTGGTATGACTAACATTCATCCTGCATACATCCACATTTCAAACACAGGACACTTTTGCACATTCCAACATACATATTCATGTATACAGATATATGCACATATACTCTATCACATTATCGCATTTTGCAAGTAAAGATAATAGCTAACTTACATGTTAAAATCTTATTCTTATTTCCTCTGTCTTCCCTTCTCAATAGAGTTACAGATTAAACGGCATCTGGGAATATTACCCTTAAGTGTCAGTCTTATTTTTTCCTGCCAATCTACTGATAGCTTGATATGTTTTATTATTTATGTTGATAAGAATTAATGACTTTTTAGACTAGACACTGCAGCTTACTAGAGTTGTTGCCCATAGAGTCATTTTGATTTTGATTGGTAAGAATTTTAGGGATTTTCTCTGGGATGCTTTGACATTTCTTGTTAACATTTTGAGTCCAAGACACACTGTGCACAGATTTTCTCATGAAAGAAAAAGTCTTGAGCCTGCAATATCAGGATTGTGAGCAATAATCAAAAATGGAAGGAACTGAGTATGTAAAACTACTTAATAAGGGCCTGGGCAAGCAAACCCTAGACCTCATAAAGTAGATTTAGAAGCAAACAAGTTTCTGCAATGCAAAGAAAGTAAGGGAAAAAAAAAATACCTACCACTTTAACATCTTACCCAGCCCCCTTTTGAACCTGACACAATGCTCTCCTATAACTGAAACATTAGATGGCACTTGAAATCATGACATCTTGGTTCTAATTTTTTGAAAATAAAGGTGATCGGAGCTGTAAAGATCTGAATCCTTACATGCAGGCTGCTGTAGTAGATCCTGTAATCTCAGAAAAAAGTATCCCCATCTGGCCCCATCTGCCCAAAAGAGGCATAAAAAAATATCCATGAACAATGCATATATACACTGGATGCACTTCACCAGCATTCTTCTTGGATCTATTTTCAAGCTGACCCCGTAACATCTTCACAAGAAAAGCTTCCACTTTCTACCAGTGAAGGAAACTTTGTATGTATTAAGTAGAGAAGTGCAACAGCTATCCCAACATCCTGCCCTGTGCCTGGCCTTCTCCTGGTGCAGGTAGAGCACTTCTGATACTTTTTCTGCAATGCATAACTTCCTTAATATTACAAAGAATTATGGGATTTTTTTTAATCAATAATAAAAGTAGAGGTAACTTTCTGAACTTTCAAAGCTGGCTATTAATCTCACAGGGTCATTATTTTAGCACTTTAGCACTATTTCTCAGTCTTACCTATGAATCCTATATATCACAATGTACCATACCATATCTGGAATGCTAATATAAATTACCCCATTTTCTTTTTACTGTCCTGCAAATGGTTTCTAAAACTCTACTTATAGATTGTCATTAATTACAAGGAATATGTGAATAGATTCACATTCCAGAAGACATGTAGCTTTTGTGTTTTAATAATTTTAAAATCCTCTTTTTTTCTCAGCTGGATGTGGTCATGCTACTTTAAGGGAGGATCAATCTATTTTCCAGATTAAAAATCAATAAAAGAAAACAACCCTAAGACACCAAGAAGGCTTCTCATATGAAGAGATCTTCTATGCACTTTGTATATACTTATTAGCAGGAAAGACAGTATTACCAAAATTAAAAGCAGAATTACTCAGAAGTATTTCCTTAGAGCAACAGATATCTATCCTCCTTTTTTAAGAGGAAATTCATATAATGTTTCAGGTTTGGATTAAACATCTTGATTATATCAAAGTGAGGAGTGACATTATGTCTGAGGATGCACCAGGGAACCACTGCTGAGGGTTTCCACGTTAACCCTGGACACACAGACCTTTTCATGAGCCTCAAGCAGACTTGAAAATGAGTGTTGGGGTCCAGTGGCATCATGTATTACTTCATCATAAATGCTCATAAATCATAGTATTAATGCTATCTTGACACTATGTAATGTGTCTATAAAATTCTTGTAATCTGTGCAACCATTGCAGAAATTTCTGAAAGTATGACTCTTTTGACAGGGCAGAAGAAATCAGTGGATGCAAACCCCCTCCTTTCAAGTAACAGCAGGTTGCAAAGGAAAATGGTTCCTAAGCAGAAAGTTATGTTAGCAAAACCTGAAATCATGCCTAAAGCTGTTTTTCTTCTAGAGAAGTATCTTATTCTGTCAAGATTAACCACCAATATACACATGGTTGCAGATGGTGCTGAGGTAGGAGAAAACAAAAGTAAATGTCAGCAGTTTAGTCAGATGAAAGCCAACAAGGATATTTAAGTTTTCTTGTCCGGGTTTTGAGAAATGTTTGGAAAAGATTTTTTTTATTTTTTTAAATAAGCAACTGATAAACCAACTAAATTTATCTTAATCTTATTTTAAACAGTGATTGAATCAGAATTATTTTAATATTCCTCTATTAACAGGGCACACTTTTGTCAACTTTACCAAATGGCAGTATTACAGATATGTGTTTTATATTTGTAAGAGGAATTAACCTCTGTCTTTTTGATATGTTTCTACAAGGTTCTCAATTTCATCTTCTGAGCTTAAGCCAGAATATGGATAGATAAATCTGCTGTGTTCTCAGCAAGTACTGAGACTAAATATACCTCAATTAGTCCAAAATAATAGACACTTGTTCCAACTTTTCCAGCTTTTTCTTTGACATTTCCTTCTGCCCTGGCTCAATATGTGCAACAACTTCATATTCATCCCTTCATAACTGTGCCACCAGAATCAGTTGATTCTCTTTGAGCTCTGTTCCTTCCAGCATGCACAGTGATGAGTCATTCCTTCCAAACAAATGGAGCCCTATCCATGTAAAATTCCTGTAATAATTACTAGAATCAACTTCTAAACTGGATATCCTTAGGGAACTTTTACACACACACCCCAACACAGTCTGTTTTTTGAAAAAGGTGTTAAAGACTTGCCAATCACCTGACATTCCTTTGTGCTCTCGGTATGGCACAATCTGCTACACAGCTCCACTGAGGACTCCTGGATGTGGGTATGTCAAACTTGCTGTGGCAAACAACAGATGTGTGGACAGCAAAACTTGTACTGAGTACCTTGGTGACTTACTTGGCACAGTGTGAAGCATGTAGTACAAATATTGTTGCTCATTTAAGTCAATATGTGGCCAGTTTTTGAAGACGTTGCAGACAGGTGAATTCAGATGTTGCATTCAGAAAAAAGTAGTGTTTATCCAACTGCTCCTGAATCCACAAAGCCCTATTTTTCCTTCTTCACAATAAAAAATTTATATGGTTGTACACACAGACAGACACACAAACACAAGTAAGGAACATAGCCACACCCATTCAAAGAAAAACAGGGAAAAGATGTGTGTGGCTGAGTTTACCAACTCCTTCATTTAGCTATAATTTACTAAATTGCACTGTGGCTAATCTCATTTACTTGAAGCTGCAAGAAGCTTTTACACCTTTCAGTTTATTCGCATAACTTTTTAGAGAGTTTTTGTTACAAAAAACCCCAAAAGTTTTGGTTAAAGGTCACATATCATACCTATGTTTTATTCAAATAAAATATCCAGAAAAAAATAAGGAAGTAAAACTGGTCTTTTTTACCTAACAAACAGAGCTGCTATACTTACCTATATTTGTACTTAGGTGTGTCAGTTCTCATAGTAATGTTTTAAAAACGTATTTTAGAAGTTGATCAGTGCTTTCAGACAAAACTTATTAGCACTTTTCTTTCAATGTATCTTATTTTGCACCATATTTAGAAGAGGTCAGAGTACAGACCATTTCCAATATCATATTTGAAATATACAAATCTCTATAATGGACCACTTGATTAAAAAAAAAACAAAAACAAAACCCAACAAAAAAACACCTAATAGTTTTTCTCCCAGAGTTTTACTTCAGCACCATAGTGTACCTTTATAAATGTATTATCATAAGCATTTTGACAAAAAAAAAAAAAAAAAAAAAAAAAAAAAAAAAAAAAAGGAGAACTGCATTTAAGTCAACTATGTTCATTCAGCTAAGGCACAAAAAGAACACATGGCCCATACGAGTTGCAGGACATATTGGAAATTAATATCTCTTTCACATTAAACAGGGACCTGCATCTCACTCTTATTAGCTTCAGTCAGGGACAGATTAAGAACTGTTGTGTGCAACTAAACTTAAACAAGATAGAGGTAATAAATAAAATGGAAACTATTCATAGAGTGTACTTCCTCAATATCATGCTCACCAGAAGTTGGTCTTTCCTCAAGCAAATTAATCAGTACATGAACTTTTCCTTGCTGTTGGATGCTTGAAATATTAATGTTAACTCAATTTCCTTTCACATTTGACAAAAATTCTTGACTTTTACACGCAGGCTGGTATAGATTGTAGTAATCCACAGACTCATGCTCTCTCAAAATGATCAATGCAGTGAAACTTGGCTAACAATATGAATTGAAATTGCAAAATACGTCTTTACATTGGTAGTGTAATTATGTGATTTGCTGGCAGTTTACGATTGACCTTCAGACTATTCCTGGATAGAAATTTTGTCCAAATCTAGATTATGAGTTTGCTCCCACAAGAAACAATTTAGAAATCTGTAATGTAAATCTTAAAGTTGGTATTAATCAAAGTTCTTCTGCGGCCTTAACAATGCTTGAGACAGTCAATCGCACTCTATAAGTCCTTATAACACACACCACAATGGGTCATACCTAAAGTGGTGACTAAGGAGATAGTACTTTTAACTGGCATCCTCTGCATGGGGTGTAAAGAATTGCAGGCTGAACACTGAAGCAGACATATATTGGTACTTCTTAGTATGGGAGAATGAGTGAGTGAAATCCAGATTAGACTATATATGAGTGATTAGAAACAGTCTTGTTTAAAATAACGATTATTTTCCCTTCATTTGGGATTTCACATTGAAATTTGTAGTGTTATTTGCTGCAGTAAGAGTGAACACAATCCTCATTGCTTTAAAACATAATAATTTATCTTCCATTTTAGATTGTATTGAGTAAAGTCTTGTGAAAAAGGTAGAATCATTAATGAAGGAATAATCCTATTATTCAACTAAGTCCTCTTTCCCACAAGTAAGGAGGAAAAGAGATAAGAAAAAGAGATTGCATGGATTTTTAAATACTTGAAACATATTCAAATGTGAGCTGGGGATTACCTGACCTAATTCACAGATCAGAACTTGGATTGTAACTCTGTCCTTTAACATACGCATGCAGAGCTTCATAGGAGGCACTACACTAAGTTTGGGTTCAACACAGGGCAAAATATATTGGAAAACTGCTGCTGTTGTTGAGTCTAACCCAACAGCGTTCTGACTGCTTCCCCAGCTAAAGCCAGATGAACTTTCCTTTTCCTGCCTTATAACCTGGGTCAGGCGCTGGCAAACTTTGAAAGATGCAAGATGGCCAGAAAATTACTGCCACAGGAAACAATCAATCGGATTTGTGTGTGTCACTGTGAGTGGTGTTAATGTACATGTTACAGCTGCTGATGCCCTGCCTCTGTATTTGTTAATTCTTCTAATCTCTAGATGGGTGCTTTGGGGAGATTCCTAGCTTTTATCTTAATGCTTGGCTGGCTCCAGCCCTGCATTTTTACTTTTTCCTTTATACCTAGGGGAGTCAATACTCTCTCTGCTAATATTCTGATAAGGCATCTGCATTCTTCTTTTGGAACAATTAATTGTACCTTAGACATAGGATTTTTTTTTTTTTTCTGATTGTTGTATTTCCATAATGGAGTTTTACCAGTCCTTTTATTAACTGAGTTTATGAAAAGCTTTTGCATCTTATGTGCAGGGGCTATTTCCTCTGGGCTTGCTTGAAAAATAGTATCAAAATCCTAATTGAACTCAGCAATCCCTTTTACACCAGTGTTATGTGTCTCCTCTTTGGAAGTCAGACCCTGCTGATACTGTTGGAAACATCACAATATGTTTTCTAAGAATAAAGTAAAAAGAACTAGTTAATTGATACTTTAGTTGATCTTTCCAGTTTGCTAGGCAGTTGATACTATACAGAAGTCCTCCTGCTTGCCTTGAGTGATATAACTTTAAGAGGTTGCAAATAGTTGATAATATTTTCTGATTCTACTATAATTTGAACCTCTGGTTTGAAATAACTTGCTACTTGTCAGAATGCAAACACTATCTTGTAAGGTTGAATCTTGCATAGAATGCTCATCAAAACTGCCATGATTTTTTTCCTCACTAAATTGATTGTTGGTAGAATTATGTAAAAATTGTTATAATTAATTATTCTCTTTATTTAATATGCCTGAATATAATTTTTTACCTTCTGACTCATCAACATAAATAACATAAACATATATGCGTATGTAAACTGAAGCAAGCATGTCTGCATGTATAAATATTATGTGTACATTTTTGTTCAATAGATATTTCTCTGTGGCTAGAATATTTAAAAATCAATAAACTTGAGTGGAAACATGAAAATTTAGGAAATTACAAGTAGATCTCTCTTTTTTTTTTTTTCTTAAATATCTATCTCCTGATGAAATGTGTAGATTATGTCAGGTTTAGCAGAAGGAGAATAATAAGTACAAAGCAGCAACAAAATATAATATTAACTATTTTAGGCACTTCTAATTCATATGAAAATGAGTTATAAAAACAACTGCAAAAGAAATGTAAAAACAAAGAGAGCAGGCCATTCTGATAGAATAGGAGGCTACAGCAGGTAATACTTTGAAGAGGATTAAGGTTTAATAAACTATGTCTCTACAGGCAGATTAGACTGCACAGAGGCTCCCAGAGCTGTTTCTGCGTACTTACAGCCTAAATATTGAAAAACATGTGGTATGGCCTTAGTAGGAATCTAGGAGCCACCTAGAATTAGTCAGGTCTCAAGCCTACAACTAGAATTAGTTTCCACTCAGTATCTACACTTAGTATCTGGTATCAGCCTATCTTGCTTTCTAAAAGACAGGGCTTGCAGGCCCCTCTGTCAAACTCTGGTGGCTGGAACAGGTAGATCTCACTGGGAAAGGATACTACTTTTATTAAAATCCGCATCTCCTAGCTTCAAACACACACAGTACACAGTATTACACTGGTTTGTGACAATTTCAGCCCTGCTCACTGTGAACAAGCTTGACTAACAATTTCCCCACTGAGATAATGTGTGAGATTCACTCTTTCTAGTAAAAGTAAGATGCCACTGATGACTTGTGATTTAAGTGAAAGCTGGCATTGTTACAATTCACAAAGGCAAAGGTCTTCTCGGTTGAGGAAAAATAACAGTCAGATCACTCTGCTTAACCTTTGGTGACAGACATGGGCTTGCCACAGATTCTGAAAGATTGGTCCCTGGGCAGTCATTCAGTCATTTTAGAGTTAATCTGTGAACACTGAACTAGTGAAAATCAACTCAATATGTAGTAAACACAAATGCATGCAGTTAATTTTATCTCTGAATACAGCACTGGTGAAAACTGTAAAAACTGTTTCAAGCTTTGCTGTCTCTCTTTTAAACACAGGACTAAAAAAGGAGAAAAGGCACATATATGAACTAAGGGTTGGACAGAATGTCTTACGAAGAAAAATCTTTAAACCGAAATGTTTTTAATCTATTCTAAACAGAGATAAAGAAATTATTATATTGTTTATACAACATCGTCAGTGGAAGACACCTGGCACTGGAACAGATGCCTTCTGAAAAGTACCCCTCAATCAAATTGTTTGTCTTGATGATGATACAGTGAAACTTGGTCAGATAACATTACACTTTCTTCTAGAATCAAAGTTTGTGAGTTTATAACACAGTCCTGCAAAACTGAATCAGAGAAATTAAATTCCTACCCAAAAGAAACTCTTGCAGTTTTTAAATAGAATTTGGTGATAAACACTTTAGTTCAGCAGGATGATGTGCAAAAGTTAATGGTTGGACTTGATCTTCAAGGTCTTTTCCAAACAAAAGAATTCAATTATTCTAGATCAATAAAAGGTATTAGAGCACAGTGAAAAAGATATAATACTTGGGATATGAACCATTATGTAATTAGTTAGGCAGACAAAGATTATCTTAGATAATTAAAATAGTAAAATAGAGTGAAATTGGTTTAAAATTGAAAAACAAATATTTTATAATTGCAACTGTCCCAGAAACATTAGCTATCCCAATTTAGATCCTCATTTTCTTTGATATTCTTTATACATTCATTTTAACTGTTAGCACTGTTCCAAGGATAAACAATGAATTCAATAAATAGTTCAACTCCTTTTCCCATAAATAGATAACTTTATTTTTTTTTATGCTGTCCCGGATTTTAAAATATTTTTCTTTTTTGTTTTCCCTTCTTCTACCTTGTGGAAGTGAATTAGGTAATGCAGTTGTGCATTTGAGGCTCCTCAGCACTGAATTATAAATTGCTCATGGAAGAGTGCTTTCCTATAAAGAAGAAAGTTGGGCTTCAATGGCTTACAACAATAGTTTAAAGAACTTTTAAACATTGGCTTATCTGCTAGTGCAGACTTCATTTTTGAGTTAAGAAAGAACACTTGCTGAGAAATGACAGTGATGTTTGTAGCTATCCGAAAATAATTCTTTACTCATTCTGTGTGAAACACAGAACTGTGTGTAACCAGTTTTGCATGACCTGAAAAGCTTTTCACAGGACAGAAATCAAAACCTGCCATGGAATATAGATTCAGTGACCCTTCTGCCTTTGAAACTTCTTTGTGTGGTGTTCTTTCATTTGATCTGAAACCTCCAAAGTGTTTTGTATTTTGGGGGGATATTTTTGTGTTTTAGGTCTTTTTAAATCTGTCAGCAAAAGACTTTTTGTTGTAGGATCATCTGTCACTCTTTCACAGTGAAAGATCATGTCAATGAGAGTATTGTCTTTGGCCACCTCTGGAAATGCAACAAGTAACTAAATGCTCTAGTTTGGGTTACCCACAGGTTTATAGGCCTGTGACTACTGTTCAAATCAGTTCTACTGACTCAGTGGGATTGCAATATGTGATTAGACATAACTAGTAATACCCTCTGCTTGCACCAAAACTACTGAGGATGTGGGAAGAATGTTTGCCTGCCTGTAAGAAGAGAGGAGTGGTAGGTGGGAGTTCAATGGTTAAAAAAATAATCCTGAACAAGTCTAAACAGATTACTAATTTAATATAGAATTTTTTCATTTCTTTCTGAGAGAAAATTTAAGGAAAACAAGAACAAAGCACATTTTGACTTCCTCAGTATATATAAACCCCCTTATCATGTCTGAAAATCTTTTGGAAAAGCTGAGAAGTAACTTACATGATGCTTTAAACGTTCTGGAGAAATGCAAGTATGGAAATAGCTTTTGATAAAGTGCACCCTGTGATCACATTAGTGACAGAATCAGCTCATTAAGGTTGCTTGCCCCTATCCACAACAGACTAAAGTTATCCACTGTGTCCCAAAGATGAAGCACCCAGAGGAGCACACAAGGGATTCTGCTGCAAAAGAGTGTTTAAGAAAGGCAGCAATGGCTAGGGGGAGGAAAGACCCTGTAGAGAAAGGCGGCACAAGTGGAACCTCCTGATCAGGGGCAGAGTAAAGCCAGGACTGCGCAGGGCTGGCTGTGGCATGTGGAATGCCTGTTCTGCCTGTTATGGAGCTTCCTGGAACTATCTGTGACTGGCTGAGGTCAGCCCCTGGCCTCCTCTTCTACACACACCCCTGCTGCTGCCATGTCTGGAGCAGCTGAATGGTATTTTCTTTCAACAAACTTTCTTGCTTTCTTCCTTGCAGTCAAGGAAATGCGATGGGGCTAAAAAAACCCCAAGATACAAGACTTTGTACAGCACTAGGCTGATTGTATCTGCAACCAAAATATTAACCTGTGTGGAAATAAACTATGACAATAAGAAGAACTCAAATTTTTCAACAGCAACAGAATTAAACCCTGGAGAGTCTTAAATGGCATTTTTATAGGAAATCTTCTATCCTCAAGATGAAGCACAGGCTGATGCTGTGTATCCAACAGGAATATAAACCAAAATTTTAACAGAGAGTGCATGAGAATTCAGAACTTTGGAGGGGCATCAACATTCAAATTTTGCCCAAAATTAAGAACAGTTATACCTATTGTATGAATCGATGCTGAAATAAAAACATGTATTTTTTCCTTCCAAACAAAAATACAAGTTAATAGTAGGCATTCAGACTTGGTTGTACACAAGGACTCTCTTTTGTTGTATTTTGTTTTACAGTAATTGAATAATTAAAAAAGTCATTATTTTTTGAGGTTTTTTCTTAATGATCTAGGTTTATGTAGTGGTAAGGTAACAGGTAAAAGGAGTCTTGTTATGGCTGGTTATTATATTTTGCACTAGTGTAATCATTTGGTGCTTCTCAAGGTGAGAATTTTTTAGAAGAAATTCTACAGTGACAACATCAACCCCATTTCCAATGACTAATCCTCCCAAGACCACAGTTTCACCAGTTATTGAGACATGCTTCTGCCCAAATTAAGGTACAAATGCAATCATATATTGAAGTCAATAATATGGATTTTGTTTAACAGTAAATGTAAAGTAGAGAGATAGAAAGAAATAGAAAAAGGGTGTGGGAAGGAGAGAGAGAGAGAGAGAGAGAGAGAGAGAGAGATCACGCAGAAGATAGTCACTTCCCATAGATCCAGCAGTGTCCCATTGGTCCTTCTTCACCCTGGGCTTCTCAGTAATGGGGTCCCCGTTCATTCTTTTTGGCATATCATCTTTATGCAGTCCAAGTTCTGGGTATCCACAGGGTGGGCACAGATATTCCCATAACTTGCAGTGGTATGTGTATGAGCAGTTGCTTCCTTTTTCATGATTTGCCACAGTGGGAATTTTTGTCTGGATGTGTTAACCAGGATGTGTAACTGGATCTTAACTCTGCTAGCTCTGGAATTAGTGCCTTCTTGTTCTAATTTTCTTCTTATCTTATGACAAGTTCCTTCTGTGGCCTTGAAGGCAACTTG
The DNA here is from genome assembly GCA_035221455.1 of Xenops minutus. Classification (NCBI taxonomy): domain Eukaryota; kingdom Metazoa; phylum Chordata; class Aves; order Passeriformes; family Furnariidae; genus Xenops; species Xenops minutus. The sequence continues at coordinate 81,802,205 of JAWWEE010000074.1, read as the reverse complement.
AGACAAGCAACTGTGATCTTTAAGTCTTTCAAGAAGGAACAGAAAGTATGATTAATTGCAAGAGTAAACCCCAGTCATCTGTAGCAATTTATTTTTGTGATACCACATATGCCAAAATTAGATAAACACATTTCTTAGTCCAAAACTCTCCTTTAAAAATGCCTAAAAAAAAATAATGCACTTCTACAAAGACATTTCTTGAAGATGATGAAGTAAAAATGTCAGCCACACTGTTTGGATAGGCTGCACAAGGCTGCTAAGACTCTGCTTCAGTTATGCCAGAGATAGTAGCAACAGCAGCATCCAATTCAGGCATGACATGTCCAGTCAGGCTAAGTTCATTCACATGTACATCATTTACATCTGTTTCAGGACAGACTAATATATCTTAGAAATAATAGTTAAATTCACAGAATGGACTAGAACTCATTTTTTCACAATACTTTTAAAAAGTGTTATCAAGTATTGTCTGACTGCTGGATTTTTTCTTTTTCTTTAATAAATGATTGCAATTTGAACATTACTTTCTCATTTCAGATTTTTACAGTACCATGTCACAGAAGAACTGCATATCAGGAAGAAGATACAGCCTCAGACTCTTCTCTTTGTGTTTATATCTCAGCTAAGTCTACCACTCATCAGGAGATTAGTTCTTATGCTTTCTGAACATAGGTATCTTTTTTCCCCGTGACTGACTCATTAATTACCTAAGCTATGTGTCTCCCTGCTGTGCAGCATCATAGCATATAAATGTACATGGATACTCATGAATTATTAAAAAATTACAGAACGGATGAATTAATAGATTACATCAGAGCCTATGAGAAACTAACAAATTGTCCTAGCCACTGCCACAGTCCAGGATCCCCACAATATCCCTGCAATTGTGGCAGACAAAGTATTGGCATTATGGTGGTCAGAAATAGATGTAGACATCAATGATGTTGGATTTAATCACATTCATTTATTTCCTAGCAATTTAATCTACAGAGTCCCAAAATGAATGCCAAATTGCCCTCTCTAGTTTTTAAATCAATGGAAGATACAAAGTCATTTATAGGTATAAGCAATTGCATGTCAGACACTTTTATTTTACATTGACTGACTGCATCATTTCCCAGCAATCACACCAGGTGTAACCACTTGCAGATGGATGAAAAACAATTGATGAAGGCCAAGCATTGTCAAGAAATAGATTAAATAGGCATAAAGGAGGAATATAGAAAGTAACTTTTCCTTTATCTTCAAAACTTTGAGACAGAAGTGGGTTAAAAAAAAATAAAAAAGAAACAAAAAACATACTTGCATAGATATATGTTTGTATTTATGTGCCTGTGTACCTATATCTAAATGCACACATATATATGTGTGTGTGTGTAAGCAAATCATGATTTGATTAACAAAGCAATTATCTACTTAAATAATATTTCAAAGTCACAATCTTATTTCTGTTATCTGTTTCACTTTTTCAGTGTTTGGAAATATTCTGTGGGAAAGTGTCAGAACTAAATTCATTATCTCTTGGGGAAATAAATAACAATTTAGTAACAGTGATCAAACACAGCTATATAAATAATTTAAATATTCCCCTTAAAATTATTTTCTATGTTTTTTTTTTCTGCAGTGTCTAAGTCAGCTACTAATGAGAAAGCACTTTGAACCAGATTATAAAAGATATTTTATAGATATGTGTGTGTGTGTGTGTATATATATATATATATATGCAAAAGCATGTATATAATGACAGATATAATCATTTTATAATCTGTTTCTGGTAATTTAAAAAAAAATAGGATATTTGATTTAAATGTTCCTTGGTATGAGGAATGGCTCACATTCCCGTTGCTTGTAATATTTAATCAGAAAGCTAAACTTTTCATGGAACTCTTCGAACACTTTTTTTTTTGACCCAGAAGGATAAAAATATTACTTTAAACTTTTAATGGCATCAGTGTTTTGGAATTTAGTCTTCCTAAATTTGTCTATTTCAGCCCTGCTCTCCTATTTAACTTTCCTCATTAAATCAATGTCATTGTCATGCTTATGTGCTTAAAATTATTATATAGAGATTGTAAGAAAACATATCATATGCATTACTCTGTATCTCTGTTATGCAAGAGTTTTAACATCTAGTTTATCACTGACACAGTTCCTAGAAGTTCAAAAAAAGAAGGAATCGTCTTTTATTCCTTTTTCTCTCATTTTATGTAACATAACAAACATGCTGTTTCCTATTTTCTGTCTATGTTATCCAGCAATGTATTTCAAAAACCACATTAAACTAAACACAAGAATGTGATTACACTTCAGAGCTACTAGATTTAGATCTTCAGAGTACCAAGCAGGTTTTGGAGCTTACTGACAATCCAATGGAAAACAGTATCTTGTTTCTCTTTGATAGGATCTTTGTTACCATCTTGCGTAGGTTGCATAGTCATCCTACTTTTATTCCTGTATCATATTTTGAAGAATGTTTGAAGTTGGACTCCGTATCCTGAAAAAAACAAAATCATTATTTTTCTGTAATCTTATATCACTGCTGATGTGTGTAATGGCATGAATGTATGTCACTTGTCAGAGATTCTAATTTTCCATAGGGGTTGTCTGGGCATATTTACTTATTTGTGAGGAACACATAAGATGTGGTTGTGCCTATCTACCAGGATATACATATGGAATCTACTATTGTCAGAGCATGTTGGAGAATGCAGTTTTATTTTGTGACAAACCTGAGGTTGAAGACTGTCCTTTCTTGGTCCAGTAAATATTATTGAAATATAATTTTTAAATGCAACAACAAGCAACAATAAGCAACAATGCTTTACTTAATTTTGAAAGGACTAGAGGCTACCATGAAAACAGCCTCAGTCTGGTGGGTGCACAATTACAAATGTCACAAGAAATATAATGTGCAGGACCAGCTAGTCCATAGAAAATCCAGAGTTCTACCTCCCTAGTGCAAAAACTCTTCCTGTTTTCCTCAGTGTTTTACTGAATGGAAAACTGATGTTAGAGATCTAAGTTCAATTTTTCACTCTGTCTATCCGAAAGCAGATCTTTTTCAAATCAGTTCCCTCTCAGACAAGAGCAATGACTTGGCATTCTGAAGTTCCTCTCTGATACTGGGAAATTTTCTAAAGGGAAGTCTGGAAGTTTCTCAAGGCAACAAAAAGTATGATGAAGCAGATCTTACTTCTCAGGCAAAAGCGTGAACTACTAGACAAGTCCTTGAACTAAGACTCTACTGTAGCACTTTTTGGTTCCTAGCTATCTATCTAGCATAGATCCTTTGACTAATAAATCTTGTCTCATATCAGTGCATAAAGTAAGTTCAGACCCTTGTAGGGAAAGGTAGAACTTCTTCTCAAGCAATAATTTTGAATTTTAGTTACAGGGTTTATTTGTCCAAATTCCAGCACTAATATTTTCTCCCTCTTAATTTAATAGTAAATTAAGTATTTGATTAATTGGACATTCAAGATTGTTTTTCTAACCTCCAATGGCAACAACAAAAAACAAACAAACAAAAAAAACAAAAAACAAAACACCTAGAAAGAAAACCACAAAAAAAAAAAATCTCAACCAGCAAGTAAGAAAGAAAACTTTGGTATCAGCAAAAGGACTTTTCACTAGTAGATTTCCTTATCCAGCTATTGGTACTTCACCATGATCTCACAGAAAGTTAATTTTCTGCTCTGGTGTCACATTTTAAACCCAGGCAGCAACCAAGCACCATTCAGCCACTCACTCACTCACTCCCCCACCAGCGTAACTGGGGAGAGAATCAGAAGGGCAAAAGTGAGAGAAAGACAGTTTAATAGGGAAAGCAAAAGCCATACTCAACTCCATGGGCACACTGTCCTATCCCATGGGTTTCCTGCTATTTACTGTGTTAATCTGGAGCTTTTTATAATGTATTGTGTAGTGTCCGGTGATTGCAATGTCATCTGAAACTTTGGACAAGGTGAAATTCTGATTGCTAGAATTGTATGTAACATTCCTTCTTACTTTGGGAATAGAAACTGCTGAAAATTATGAGAATCGCCTCATTTCTTACTGTCTGACAGGTAGCTTCCACTTCGGTCAATGACATTACTTGAGGTAAACACACAGACTGACTTTCTGTGATTTTTCTGGAGCCAATCCTCTTGTCAGTGGCCAGACTCAGAAAATATATCAGCCCCTCGCTCCTACTTTATGCATTCAGAACACATTTCTAGGAGTATGGTAACCTTGTTTGGATCCTACCACAATGTCAATTTATGAATAGAAATGTAGCTTTTGAGATGCATCTTTATAGAGACAGAAATAAAATGTTTAAAATAAATTAAAACTCAAGAAACCTACAAAACTATTAACCTACATTACTGCATTTTGTGTGGTTATACAGGAACTGATTTACATGGTTAAAGAGAGATGTCCAGTGCATAGGGAAACTGGAATATTCCCATTGGGAATGGCAAGCATTATCTTAGGAACCCTGCAGGCATCTGGAAAGGCACAAGGAAACCAGGAGCCTCAAATGGCAACTAGACTTCTTCCCATGGGCGCTCAATTTGCTCTTCCACTCCACAACCCCAGTTAATTTAAGCATATATCTGGGATGGATACTTAGTTTGTTATCTTCCAAGCAGTTTGAGTTTGCTGTGTGACCATCCTTGCATTTCTGTGTTCCAGGTGCTGGTTTAGCCTGGCTAATTGTGGGAGTACGGTCAGAGGACTACCAGGACTGGAAAAAGAAGAATAAGAAGAAAAGCAAAAACAAAGACAGGAACAATTAAATACCTCATTATCTGACAAGTT
>JAWWEE010000074.1:81754731-81797302 GCA_035221455.1 Xenops minutus | reverse complement strand
CCTATAAAACCCTTTTACCCTGTTTAATAAACGGCCATTTCACCTTATCCCGCGTTTCGTGTGGAGTGGTCCGTCCCGTTTTTCCCCTGCAGGTCTGTGTCAGCTAATCTGAGTGACCTTGGCAGTTTTACTTAGCAAATTTTTATTAACATTCAAAACGAGTAACTGAAATGTGTCATTGTTGTGATTGCTGCAGGCAGCAGCTAAAGATTCAGGAGGAAAAATACTGACACATAAAAAGCAGAGAAGACTGAAGATAAGCCAACTTCAAGGCACAACAAAAGTCACACTTTCTGACCCCTGAGGGCTCTCTGACCAACAAAGACTTTTTGGGTTAAGGAGCAGTGAGAATATTTATGCTTCAGCTGGTAGTTGATCAGTTTTATCTACTTTCTGTGTATATTATCAACCCCCCCACCAAACATACAAAACAAACAAAGAAACAAAATCAACAAAAACCCAAACAAACAGTTGATTTGTACTTTCCAAGTGCACATTTTCTACTTGTAGAGCCTCTATCTACATAGTAAAAGTTGCCAGAGAAGGTTAATTTAAAATCCTAAAACTGTACCTCAGCATTTGAAAAGCCTGCATTTCAGACGAGTCAAACATTTTAACTTACATTGACTTCAGTAAGGAGGAAAATATATTGGGTTTTCAGCTCTCCAGTGAAAAGGAACGAGCAAAAGGTTAAGATATACAGCTGTGAAAAGACTCATTGTGAAACTTGAGTTAATAATTCAGATGAGCCACATCTTGATGCTCTAAAAGTTGAAGAAAAGATTTGTAGAATTTCTCACAAAGTTTTCTTCTAGGTCAACGGTTGGATTTGATGATCTTAGAGGTCTTTTCCAACCTTAATGATTCTATGACTCCTTCAGTAATTTGACTTCAGAATAAAACCAAATTTAAGAAGATGACATCCATAAAGTAATATTGGTGTAAAATTAGTAAGCAATTAAAAAAGTAGATTAATTCAAAATGTAGCAAAACAATAGTAAGTTGTCTATATAAATGTAATTTACAGATTTCATATTTTTTGTTTCATATGTTGAAGCAAAGGTGGTTCTATGAATAAGATTTTTAGAGAGCTTGGAGGCCATTTGTGGCAAGACACTGCAGTAGGGTCATGTTTCAAATGCTGAATTAGTTATTTAATAAGGAAAGTGGCCATAACGATATCGTTTCCACAAGGTAATTGTTTGGTCAATACAGTTGTATCCCAAAATAATCCACATTCACTTTAATGTCCTCTATAGGGGCCTAGTACAATTGGAAATATTGATTAGAACAGAGGCCATTATGCCAAGATATAGGCTATGAAATGTAGCAAGAATTGATTTATATGCTACTGCTTGACTTTGTATGAATAATGGTCAAATACTCTCTAACACAATACTACCCATGGTGTCTTCTCAGTTTTACATCTGGCATTTACTGACTTTTTTCAGTCTGTGCCACAATGAAAATTGGAAAAAATAGGTAAACAGGAAGCTTCTCTTCAGAGAGTTATTTGTGAAAGGCTTGTAATGTACATGCAGAAAAATAGCTTCATTTTTAAAATTTTTTTGGTAGAACATATATGCACTTTGTGATGCTTTTGAATTTGTGTTTTTCTTTTGCTTATCTTCTGGATTTTGTTTTAATAATTTCTTTCCATATGAAAAAAAAAAAGAGGAATATATATAAAATACATCAATCAGTCATTAAAGCTGGAGATGGATGAAGTGTACAGTGATTTCTTTATCTACCACTGTCTATATAAATATAAAAATACATACTGAAACAGAAGGGTATACTGTTTGCCTCATACCTTTAAATCCTCATGCTGTTTCCAGTGTTTTATTTTTCCCCTTTGCCCTTTCTGGTGCAGTCTCAGAGAGTCTAAGTATCTTTCAGTAGTGCATACTTTGAGATTCATCAGATTAACATGCTTCATTAATTTCAGCTTTCATTGAGCTTGACAGGATAGGGGAGTCTGAAAAAGAATGCTGCTGGTTTAAATTTTAGTCAATCACATGTGCTTTGATGTTTTTGTTAGAATTTTGTTGTATTGAACTCTTCATTTACATGAGAATTTTAGCATACATTTCTGCAGTATAAAGGCATTGATGAGAAGCCTTAGCTATGGGTTCTAACCTACAGATATATTTCTAAATAATAATATGCTGGAAAGGAATGCCTAACGCATTTCTCCTACTGTATGTTGATTCATAGCTACCTTTTTCCTTATAGCTGTGAAATGAGATCATTTAGTGTTAAAAGTCTTTTCAATAGAATAAACCAGCTATCTACAGTAAAGGAGAAATCCCAAATACACATTAATGGGATATATACAAGTTCTAATTTAGCAGTTCAGCAGAATTGTTATTCTGTATCACATACTGATAGCTGATCACATCTTGCAGTGCCTTTTACAAAGATAATTTGATGGTTAGGTTGTGGTGATTTCTCTCTTTTGACTTCTTTAGACGGAGCTACTTTTTCTTTGGGGATTGGTTTGTTTGTTTGTCTTCTGTAGATAATAATACAAATAAAGATGAAAGTAGAATTCTGATATTATTGCTTAAAACCCACCTGTTACTATGATGTTTCTATCTCCAGAAAACTGCTTATTCTCTAACTACCACTCTGTAGTTTAAGATGAAGCTCACTGTATGTTGTTTGATTTTTGTGTGATTAGCATGATCTTTGTTCAGCAGAGTTCAAAAAGTAGGAAAAGACACAATTGAATTAATCAATTACAATATATATTGTATATTATACATAGGTATAAGTATTGTCACATTTAGTAATGCATGAAAGAAATATGCAGACTAAATGGAACATAATTATGTTGTACATAATAAAGGATTTTAACAGGACTTAGAATTATATTAATAATATTGCTGGGGTAGCCATGATGATAAAGGAATGTGAAAGCTCCTTTATGGATTAATTAATACCTTTAATTAAAGGGCTAGTTCATGAGTCTGTACTTGTTCAACTTTGTTGTCGACTGCATGATAAGACATTACCTCTCCTGATAGTTTGCTTTTCTTCAATGGCTTGTAAAAATGTATTTTTTGTATAATAATATTTCTAACTTCTAAACTGCTACACTCTCTATGACTTTGTACTGTGTATGAAATATATTAGATTAGTTTGAAAAAAAAAAAAACCAACAAAACAAACAAACAAAAAAACCAACCACTTTCCATGTAAAATAAGGTTAATCTAGTAGTATTTACTTCCTTTGAATAAAACAATGCATTTGTTTTTGTGTCAGTGTTTGTGTGAAAAAAATAATTTCGTTGTTTCTGCCTTTTTTTCTAGAATACTTGATTCCAGGCCAGATTTATTTCTCTCTTTAATTGAATTTGGTATTTTTATTTACTGCCATTAGATTATTGGAATTTATGATAATCATTCAGGTGAGCTTTGGGGGGGGGGGTGGTGCTTGGATTTAAATATAGAGTATCTTCAGATTACAGGTGATGGTAAATGTTTATCAGTTTAAAAGTGTAAATGTCCACTTCTCAGGAAAAAAAACCAGACTAATAACATTATAAATCTTGCTATAATTAAAAGTTCAGAACCATATCCTTATGTGGCATACATGAATACTGGGTGGATGAAATTAATAATCTCTAATCTGAACATTCAGTATCCTCTAATCTGCTTCAGTTGTCTTGAGTCAATGGAGAAAAAAAAACAACAATCTCCAGAGTGTGACTCTGTGTTTATACTTGTAAAATTCTTTGTGGATGAGATGAAATACCACTCTGGAAGGCCTGTTTTCTGCACTGATTTCGCCAGTTTGTCAGATAATGGGACACCTTTGAAATTTAACTTTTAGGCAGATTTTAAATAATAGACACAGTGTATGCTTATTTTGACACACATCTTCAAGAGTAAATCCATTAGAATATACAGTCTTTCCTTCAATATCTCCCTTGAGTATATTTAATCAGTTTGACTCTACCCATAAAGTGGGGAAAGCCATCTCTTAAAAGCATGTCAGAAGACCTTTCATGTAATGGCTCTGTATTTATAACTCAAGATATGAAAGCCTCATGTAGAGAGAGCTTTAAGAATGAAAAAAAGGATAAGCAAGGCACTGCCCCCTTCCAAACCCATTACTTTTATATTTTGTTTTAGGACAAGTTGATATAAACAACTCCGAAGTCAGAAATCTTGGCTTCCCTCACAGAGGTGTTCATTTTATCATAATTTTTCGTGCATTAAATTCACATCATAACTTTTAAATAATAGCTGATGGATTAATCTTCCTTCAGATAAGCCATCTAATGGAAGAGTCAAAGTGAGCTGGCTATCTAATCTAGTCAAAGTCCACTAAGTTTTGATATCTGCCCTCATCACAAAACTCAGCTTGACAAAACCCAGTAAAAAATGTAGAATGGGATGATACTTATGAAAACCAGATTGCATTTTACATTTCATTGGTATCCTACTTCCAAATCCTTGGACATTAACTTGTAAGACAAGCAGTGAGATCATGCGAAACTTGAATTAATTGTAGAACAAGAACTTTAATTTTCACAGGATGAAGACAATTACATTGGTATTAGGCTCAGAGCACATCAGTCTGAGAGCTGAGTCCTTTGCCTGGAGGCAAAAAAAAAACAAAGAGAAACTAACCAGAGGATGCAAAAAGTTATTAAAAATTAATTGCAGAGAAAGTGTATTTTACCTGAAGATACCAAACCAAAATATTGTGTATTGATTTGTTTCCATGTGGAAGTTGGCATTGTATGTTTCTGCATAAACATATGTAGACATATATGTAGGAGCATACATAACTCCCTCACACATAGACTCAAAAAAACCCCCCAAACAACAAACAAGTACACACATGCATTTAAATTATAGCTGGAATGAAAGATTATATATCTCTTCACTGCACTGATTCAAAATTAGATGGATGAAAAGATCTTTTTCTCAGGGGAAAAGGAGAGTTCCCAGAAGCTCTAGCTATAATACCACTTGTCTGCTTTTCATCTTTTTAGGCTTGTTTGCAAATGTTTGTTTAGAAATGAGAGGTGATATTATCAAAACAAAGAAACAAGCAGTTTTGATAGGGAATAAAGCCTTATTACTTCCTCTGTTTCTTTCTTTTCTGCATATTTTCTGGACAGAGATCATAATTATCTGAAGCTGTACCTAAATCCTGTGATACAGTTATGATTGAAACTCATGAGCTTCCACTCTGCTTCTTTTTATTAAAGTAATGTAGTCCTTGAAGTGAAACTTGTCAGTATCGTGCTACAAACGTATTTGACAATCACACTTATCAGAGGCATAATACATATTTAAAGAGAGCTGGTGTTCAGCTGCCTGTCAAACTCTCCTTGCATTTCAGCTTCCTTGAAACTTACATATCACTAGCAAATATATTCTTTATAGCTTTTTGTAAGAGGTATACATTGGGGTTTGGTAGGTGCCACAAAATAAAACTTAGAGCTATAGAAATAAGAAAAGAGTGCACTGCAGTCACATCAGCAGGCTTCAGTTTTGGCAAAGGTATATAAAACTACAAAAAGAAAACTGTGAAAGAATTCTAATAATATTTTCATAATCTCCACTGTCATGCTCAGTAAGGGCAAGTCCATCAGCTGAGAGAATCATAGATGTCAAAGTGATCCAACCAGGTGCTTATTACTAGAGCAGATGCTCTAAGTTAACAAGAGCAATGGAAGGTTTATGGCCCATTTTTACCTTGTTCACAAAATAAATATAATCATGGACACTGAGACAGTAAAGTGCTCATGAAGGTCAGTTTGTAAGAGACTTAAAACAGAGCTTATGAAAACAACAACAAAAAAAAACCACCTCAAACTTTTACTGAGTAGGAAGCTGAGTAATGAAGCCATAAGTCCTTGTGAAACTGCTTTGTGTGACTGCACAGAACATATATGTGTGAATTGAGTCACCTGTATGTTGCACATAAATTAGCTCATTATTGATGTGATTTGCTGTACTCTTTGAAACTATATCCAGGAGAGGCACATCTCAAAAATAAAAACTGAAAGGAAAAATTAATCAATATAAAAACAGCCACTGTGTACTTGTAAACATTTTCTGAATTGAAACTGTTGCACAATAGGGAGATGAGTGGATGAAAACTAAAATCTGCAATACAAATGCAAATTTGCAGTGAATTGTCACAAATAAGAGAAACTTCTTACTAGGTGAAAGAAATGAGAAAGTTCCTAATTCTCTGGTTTTGGCATTCTGTGTAATGTCACAATTTATTAAAAAAATAAGCCTATTTTATTTACTTAAAAAAAAAAAAAAAAAACAGACTGTAAAAACAATTATGATTGCCTTTTAAATCTGGTAAAGTTTCTAGCTACTTTTCAGGGAATTGACATTCCAAAAGAAAAATAGAATACCTTTATTATAACTACCCAGTACAGAAATAATTTTAAGGACTTATTTCATGATTCCTGGGGAGTGCTGAAAATGGGTAACAATATTGTTTGGAGACTTAGAATCAGGCCCAGTGAAGCTGATGAGTTCAGTGAAGAATTCTCTAATGTCTCTGATTATTATGTCTCAGCCTTTAAGTTTACAACAATATCAGTAACAAAAGGAAAAAAAAATCATCTTTGCTCATTACCACCATTATATAAAGAAACTACTCAATGAAGTCACATACCAAATAAATGCTTCTCAAAATGTAGAAAAGAAAAATTTCTATGTTTAGCCGTTATACATTTTATTAGTTAGTTAGTTAGTTAGTTAGTTAGTTAGTTTGTTTTTAAATTGATTTCACCTAGATGATATATTTGGACATGTTTATAATACTGCATTTAGACTATCATTTGAATGGTCATTGAAAAGAAAGAAGACACTTGCTGCTAGGACATGGACTTAACTGCTGATATTTACCAAAAAGAGGGAAAATGTCAAGAAATGTTTAAATTATTTTCTTGTTAGTCAGAATGTTATACTCAAAAATAACTGTAAAAATAGGAAAATTCATTCAGTTGCTCTGTTTACTTACTGTTAATTGTAGCAATTTGAAGCTTCTAGTACAGTAAAACTATGCAGTGGGCATGCATGAGTAGTCATTTTTAAGTTGTCACTGATAAAAAGAAATTAAATAATATTTATTTTTCTTTGAGAAAAAACAGTTTAAGAATGAATACACTAATTAATGCATTAATTAATATAACCTTACATATTTTAGACTGCATTGACCTGTAAAATTTATTTGACAATTATATACCTTGCATTAAAAAGGGGTATAGATAAGCCTCACATACTGAAGAAAATAATTGTTGTATACAGGAAGGTAATATATATCATTTGCCTGCTTAAACACCTGATTCAATAGAAAAAAAAAAAAATGTGTTTTGCACATATGAATACCAGTTAAGGATGCTATAATGGAAGTATGAAACAATATAAGTGGAAAAGAGTGTTTTTTCCACTGATTAGCGAAAGGGTGTTCAATTGCTTTGAATTCCTTTATAAAAGCATATATGCTATTTCCCTACTTATTTTTGTTCTCAGCTATTCATACTTAAACTCAATATGTCTAGATTATGCTTTGCCAAACAAGCTCTTCATAGATGCAGAAAATATATCTTTTTCTATCATCAAATACTCTAATACAAAATATGTCAGTTGCTCTGTCTCTGAGCAAAGCCAGCACCTTTTAGTCACCTGAAAAAAATCCTCTGCAGGAAGTGGAACCAGTGCTTGAATGCAATGTGATATAATGAAGGAAGTCGAGCAAAATGAAAACTGTAGAGGTATTGCAGGAAAATTCACAAGAGAAAATAGCATTATTGCCATTCTCCAGCCATTCAATCCCCTGATATATGAGAAACAACAAAGGGCAGACAGTTTCTATTTTCTTTAACAGTCATTTTGAACTGATCCACTGCAATGCTGCAGATACACAACAAGGAAATTCCTTAAGGAAATGTAAAATCCAAGGGAGTAAAAACCCCCAAATATAACAGGAAACTCTCTCCAGAATTAACACCAGTACATTTGTTACTTACAGCTGCAGTTTTAAATTACGTTCATTCTTTCTTTCATTTCCATCTCACTCCAAGACAGAGAGGAAGACCACTAGGTTTTCAATTGCTTTGCACAGGTATTGCTTACTTGATCTTCCCTTTTGCACCTTCATAATATTAGACAAGCAAATCCAAATTATTTCTCCTGGGAATTACATTCTCTGACTTATTCTGTAATCTCATACTTATTAGTTTGGTTGTAATTTTATTGCCTGAAAGAAAGGAATTAATGTTTTTTTTCTTTTGTTTCTTCTTTGAACTTGCTTGAATGCAGGAAAGTGAGTTTATCATTCTGTTAAATAGTTTGGTTCACAGGGAAAAAAAAAAACAAAACAAAACAACAAAGTCAACCAATTATTTGCTATATATGCTCAGATAGCATACTAATAATTTGAAAGTTCAAAACAAATGCTTGAAAATCTCTGCCCTTCAAACAACATTTTAGTGACATTACCAGTGGCATACAAAATTTTTACACTGAGATTCACTCTCCTTTTATCAAGTAGAGGTAGAAAATAAACACACACAATCCTTGTTGCTGCCTACATGCTTGAATATCTGACCATATGTAAAACAGAATTTTGGGGAAAACTCCACTGGAAAAAATATTTTGTATTGAAATTTATGATCATGGCTTCCAAGAGGAATGCTTTCTCAGTCACAGAGTATTATGTTCCATAAAAAACATAAAAGGGCAGCCTATTGAAACTATACAGAATAAGAAATGTGTTATGCTAACAGATAAAGCTTTCTGCTAAAGGCAGTCTAGCTCTTTGTCCACTGAAAAATTACTTTTAAGGGGAAGTTTTTACAGACATAGCTTCTTTACTCAGAAGTTCTTTTAAAATACCATCTCTATTTTTTTTTTCACTGAAAGCATAAAAGTGCACCAACTTGTACCTCATCACATGATTTGAGACTACTTAAAAAAAAAAACAAAAAAAAAACAAAAAAAACCCAAACAAAACAAACCCAAACCTAATAAAAAAAAAAAAAAACACCAAAACCAACCAGTCCTTTTTCTTCCTTTTTGTTTTTTAATTGTTAGTTAGTGTTGGACTGAACCATATGCAAGGTAAGTGGCTAAAAAGTATGATTTTAAATGATTTAAATTTTCTAACACTTATCCCAATAGCATTCTTTATATCAGTCCTCTATTATGTAACAGAGTAAATTGGGAAATAATTTATGTATTCTTTGCAAAATGTTATGAATTCTAGTGGGAACACTGGGCTGTCAGTATACAGTGTGTGCAATATCCACAGAGACAGGGAATCTTTTATCCAAAAAACCCCTTTTTAATTTGGATTGACTTACACTCAAAAATCAGCATCAGTAACTGATCATCGTTGTTAATACTTCCCAGTAGGGGACCTAAAGTGCAGACAGAGTAGGTCCTCGGTTCACAAAAAAAATGTCTCCCAACAGAGAAGATCTAGAAATTCCTGGATTCCTTGAAGATTTAGAGTGCCTACCAGAACATTGCAAAATGGGTGTGTTTGCAAATACAGAGACAGCAGTGAATATACCACAATGATTGTACTTAAGGACAATGTCCAAAATAGCACGTGTGTTAACTGTAAAGTTAAGAGACCACATGTGTGTTAACTGATGAGATGCAAGCAATAATGCAGTGTACTCACTTCACATTTTGGCAGGCAGCATATTCATGTCCTGGATACTCAGTGTAAATAGCGCCAGCTCATGCTCTCCAAGGGAAAATGATTGCTCTCTTGAATGTCCTCTGCAGAGCTTATGAACAAGAAATAGAAAAAAAAAAAAATAGGGGGAAGTGCTATAACATTAGTTAACAAGTACTGAAACTGTCACTAGGGCATTTCTTGTGTTAAGCAGCATGGATGAAATGATACAAATCTGATGAAATGATAGAAATCCACCAGCAACACACACAAAGACTGCATCACAACAAAATGGAAATTTGTGTTGAGCAAGTCACACTGATCACATATTACAAAGAGGAGGCATCAGATTTGACCTGAATGAACTGAAACATCCAAACAAAATGTAAACCCTTTACTCAAAAAAAAACATTAGAATTCATGACTGGTGTAATTTAACCAAGCAGATTTTAACCAAAACATGTCATTTTTTTAAGAAACAAAAAAGAAAATCTGTAGTTTCAATTTGGATAAAACATTCCCCTTCAAGGTGAAGAGTCACTTCAAAATCAAATGACAATAAAACAACACAAGAATTGTTGCAGGAAGCAGGTCAGCTGACTTCAAAATCAATGATAGTAATGAAATAAACTGAGAAAAATAAAGTAGTATTTACCATGGTTACAGAAGTCTCATAAGAACAGTATACACCATACTTGGACACCAAGTAGAAGCTGGAGCAAATCGCAACTCCTTAGAGAACATTCCTGACAATCTGCTGCCTTCTGCCCTGACAGTGCAAGACCACAAAATTACAAAGGTCTGCTGTGAAAGTAATAAGAATCCCAGGAGTGAAATTCCTGTATCAGTTTCCCTTGTACTATTTCGAACAAGGAAAAAACATTTTAAAAAAATCAAATTAACAGATGCCTATGATATTAAAACATTTACCAAACATTAACAAGTAGAAAAACTTTCTCTGAACAGGACAAATAAACAGTAAAAAGCCCATGGAAAAGGTTAGCCCCTGGACTAGAAGAAATTAATGGGTTAAAAAGAATTTTATGTGAAGAATAAATTAGTTCTAAAAGAAGATATTTTATGGATTCTGTAGATTGCATTTGCTTCTATTCAATATAACAAAGATGGGCACAATTCCTATGCTCTTGTGGAAGCATAGAACACGAAAATGCATAGGTTGTTGCAAAGCACAGGAACAAAACTAAATGCACCTTGTTCATGTTATCTCACACAAGGCTGATTCCAGATACCAACACAATTAAAGACAACACAGGCACACTCATAATACTATGGCTGCAGCCATAAAAAGTAGAATTCCATGTATGTAACTTAAAACAAGCAAGCACACAACCATCCAAATGCAGGAACTCAGCAGGAACACAGGTAATAACTACTCTAAACAACCTGTATTTACAGGTAGGATATGTTACACCTCTTGACTGTTTCTTTAAAAAGAGATATGAGAAATGCCTCTAATATAGCTTTGCTCTCAGTCTCTATGTAGACATACTGTGCTGAGACTGCTGCCATCATCATAGGTCTGAAACACCTATGACTTA
Organism: Xenops minutus; assembly: GCA_035221455.1. Taxonomy (NCBI): domain Eukaryota; kingdom Metazoa; phylum Chordata; class Aves; order Passeriformes; family Furnariidae; genus Xenops; species Xenops minutus. The sequence goes on along the minus strand of JAWWEE010000074.1, from coordinate 81,786,067 downwards.
ACCCTCTTTAGCTTACACCATGTTGAGTGGAATCAGTTGTGTTAAGTTATACAAAGGGAACACAATAAGTATTAAGAGAAAAGAGTGCACAATTTGGCTTATGTACACTGATTCTTGGGGAATATAAATGGCAATAGGATTTTTTAATACCAAGTGCATTATTCTTCATATCTATGAAATAAAACATCAACACAAAAACCACTCCCCTCCCAAATAAAAAATATCAAGAAACATTTGGGAAAAGTACTAAATTAAATGTAAGTAATTCCAAGCGCAGGTGAGGGAAGCAGATGTCATTTTAATTAAGTTGTAAAGGCTTACATAAAAAACAGAAGGCCTTTAAAAATATAAACAATCTACTCAGGACTCAATGATCTATAAAATCAGAGCAAATTAAATATTTAATTGGTAGAGTTTAAAAAAACAAAACAAAACTCCAATTCAATATGAATTCCCTCAGACAATTCAACAACCATTAAGGAGTTCTTCAAATTTATGGGCGGTAAAATGGTAAATAAAAAAACATTTTTCCACTAATGGGATACTCAGTAACTGATGCTTGAAGACGTTAATTGATGTGTAATAGTAAGATATTTATACAAATAAAGAGCAATCCTTGTATGGAGTGTTTTGCAAAATACTCTTTTAAAACAAAGAACTTTAAACAATAGTGGATTTTTTCCATGAGGACTGTAGTAGGGATGGTAGTACTACAAGGGAAATGCCTGCAATTCTCTACTGTAGTTTCTTTTCACCAATATGTGCTATATCTGTCAAACATGGCAATCAGAACTAAGGATTATCCCTCATACCAAGCTTACAGTTGTTATAGTGCAAGAAGGCTACCTCTGGTTTTACATTGTTCTATTTCTTTCACCTCATTTTTTCCCCCTAATATTAACACATTTTACACCTGTGATTCACATGTATAAGATACTAACCTATATCTGCCTATCCTTTTGGTCAAACTCCTATTAGGCAGATGAATATACCATAATGAGTAAGGATACAGCTTAGGTGATAGTCATGACACCAAAACCAGCCTGATTTGATTATTACTGTCAAGTGCATGAGAATGCTTACAGGGACAGTGTATGAGCCCTTCCCAAACACATGGAATCTTCTCACATTCTTTACTCAAGGCTAGTAACCACACTGGTCATAGTGATATAGATGTAGTTTCACACTGAAGGCATTTTCAACTGACATGTTCATAACTAGAAAGTATATTAGCATGTATGTTGCTTAATTCTCACATTTTTGAGTTTCTGTACTATCTGTTTTACATCTCATATACTTGTAAGTGGTCCAGTATTTAATGTAGTTATGTTTTAACAAAAAAAAAACAGGACTAAAAAGTACTGCAGGAAAAATTTCCACCAGGAAAAGGGGGAAAAAATAGGAGAAAGTGTCATTTGCATCACTCAGAAATTTTTTTCTGAAATTACTATCTTACAGTGGCAAATGCTCAACAAAAACAAGAATAGAATTGAAATGTCCTCTAAGAATACCTTAATACCAAGAGCTTTTCAAATAAAATTGACCATACTTTTTTATTACCAAGGTTAAGCACAGCTAAGCTGTCAAGAATGATTTGTTGGAACCATGTCCTGTATCCTGTTCACAGTGCCCTTCCAAACAGGTGTCTCTCTCCTATGTGGAAAAACAAATATTCATTCAGCATGTTCTACTGTGTTCCAGTAAGTCCTTCTGATCATGAGAGCTGCTGGCTACAGGGGTGAGAAAACTGGGTAAATTCTGTAAACACTTGTAAACCACTAGAGAATATTAAATCTGGCTTTCCTATTTTTTCAATACTCCTGACCTTGTTTTGTATCTTCCCAGGATTTAGTCTGTACCTTGTTTTCCACTGTGATGATAAATGTGATTAATGTGATATTTGCAGTGTGAAACAGATAAAAATAAATCCTGAAACAGATTGCAGACAGGAAAATTGAAAAAAATTCAATCACTGCAACAAAGCATACTATTGTAAACGTGATGGGCTGGATGGTTGTTAATACTGCTAAGTATTCAAAGGAGGAGAGACAAGATGAAAGAACTACTGATGTTCTCTCCTGTGCTTTATTAAAAAGAATTTTCCCCTGAGTTTCTACTAAGTCCATCCAATTCCCTTATTCCTTAAACCAACTTTTTTGCCATATAAACCACAAATAGTTCAGAAGAAAATTATGTTATAAAAGACAGGGGTTAGGCATGCTTTTGCTGCCTCTCAGCTAGGCAATTTTCTCTACACAGTTTCTGACCCCAGAGAATCTGACCCCAGGGATTACTAGTTTAATATAGTTTAGTGAATTACAAAATGTGATTATAAGTCTACTTACAAATTAGTCTGTTCAACCTATAGCTACATATGAAGATAAATTCAGATTACTTTGGAGAAACTTTTTGTTCCTAATGTTTAGGAAAAATATGATTAAAAATTAATCATATTTCAGGAAAGAATATCAAGCTTTGATCTAATCATTAAGGTGGCCTCAATATCGTATGTTGCTTGTTGGCTAAATTGTATCTAAAGATTCTTGTTTACTCTTCCATATCTGTCAGGTAAGACTGACTGATAGCCACAAGGACTAAATTACCATGAGGTAAAATAAACCATAGGTACAGCCTTGTTCAAAGTGAAACAATGAGGGTTTTCATCAGTGAGAGCTGAGTAAACTCAGCATGAAGACATACACTACTGCCAGAACTCACGGTCTTCAAATCTGAACCTGAACATGCCTTGCATTAGGTACCAGTGACTGCATGTAATATCCTGGTGGACTTCCTAATTCAAATGGGCACTTGGTCAAACAGGTAATGCATAGGCTTGCATTTGATAAAATGCAGAACTAATATCTACCAAAACCCAAACTTTTTAGCTATCTTCTTCTGAAAATTATATTAAAAGCAGTGTGTTACTAAGCAGGGCAATGCAAAGTTTAGGAAGCCTAGAAAACAAGGAAATTGAGTAAACATGAAAATTATTGTTCAATATTTGTAATCACTTTTTAGCACACAGGAAAGACTTGAATGCTTTTATTCTGACAAAAATACACAGAAGTAAACACAGGACAAAGATAATATCGAAACTTAATTTTCATTTAAAAATCTATTTTGATAATGAAACATATCTCTATTATAACACACAGAAAACTGTATTGCAACATGGAACACTTCAAATTATTTAAAAGGTGACTTTCAATTTTTAGTGCTGTTCAGAAGCAAGTCTCAGTATTAAGTTTTCAGAAATAACCAAATCATAAGTAGGAGGTTTAATAAAGTAGGTGCTGCTGATAAGTCATCTATTAAATGTACATTAGGACTTTGCATGGCATGTTGGTTTCCTCATGAGGACTTGTTACAATACTCTGACTATTCCAGAAATCTTTATGTTCTTTCTATCTATCCTTTCAACTTCCTTCATCTTCTATGAACTTCTCTTTCCTGGTAAGGTTTTTTTAAAGGTTTTATAAACATTAGCATCTGAATTCAAATTTAGCTGAGATTTTTGGAAAAAAAAATCAAAGATTAATTGCTGTTGCTACTTATAATAATTTATAGATTTCAAATTAGAAATAATAAACTGAATACTATATAATATTAAAACAGTAAAGTGTCCTGATTTGAAGGATCAGAATATTTTGAGAACAATCCCTGGGTGAATAATAAAAATAAATCTTAACTTACTCTTTTGATATTATTTTGTTTGAAATTCACCAATTCTTGTAAAGAAATTTAATGTGCCATGTGAGGTGAAAGATACATTGCAAAAGACATGAAAAAGGTAGCACGGGACTAAAGAAGTTCTGTAAAAATGTAATGCATCACCACTTATTCTATATAATTCAGAAAAATTTTCTTGTTCTCTTAAGAATTTCTGACTGAATAATCACAGAGGAGGAAATCAATATTTCTTTCTATACCATGGTGCAGAAATTATTTTTTTTTCAAGCTACTGGTAAGAGTTTAAATGTATACTAGATTTGCTTTGCCTAAAAACTTTTTGCTATGTCTGTTTTAAGCAGATGCTAATGTCTTGCTTTTCTATACTTCTCACTCATCTTGGCATTGATCTGCTCTACTGTTCAACAGCATTTCAAATCATTACCCCATTCCACACCCTTCTTCGTTGTAATTCATATACTCATTTAAGGCCAAACTAATCATACTTAAGTGAAGACAACCTGTAGAAGACAGAGTTAAAATTAGGTTAACACAGCTTGTTACTTCTATTCAAACTGTTTCACCCTGTTGTGACCTCTACTCCAGCAACAGGTCTGCTCAGCACAAAACGTAGCTAGTCAGCTTCAATTTGTGAAAAGTTTGAGACATAGTATGAGACCCAACCCATTCCACCACTATTTTATTCTATGGTTTTGTAGCACTGTATTGAAAAATTATATAGAAATTATGGCAGGAAAAGTATCAGGCAGAGGATGAATTCTATGGCTGAAAAAGAGTATTATTCAGCCTTCTGTGTGTCTTCGCTCATGGGTCACCTGGATGTGCTGACCTTATTATTCCATATTTTTACAATTAAAACAATTTTTTTATCCTATTCTGTAAGGAAGGCTTCTGGGCACTCTCAAAAAAACCACTAATAGCCCTATAAGGGTATAAGGCAATGTTATATAATTCTTGCAGAATTATAACCCAATTACCTCTCTATATGTAAATAAAGCCTTCTGAATTACTAAAACCTGGGTTGGTCTAACTCAAGACATCTATAAACACATTCAATACTGAGTTTTTTCTCATTGAAGTAGATTTCACATGCTGTCTGAGGACTATATGTATCACGAACTTTAGTGCATGCTTGTAGAAAACAACAGAACGAGCCCTAACCCACTTCAGACAAAAGGCCTGTAGTAAAGCAAGTTGTTAGTAGCAAAATAAAGATTTTAGAGAACTGCTAAGATGGAGAGACAATCTGTCCTCTTTCAGTGATGGAGTTGCTCATTATCTGCTTTGTCAAAGCTTGACATACCAGACACTCCTATCAGCAAACTCAGCACAGGGTAGCATATAACATGTACCCACAGGTGACTGGTTAATACAATTTCTCTCATTTCAATAAAGACAGACTCAGTTTAATTTAGATACCTGTTCCTTCTTTGCCACTGGGACTTGTGTCAAGCTTATACAGGGGATGCAGCAAGCTTTATTAGCATAGATATTAAAGTCACTCATTACAAGTGACACAGTCAGAGCAGGCAATCCACCACTTGCTCTGTGTCACTGGGTAAAGCTGTGTTGAACTCAATCTGAAACTGCTTTTCTCTCTGAAGATATGGCAACTTCAAACCATCAGCATCATCACAGAGCAGTGATTTGAATGCATTATATGTCTTTGTGCTAGTACTTTTGCCTGTAGAAATATTAAATGTTAAACAATAGCTGCCCATTTATTTCTGATATTTGGTGTATTCTTCCTTAGCAAAGAAAAGAAAGTTATCTTTCTTTTATTCATTAAAAACCTTCTTTCTGCTTCACAGAAAACATGTTGTCATTTTGTACCATGGCAACAGTAAGATATCTTGGCCAAGATTAGGAACCTATTAACTTTATACTTCACCATCATTAAATGCAGATAGTGAGAGGCAGTCATGGCCTTAAAAAGTTTGCAATTGCAGTGAAAAAAACAGTTAAATAGGTAGGAGAGGAACACAGAATCAAGGGGGTGAACTGATGTGTTTGAAGTTATAAAATAAAGCAAATTCAAAGTGATAAAAGTCATCTAGTTCCTTATCACTATGTAAAGATGCTCTCCCTCAACCTGAAATAAAAATTGGTTTCTGCCTCCTACATTCAATGTCAGTCTGATCAAACCACCATTCTCCAGCTGTTTCTGTTTTGACTTTATGTGGAAAAAACAAATGATCTTCTGTAATATCTGATAAAAGGAGAGTTTGACGACTCCCTTAATTAGTATGTAATAAATGAAGCAATATGGCATGATTCACACTTGCGTATTTTATAGTACCTTCTAAGAGCTGGAGACAGTATTTGTGGAGACTTCTGAAGAGCGCTTGGAATGAAAGGTCTGAGCTTCAGAGCCATGACTCAGAGGGTTAGCAATGACTAGCTGTAGTAGGTTGCCCGTATTTTGTGTTAATGGGAAAGCACTTGTAAGTTTTTTGTAAATAATCTACCTTTCTTACAAAACTCTATTTATAGTCTAAGAGTTTATGTTTCAGCAAGACTCTCCAAATTCAACCCTTATCTTATGGTCTTACTCTCAATGTCTTAATGATGAGTAAAGAGGAAGCACATTTTATATATTTGCATATATATATATATAAATATATATATATGTGAAGTCAAGAATGTATTATTACTATAATTGCAGTCTTAAAATTCTAATCATTATTCATCTAGATCTAATTGTTACTGAAAAAGAAAAAAAGAGTTGAAAAGTCAGAAAGTTTCTATTTAGGAAAGGTCTTAATAATAATAATAATAATAATAATAATAATAATACAGTTAAACTTGCTATGTACACACTTTTTGGTTTCTGCCTCTTTCCTGGGATTCTGTTCTCCATTCCCTTGCTCTGATTCCTGAGGCAAGTGTTTCATCCTGGCTGGGGAGGAAAAAGGTGTCACTCACCATCTCTGAATTTACATGATTACCCCTAAAACCAGCTTTTTTCCAGCTCCAGGTCTTCATGTCATGTTTATAACTATGGGGGCTCCATTACCCTATCTCTTACCATTCTATAACTACACTCCTCTATCCCATATCCTGTCTCCACTTTTCAAGGTCCTTATCATACCAGGCCTGTATTTTTCTATATTATCTCATTATGTTAAGGGCATGAGCATCTCCTTATACAAGAAATAAATATATAGAACTGTAATGGTACCATGCAACAATAATCAAAAAGCAAAACAAATGAACCATAGTCACTTAGATAATTAGAGACCTTGCTGTCAGGGCTAAACCAAATAAAGTAAAGTTACAGGCTGCTTAAGAAAAGTTCAGCCAAAGCCCAACAAACCTCCGTCATCGTTATTCATCACAAAGCTGTATTGAGTGCAATTGTCAAAGTTTTAGTAGCAAAGATGATGCCCCATGCTGAACACAGCTAGTTCCAGCCATGTCTGCAACTGCTTCACATCTGCCTCAATAAATATTTACAATATTTTGAAGTTGTTGAACAAAAGAATTCTATTTTGAATTCTATTTACTTCATTCTATTCTACAATTGTAATGGTAGAATAGTGGGTTTAGTGTATTAAGGAAATACAGTAGCTTGCTATATGCTTAAAAAGTGGTGTTTCCTCATAAGATTTCAGTAATGATTTTACTCATTTCCAAAGATATCCTTTCAAATGGAACCCAGAGGAAATATGGGGCCACTACAGTAGGTCAAGAAGAATAAGTGCCTGCTGAAATTTGAAACCATTGACACATTGTATTGTGTGAGTTTCTACAAGGAGTATTACTAGAACAGTTTCACAGGAATCAGAAACTGATTTTTTGCAGTCTTGTCTTACATCTTTAGAGAGAGAGATTTCTCTTTTGATAATCTATGGATGTAGCTGTGTAATGCAGTTTTGTCGTTGTTAGCAACTGGCTATAAGGTAAGTACACAAAGTTCCCTGTATCTTGTCCATCTTCCTTTCTGATCTGAGCATCTGGGTTGAGGTAGTAAGTCAAAACGTGATAAAAACCTGCAGAGCTTTTCATTACCCAGCAGTAGACTCCAACAGTGATGATCATGACTTTGTAGCTCTGAAGGTAGTATTTATCATAGAAATTATCTAGAGGGTTATCTAATAGAGAAAACAATCATATATTTTAGTTCTTAAAGCACAAATTTTGGTGAGATTATTCACAGGTTTATCTTATAGCTTGTGAAGCAATTTTTATTGGATCAGATGAGAATTATAATGCCTATAATGTATGCGCACACACTGAGAAATACATGTACATTGAGAGGCAGAGGGAGAAGGATAGTACCTAGTTATGCACTTATATAATTATAAATAACTTGATGCATTCAGTCTATATTATTAGAGACTTCTAGAAGCTCTGCTAAACATCCATTCTTGATCTTTTGGGGCTTTATTTTCAAATGCAGTGATCAAAGAATGGAAGTTCTTCTAAACAGTCTAACAGAACTCTCTAGAGCATGAACATGGAGGTATATCACCTTTAAAAGTAGCCCACAGATAATTTTAATCATTAATTACTGAGCTATTGATTGGCTGTTCTTCTATAAAATATAGAGTTGACTGAAGAGTGCCAAAAATTTAGTAAGCATTCAGTCTGATGAAAACCAGAAGGATATGGATGATAAATGAGAAACTCAGGAAAAAAAAAAAAAATCAGTCGGTTCTAGTCAGCAATACCTTTGAAACATCAGAGAGAACTTGTGTCTGCCTCCCACTGGATTCCAGTTTAGAGACCATGGGTTACTGATTCATGACTTGGCTATGCAGCATTTGGGCAAAGAAACTGGCTAAACCTCAACAACTGAAGATGGGGAATCTTCAATTTTTACAGATGACAGTGCTACATTCTAAATACCAATTCACTAATAAAGATTATACTTCGTTTCATGGGTAATAAGAGAGAAATAAAATGGAAAAAAAAAAAAAAAAAAGAGGTTCTTCCTATGTGAGAAAAGCCAGGTCATCAAGGTGGATTTCAAATTCTGCAGATGAGAGTATCTGTTTCTCTAGTCAACATTATACACAAATCTTTGAAATATACAGAACTATTTGTGAGAAATCTATGTTTTTTTGTAGTGTGTTAAACAATATATCTGTAGATTTCCTTAATAAATAAATAAATAAATAAAAAATGCGGAAAATGTGCTTACCCTGAATATTTTCTTTGTACCAGTGAAGAAGATATCTCAGAAAATTACAAAAGTCACACAGAGTCACACATACATTAGGATTTTGAATTGTGAGTGACTCTGACTATAGTTTTGGTATTGCGGCCTCCTGGCCTGTGCCTTACGGCACTATCTTTTGGTGTAAATTTACTTATTGGTGTGACTGGTGTATCCATCCCTGTTCACTTGATTCATCAAGTCATAATCTCAGCTCAGTACAGAGATGAAGGAATCTAGAATAAATTAAATATCGGATGCTCTGATGGTACTTTGTGCTACTCTGTCAGTAATCCCTTCATAGCCTGATCCAGGTTGGTATATAATAAATTACTATTGCTGCGTTCTGAGAAGCAGAAAACCACATTTTAAAGGTTTGGGGTTGTAATTTTTTGTTTGGTTTTGTTTTGGGTTTTTTTGGGGTGGGGGAGGGGGGGGAGTTTGTTCATGTGTTTGGTTTGTTGGGTTTTTGCCCCCTTAGATATCCTACTTACTATAGTGTTTATGAATTTTGCATTTTTTATGAGATTTCAAATACTCTAAACATGTCTGGAACTCTTAAATCTCTCAGGAGAGACACAGCCTTCAGAAACTTTCCACATGGCCTATAACTTCCCACTTCCATGCAGAGACCATTTGAAATGGCAAGTTAGGTGCTGGGATACTTATTCTGACATAAATACAAATCCACCTAGCTAAAATAGTGTTTTCTCAGGTTTTGTGCAGTATACTAAAAAATACTCCACCTGTATTAAAAAATAAAAATAAAAAAGGTTGCTCCTACTCTAAATAAAGAGAAAAAGAAAAAAAAATAGTTGTAAAACCAAAAATAAAATGGATATACTTTTGCAGCCTAGAGCTGGTTGACGAAGCCTCAGAGAGGAGAGAAAACATAAAAAATTAAAATTCTTGTCTACTTTAAATCATTTTCTGTTGTTTGCTGTGGCAATAGTAATGCATCCAGTTTGAGACAAAAAAAAAATTCTATAAAATATAACCACTTTATAAAAAATTTGAAAGAGAATAATACCAGGAGGCTTAAAATGAGAGATTAATGAGGAATAGTTGAAGGCCTCGGCCTGGTTTAGCCTAGCTAAATAAACACCACAAGAACAAAATGGGAAAAATCACTTAGGGTGGAAAAGATCAAGGAGAGCCAATCACTTGTACTGGGATAGAATGCAAAAATTAAAAGCTCAGTTTGATGAAAACATGGTTGCACAGTAGGAGAATTTAGAATTTTCATATCCTAGAATGCTTAGTGTGTTAATATTCTGAATAGAAAGGTAGAAAAACAAAACCAAGCTAGAGGAAATGAAGCATGGACTTTGTCCAGGAGGACTACAGAATCTGTCTCTCTGAAGGATTATAAACCAAATTAAAACAACTTTAAATATAGTTATCCTTCCCTTAAAACAAGGATGGGTAGACTGTGTGACTTCTCAAAGTCCTCTTGGAACTATATATCTTTAATGCAATGAATAACTGAAAAATTATTAAACATGAATGGGAATCAGTGGAGTAAAAAAAAATAAATTATTATCTATTTCCTGAGATTTGCTAACTTCAATTTTTGGGACATGATAAGATCTTAATAAGAGCTGGTGAAAACTGAGAATTGTGATGCTGCATGAAGAATAAAAAAGTCCAATGCATTTCATTAGTAATGTTCACTATTTTATGACTTTGTTTTTTCTTAAGGATAAAATGAGGCACTCACCCTCAGATCACAGCCGTGTAACACTGCAGCTGGAAAGAAGTACTGGATATGAATGAGTTCTGAGCTTGAGAATTCCTGAGCCGGGGGAAGAGCCCAAGGGGTCTCTTTGCATCCCACTTCCACCCAGCTCCATCCCAGCTGTTAGGGCCAGGGCCCAGGGCTGTCCCTCAGACAGTGGGGTACCTGCTGCCAACAGCTGGTCAGGAGTAACCACTTAAGAATAATAGTTGATGGTTTTACTTGCTTGTTTATTGTCCCCTTGTCTTGTGTGTTTTCTAATACCTAGTGTGTTGTGATTTAGACCTTGCAGATGGTCTGTGTAGTTCTCCAAGTAAGCATTTGCCTACAATCTCCACAGTGAGACAAATTGTTGTCTCACTTTGCTGAGAAATTGCTGAAAATGGACAGCATGATGAGCGCTGTAGAAGTGCTGCAGCATAATGTGCAAGCAATATGATAGAGCCCGTGCAATCTCATTGAGTTGAAAAATCTACAGTGGAAGTTTAAACAGCTGCAGTACTTTCTTTAGTCACTAGTGTTGAAGTCTTATATAAATCTTATTGACTGCAAGAAATACTGGGAAATATTTGCATTTTTAGTTAATGGACAAAAGGGGAGAGCACTGGAATGGAAATGATACTATGATATATGCTGTAAGGTTGGATGATCCCACTTTGGACTATATTGACAAGCCATTGTCATACAGATGTGATCAGTAAAGAATAATGAATAATATTGTAAGTACACAGGGAAATGTGACTTGTTATTACTCATTTAAACCCAACTTTAGATTGTGTAACAATAAACTCCTTGGTTAGAACATAGAAGGAAAGACAAAGACAGATAAAGGAATGAAAATGCCAAGACAAAATTCCCAGTCCTAGTATACCTCCTTGTGTAATAAGCTATACAGACTCATTAGAACTATTCATTTATTGGGAAAAAAAATTGACCTGTTTTGGAATAGAATGCAAAATTTGACAAATTCCTGAACTGGGGAAACAATAATCTGCTTTAAAAGTTATTTCAGGGGGGAAAAAAGAAAATCATTTTGTCTATATTTTCTTTTCTAACATGGAGTTCAGAAGGCCAGAAAGCCTTTACTGTTTTCTAGATCTTTGATGGAGAGCTTGAAAAGCCTGAAAGCATTTGTGTCCTGATTCTGAGCTCTGATCTCTGACCCTAAGTTCTGACTGTAATTATATGCATAAAAATATCTTTAAACATAAATTGTCAGGAAATATTTTGTAACCTTGAATCTAGAGGGTCATATGCTGACTAGATTTAGGCTACCTAACTCTTGTCCCTTGACACAAGTGGTGACCCAAGATAATACAGGGGGTTTAATTTTTACATTTGTTACTGTATGAAATAATGTGAGCAGCACCACAGAGTGGAGTAGGTCTGTTTTTTTACAGCATTAATCCACATTGCATGCCTTGGGGTATTCAAAAGAATATGATTGAATCTGCAAAATATATTATGGAATAGTGACGGAGTTCCACACATATTGGAGGGCAATATAAATGTTAAAACTTGTCCATACTGTTGGTCCCTGATATGTATATCTCCCATACAAACTATGGAATTGCCCCCAGAAGTTTTAACCAGTATGGGTTGAAACAGAGAGCGTGGTCAAGGAAGAAATTCCTTCACTCTATTAGTAGGATCATGCTTGAACTGTGTTTTTAGGGAAAGAGAGGGCTTGTACTGCACAAATGGACATTTGTAGCTGTGTTATGGGACTGGTGGTCATTAAACTGACATGTTTCACTGGAGTGTTTTGTCCTCTATAAACTCAAATTTCCAAAATCGGAAAACTTTTTTGACCACAGTTAATAAAACTCATTGTTTGCTAGAAAGAAGAACTTGCTACTATATAGAGTAAAATAAGTTCTCCAAGAAAATCAGAGTGTATGATTTTCTGCTTTAATGCATAATTTTGTTAAATTGAAGCAGATAAAAAAAAAAAAAATCTTTTTAATATTTGCAGAAGATACTTCATATTCTACCCTATTTTCAAACTGTAGCTGCAAAAGTTTTTGCTCCAAATTTTTAATTCAATTATGACTCTGAAGTCCTTGTTAAAGAATAATAATTTAATATTAGATGGAATAGCTACAGTCTTTTAGGTGATCTATATTCATAGTTGTAAATTGAGCTTGGTCTTTTGACTTCAGTGAAACTATGCCAAATTGTACTATGGTAGTATAAAAGAGAACACGTATTTTAATTTTGTGATTAGATAGCAAAAAAAGTTCCTTAAATGTATCTTGTCCTTCATGTGTGTGGTGTGATACAGCAGCCATATAATGTACGTTCTAACTCTGCTGCAGAAGCACAAAACTAAGTGTCACGTGGATAATCCCTTGGGCATCTCTCTGTGTCAGCTGTTATCCTTGTTCATGAAGACACTGTGGTAGGAAGAGTGGAAATATTTTTTCTTCCTTAGTGTCCCACATGAGGCAATCATGCCATTTGATATTTAGTAGTTGAATTAGTCACAGTTAAAAGTTTTCATAAACTACATTGCAACCCCAGATAATATCACTTCATTCCTGAGATATCTGTACTTCTGATCTGACAAAAGTATCTGTGAGTATATTTTATTCCAGCTCTTCCAAATATACTAGTCAGATGATTTGACATGGTGAAGGATGGAATTATCTTTATAACTTAACTCAGAATGCTTATTTTATTTATTTCACAGTCCCAATCCTTAGATTCTTTTACACACAAAATGCCTGAAATAACATTACACGAAAATACAACAGGGAAACAGTTGCATATGTTTAGTAAAACTTTAGTCCTCTTACCATAGAAATCCACTTTTGGAATCAAAACACTTTTTCCATGCAAAACAATTCAAATGCTTTGCTAATGGTGATGCACAAAGGGTTTCTAATGTTTCCAAACACTCACACCCTGCCTATGTATCTGTGGTCTGCTTGTAATGTGTTATATTTCATGGATGATGGGAAAAAGGAGTGGCACAGTATCTTTCCAGAGTATTTCAGAAGGAATTTTCCCTCTAGAGCTAACAGATTTCATACTTACCATTTTTTTAAGTGTAGATTTAAAAGCACAGAACTTTGCTAATTGCACACCAATTCTATATATATAGCCTCATTGTCACCATCACTTTTCCAAAAGTCATCTTAGTGAGAAAATCTGAAAAGAGCACAAATGAAAGTCTGAAAAGAGTTGGGATTTTGGGGAGGTTGGTGGTGTTTTGGGGTTTTGCGGGTAATGTTTTGGGGATTTTTTGTGGTGGTTTTTTTTTTCCTTTGTTTGTTTGGGGTTTTTGGGGGGTAAGGAAAAAGCCACCCATGTGTCTTGTGCCAAATAGCTTCTTTTTTCAAGGTTAAAAAAAAAAATTTGAAACTACCTTACTGGCCCATCTGCATATAGTATAACTTATTGAAGTTAATAAAAAGCCTCGTGCAGTTTCCCGACATTCAACAATCATTATCAAGTGCATTTGCATTTCCCATCAGAGATGCACCCAAATGTGTGGAATTGGCAATCATTTTTCAGAAATCTTTAAAAGCGAGATAGCTGTGTTCCATTTATAAAATGAACTTTGAAAGGCTGGCCCTGTATTATGCTTTGCATAATCAGCCTAATGCATTAAGAAGATCATTTACAATATAAAGAACCTAAACCAGCTTTGATAAGACCTTGATTACAGTTACAATCTGTGAAAGAGATGACATCTGTTTCTGCCTGAGACTAAACCTATGATTTGGACCTAGTGAGCATAGGAAGATGCTGTTAGTTCTAAACCAAGTTATAATAAAATGTGAGCCTGCTTTCAGGTTCTGCAATGTGTTACCTCACAGATTGGAGCTTCCAGAGGAAAAAAGTCAAAAAGAAGCATCAATCTTGTTTGCTTCATTTACCACTTATCCCACTAAAGCATTGACTTTCTACTGCTTCACATTTGGTTGTGTTGGAAAGTGAAAGTGCAATGTAGACACAGAATTCATTTATATGAAATAATAAACTACTCTGTAACATTCAAGTAATACACCGGAGAACTTGAGAACCTTTAATTCCTTATTATTATTTAAAGCCTAGTGAAATAAAGATATACCATGATAGACAAGGAAATATGTAATCCTTCATTTACTCTATAAAGTGTTTTTTAGAACAAAAAAAAAAAATAATTAAAAGTGAAACATTGCTCTCTATTGTCATAATTCTGCTAACTTTGCATATTATCTTGTTTTTTTGGGCTTTTAAAGAGTCTCTAAGGATAATTGTTTTAAAACATCTGCATTGACTTTATTTGTCATGTTTAAAAAACAGTTTGCTGCAAACTGACATACATATCCACAGTGCTAGAGCTTGGTTTTCTCTGGAAGTTTTCAATATCAAGCTCTAATAAACACGAATCTCCGTTTTACTTTGAAATTAAATTATCCTTGGCAAAATTCTGCTATTCATACATCAATGTTAATCTGTATTTAAAAATGATATTACCGATTTTTAACCTCTCTTCTTTGCTTAGCTCAAAACACAGTCTTAAGAAACTCTGAAAGAATAGAAAAAAGGCATGTAATATTTTCATTTAAGTTGTTGAGGAATTAGCAAATGTGACTGTTGTAGTTTTGAAAAGTTCCAGTTACTCAGAATGTTTAGTTTGGCTTTGGTTGGTTGGTTGCTTTGTTTTGTATTTTGTTGTTTGGGTTTTTTTCTCATAAAACTGAAAGCTTTATTTCCTACTAACTATCAAGAACAATTATCAAAAATTATTCTTTGAAAAGTTATGTTGGTGTCACCTCTCCACAAGATGTTTTATAATGAAAAGTTTGAAACCAGACATTTAAATTTGATATAAGGCTGTAGATGATTTTTCTTTTAGCCATAAGTCCTTTCCCAGAGGTTTCTATTTAAAGAAAATGCAAAGGATTTTTCAGTTGGTTATTTTTCACAAAAATAAACCACATTTAGATCTGATGAAAAAAAAATCTTACTGGTTATATTCTTCAGTGATAGAGTTTTTATATCTGGTTTAACCCTTAGACAGAATTACTATCCATCACCATATTACAGCTTGTAAGATCACAAGACTTTAGGCTAGACTGTCCGAAGAGATAGGGTATGTACTTTATTTATCTGAATCCACTCTTTCTTGCACACATTATTGCACAAAGGGCTCTTGTACTTATGATAAGCTAGTTCTATAAGACCTTTACAACTTGAAAGTCAAACATTTCCTTTAAAAAATTGAAAATGCATGTATAGAAAAGACTCAGAGACAACCGGGTACACCATCTGTGTGATGGGAGAATTCCTCAAAAGTCACAAAGCAGTGGCCCAGAGTTGCTACCCTGAAACCTTGTAAAGGCCCTACACAGTGCTAGAGATGCAAAAATGAGGTTATATGTAGTTATTGTCAGAACACGTATATTTCATCAGCTAGAGAGATTCCCCACATCTTTCAAACTAAGAGCTGATCCTGATTGTTGCTCCTAGACTTTCCTTTTCTCTTCTCTAGAAAGAGAAGTCGTAATGGCATTGGCTGTCAATGTCTGGTAGATAAGGAAAAAGGCTGGTGTCCAGTTCTGCTGGTCAGTTCTGCTGTGCAACATGATACTTGGCAAAAAGCAAGGCCTAGTCTCTCAGTTGCATCCATCAAACAGTAGATGAACACCTGCATAAGAGAAAATCTAATCAATATTTACATTTTTAATGACAACTACTGAAGAAATGGGAGGTAGTTGGAAATACAATTTTCCCTATTTCTGGGCATAACAGCAGTCCTGATGTGAATGCAACACTTCAGTTGAAAAAAATCCAAGTCTTAACTGAGAAAACACACCTAAAAATGATAATAAAGTCTATATCTTTTGGGCACAGCTGGTCTTGAGGCCACCATTTATCACCTGGATGCCAGCTTGAGGCCTCCATCCAAAAGCTGAACACTATTGCACAGTAATCCTAACTACTCTTCACACCACACCACACTGTCACTATGTCCTAACTTGCCACACCTTTAACCTGGAAAAACCGTTCAGAACAAAAGCATTCACTTGGGAGCATGTTCATGACACTCTGTCAAGGGTCGGGTTGAATATTCCTGACCCCAGTTTAAATAGCGGGTGATCAAAAAAAAAAGACAGAGCAATATGAGTGATTGATATATCTTAGATCACAGATAAGAGAAGATTTGCAAGACTCCATAAAGCTTTCTTTTTTTTTTCTCTTTTTTTTGGATTGGTTTGGGGTTTTTTTGGGGTTTTTTTCCCCTGATGATGAAATGAGAGGTGACAATGCTCATTTTGGAGTAGTTATCTCTGAGTCTGCTGAAATAGCAGATTTACTTTTGGAATCAATGTCCTGGAACTATACATTTTTTCAAATGGCAGAAGTGACTTGTATATAATTTTTTTTTCATTTCCTACTGAAGTACAGATGATTTTCATTCAGACAATGGTTTGCAATTATTTTGTGTGCTGTGGTTCAGGAACAGCATCTACTGTTTTCCATGTTGTTGGAACAAATACATTGCACTTGTGAGTTTATAAGCTGAGTAAGCCATCTTCTTTGGATTGGATCATCATTAAGACCTAATGCAGAGTGAAATTTAACTTTGAACACTTCGCTTGGAGGGCAGAGACTACCTATAAAGTGTGTACGAGGGGATGCTCAGGAAATGCAAACATTTAGTATGTGAGATCTACAACTTCTTTTGTATTACCAGGAAATGCATGAAACATAATATTCTCAAAAGCCAGATAATTAAATCCATCTCTGTTCTAGCATGACTTGAAATGTCAAAGGGAATACTGTAACTGTTAGCCACCATATAAATATCAAACTTGAAGAATAGTTTTATTAACATGTCAGGTAATTGTCAAGTATGCATTACTGTAACATGCTATTTGCATTACCTTTAATGATTTGTCAGTTTTTTCATACTTTTTTTTTTTTTTTTTCTATTGAAAGAGCACAAAATAATACAACCTCTGGCTTTAACAAGTGACTGTCATCATATTTTATGACTTGTTCTTCATAATCCATGGTGGCAAAAAAAACCTAAATATTGTGGGTTTATATTGTGTAGAGAAAGCAACTGAAAATTCCACCTGATGAAACTAAGACAAGCAAATGGCTGGAGCAAATGTACGCTTCTGCATTGTGCTTCATAGGTCGGCACACCCTTACTCCCTAGATTGTCTCAGAAAGCTGAAGGAAACCTGATTATGATGGTAAGGTTTTCTTGAGAGACGAATAAGGAACAACCCCTGGGATATCCCTTACGTATAGAGGAAATGATTGCTTGAATAGTTTTATATGTCAGCTCTGTGACTGAGGAGTGGTTTACTATGGATCAGGAAAATATTTTTGTTTTACTTTTATAATTGACAAAATACAGTATACCTGACTTTATACCTGTAACTTTATGTCCTGCTTAATCTTAGGGAAACATATCTAATTGTTTCAGCCTTTGAAGAAGGAGTATTTAGCAAGGTTTCTGTAAGTAATTTTTGGTAATGTCTGCACTACCAGCAATATTCTACTGTTATGTAGATCATTAAAGCTCTAATGGCTACTAATGCTCGTTATAGCCTCAACAGGTCACTTTTTTGTTTCTTTAACTGTCCCTTATATTACAAAGACAACAAAACAACATGAAAACAGACCAAAGCCAAAACCCCACCCCTCATGGTAAAAAAAGTCCATTGTGACACAACTATTTGATTTCTATCTAAAAAATATTTCCCATTAAGACATTTCCTTTTATTTCACATATTACTTTTTCTCGGCATTTAGTGGTGAATCCATTAAATCACTTATGAATTCAAATGAATTAAAGCAGGCTTCTTTAGGATATTCAACACTTGTGTCAGCCAGATCTTCACCTCAAAGGATTTTAAGCAAAAATTATGCAGGCAATTACATCTTTCCATTAAATTAATTAAAATATTTAAAATAGGCTATATTTTAAATGGTTATTAAGAATACACTTTAATCTCAATTGTTGTATCTAATGGTTATAATTATGCAGGATTTATAGTTTTTTGTCAACAAATTAGAGAACTCTTCAGAGAGATATTAAGGCATTGTAGTTGCTGTAATCATTAAGCCTTTCCTATGTACATTTAATTGCTTATAGTGTTTTCCTGGATTCTGACAATCCTGTTAGAAGGAGTGAGTTAGCCCAGCACGTTATAAAGACCTCAATAATGCAGTTTCATAAAAAAAAAAAATATTAGCTAACACATTGATGTTTTCTGTTAGAATTCCTTTTAGTGTAAAAGTGTGCTTTCTGCAAAATATGTAATAAGCAAGTGCAGGGACATACTGTGAGCATGTCACTTACTTCCAGAAGTGTAAGCAAGAAATTCAATAGCTCCTTACTGGCTGCCTGGAAAGAACGGGAGAAACAGCAATTTATCTCATTTGTTGAAACCTGGTGCTATTTACATGTAGTTGAACTATACATTTTGAGTATAATAGCATATAACATAACACAGCATAATGTGCATTTTCTGCTACATAAAACCTCCACAAAACCCAAAACCATGGTGATTCAAAAATAAGCATAGAAAAAAACACAACAATTTGGTGTTAAGCTGCAGCGGTATATTCCCTGTACGGTCCCCGTTAGCAACCACGCACACTCAGTTGCATTGCAAGGATAAAACCAAGAACAAGAACCTTTATTAAGTCTGATAACACATATTTATACCCTTAATCTCTAACAATGGTTATACTATTCTAACAATGGTTATACTATTCTTAATCAAAGAATTTATATATTTGCTACAATATTCCAAATTGCTAAGCAAAAATATAGAGGGCCCTATTCACTTTTGTGAAACACCTGCTATGCAAGCCATAACTTGTTACTTCTGTGATTTTTCCCAAGGTTTCCTTCCCATGAGGACAATGTTTCAGGAGCAGCTTTGCTTGCCTCAGCTATAGGGCCTTTTGCAGGGCAATCCATGTTTTTAACCCCAACATTAAGCCAATGCTGAGTCAAATTTAAAAAACAAAAATAATTGCTCATACCTGACCATTACCTTTGCATTTCAATGTGAGGGTCTTGTTTCTTTCTTATTTTAATTTATTGTTAAATAAAAATAAGCTGCACATCAAATTAATCACACCAAATTAGTTATATATGGGATCTTTTAAGAAAGTGTTGTCATTATATGTCACCGTAGAACAAAATGGAGCTCTGATGGCACCTATATGACATCAACTGATGTGTGTTTCCAATCTTTATTCTTCTCAGCCTGAAGTTAGGATAATTTTTGAATTCTGGAAAACATACATATGCCTTCATAGAATCTCAGAATCACAGAGTATGCTGAGTTGGAAGGGACCCACAAAGATTATCAAGTTCAAATCTTAGCCCTGCACAGGACCATCCCCAAGAGTCACACCGTGTGTCTGAGAGCATCATCCAAATCCTTCTTAAAATCTGTCAGGCTTGGTACTGTGACCACTTCCCTGGGGAGCCTGTTCCAGTGCTCAACTAACCTCTGGGGGAAGAACTTTTTCTATCTAGCCTAAATCACCCCTGACACAACTTCAGGCCATTCTCTCAAGTTCTGTCCCTGGTCACCACAGAGAAGAGACTAGAAGTAGACTGCAATGAGACCTCCCTACAGCCTCCTCCAGACTGAACAGACCAAGTGACCTCAGATGCTCCTTATACAGCTTCCTCTCAAGGCCCTTCACCACCTTCATTGCCTTCCTTTGAACACTCTCTAATAATTTAATATCTTTCTTATATTGCAGTGCCCAAAACCGCACACAATATTCAAGGTGAGGTCACACCAGTGCAGAGCAGGGCATGACAATCCCCTCCCTGGACCATCTGGTGATGCTTTGCCTGATGCCACCAGGACAGGATTGGCCCTCCTGGCTGCCAAGGCACTGCTGACTCATATCCAACTTGCCATCCACCAGCCCCCCTAGATCCCTTTCCACAGCACTGCTTTCCAGCGTCTCATTCCCCAGTCTGTACTGAGCAATCCAGGATTGCCCCATTCCAGGTGCAGAATCTGGCACTATACCTTGGTGATTGGCCAGTACTCTGATTTGTTGATGTCTCCCTGCCTCTGAGTGAGTCGACAGCTCTTCCCAGTTTTGAATTGTCTGCAAATTTGTTCAGTATCCCCTCCTGTGTCCAATTCATTTATGAAGATGATGAAGAGCACAGAGCCCAAGATGGAGCCCTGTGGAACCCCACTAGTGACAGGTCACCAGGCTGATGTCACCCCATTCACTATTACCCTCTGTGCCCCACCCATGAGTCAATTGCTTATGCACCTCATAATGTGTTTATCCAGCTGTGGACTGGACATTTTGTCCAGAAGGATCCTGTGAGAGACAATGTCAAAAGCATTACTGAAATCCAAAAAGATTACATCAACTGGTTCCCCTTCATTAACTAGGAAATCAGGTTTATCAGGTTTGATAAACAGTACTTTCTTCTCATGAAGCCGTGCTGGCTGTGATCAATGACTGCTGTCTTTCAGGTGTTTATCAGTATCTTCCAGAATAATCTTCTTCATAATTTTACCAGGCCCTGAAGTGAGAGTGATAGGTCTGCAGTTTCCAGCAGTGAGCCTCCTTAAACCAAGATTAAAAGCAGAAATATATAATAAATCGTACATTCATTTCCCTTTATCCACCTTTTTCAATTCCAAGTATTTAGAAGTGGATTCAGCAAAGAACTAGTGGATTCAGTATTTTGTAATCCATTGAGTAGTCCTTTTTTCAATGAGCAGACACTCCCAGACAGTATGTTTTACAGCTGAACTGGTAGAGATTAGACAGTCACAAGAAGTTAATAATTGCCAACAACAGTCAGTATGACAGCTAATCACAATACAAAATAGCCATTAATTGCCTTCTAGGTTGGATAATGAGAGTTTTACTTCAGTGAACTTTACCCTTACATATTCTGTCTGAACTGATAGAGATTGAAAGCAGTAGAAGCTCAGTTCATAATGATAAGCTCTTTAAGCAATTTCCCCCCTTTATTTTAACACACATGTTCAGTCTGATGGACCTTTGGTAGAGATGTTGTACCAAATGTCTGTCATTGCTCAGTTAAGGATTTTTTCTGTGTGTTTCCCTGAAGGCTTCCAGTAGTCACTTCCTGAGAGTACAACTAACACTTTTCTTGATGTAAAGTACAGAGACTTAATTTCTTCAGCAAGAGAATTTTTGTGCAGAGTGACTATGTTTTCAGTCAGATTCACAGCACAGGTAAAACCAACTTCCCATCTCCATTCTTATGCAATCTACTTAGGCCTAGTTTCTTCACAACTGTCACATAATGAATTGCTAGTGATACGCCTTTCTGCAGCTAAAAAGACCCTTTCTTACTATTTACTTTGGAATGGTTGTCTAAATTCTTTGTAATTGTATTAAAAATCATTTTTTCAATGGCAGAAAGCCAGTCCAAAGTCCTTGTTACTGCTTTCCTGCAGTTATTGTCTCTCATGATCTCATCATCTGCATGGTCTAACAACTTTGCTAAGCTCCTTCCTCTGTTCTCAGCTTCCATACAAGGACTCAAACACACACATACACACACAGAGTCAAGTGCATATAGACTCTAGTTTCATTCCCTCGCTTTTTGATTGAAATCTTTTTTCTAATAGATTGTGTGAAGAAATCAATTCCACACTCCTATCAAACCTGAGCAGCCATACAGCAATTTCTGACAAGTTTCCATCTTCTCTCTGTCATGTTAATTGCACTGTCATTCATTTCATGGTTTCCATTGCACGTTGTGACTTTTATTTTCTTCTTTCAGTTTGTGACCCCTTGGTTTTCTATTATGTACAGCTCTGAAGCAATTTTCCATATCTGTCAATAGTGAGAATCTGCTAAAGAGAAATTTATGCTCAGGGAGTTGTACCAATTGGACTTATTTTTATTTCAGCCTCATTTTCCAGGGGTGAGTTAATTGACTGTTTAGGTGTTTTATTAATATTTTGATTGTTGTGCAGATCTGAAATCAGAACTATTAATTCTTTGCAGTATTACAGTACATATCAGTTGATATCTGATGGGTTTTTTATATTTGTAACATGGATCAGGAAACTCTTCTCTCCAGTGAATCATTATTTTAGCAGTATCTCCAAATATATAAAGGCTAATTCTTTTTCCTTTTGCTTAATTTCTTTATTTCTTTTTTCTATTATTTAAAGAAGAATTTTGATTTGTCTATAGATACCTTAGCAAAAATTTTGCCTTGTAAAAATTAGTTCAGTAATCCCAGTGTTCCATCAACAACCAGGAAAAAAGTTTTCTCACCAGCCCATTTGTAAATACATTTTTATTTTCAAACCTGGAGAGGAGTATTTAATAAATTTGAACATGTGATACCAGGAATCTGTAATACAGCTCTGAACAATTAAGTAATTTTCTTACTTTAGTAAGAACCTGTCAGTGGTGTAAATAGATACTATTCCAAGTGTGTATTCTTTCCCTTCTTTACTCATCAGTACATTCAGAGTGGAGGTCTACAACTAATATCAGTTCAAATAAAAATCTGACTATAGAATCTGACTTCTAAATGAACACCTTGGTGTTGTAATCAGCACTCTGCATTCGCGTCCATGTACAACATAAAGTTTATGCTAGTTTAACTGCCTACCAAAGGTGAAGACAAATAGACAGAAGTTACATTTTTACTTCCTCAGATGAATTAACAATTCTTCAGCGTTGTGATCTTTATCTATTTATTAAGAGAACCTCTCATATAAGTCACAATAATCACATTAGACATTTTTAGACTAAAACATGCTCTGAAAAATGTCCATCTAGTTGGGGTTTTTTTGTTTTTGTTTTCCTTCAGAGGCAGAAGGAAATGTTTCATGTGCTTGCCTGAGGTTGCCTGGTCAAATACAGTTAACTGTTCCGTGACAACCTTCTTGCGTGATTTAAGAAAAGTCACATATATTACCGTACTAGTAAAAAAGGTGTAGTTTTCTGGGTTTTCTGAAATGTTATAGGCTAAATCTATTAAAGAAAGCAAGACACTGAGTTACTGTGATAATTAGGACCATATAATTACAGAAGTGCATAATTTTCTTTTTTTTCTAATAGCTTAGAGGATATCCAAAATTCTGAATAAGACTAGATAAGACTAGTAGATCCTTTAAAAAAATCTAAAAAAAACCCCTTTACTGTTCTGAATTAAATATTTAATAAATATTAGAAAAATTATAAAACCTCAGTATCCAGAAAAAGGAAAATTCTAAATTTTATTTTTGAGAAAAATATGATCTGAATAGCAATCTCTTTAATATTAACAGACACCCTTAACTGATAAAACTTTTTTGCTATTTACATGTGGATATATAATCACGTTTGTGCTCTGTGCCAGGCATATCAAAATGAATTTTTTTCATTAGTTATTGACAGTCAGCTGATGCCTGAGATTTCAGCCCATGAGAACTGAAATGACTGCACGTCAGCAGGCAGCTTGAGCTTTACATTGTGACTGCTCAGAAAACAACCCGAATCAATCTTTGCTCTGGTCTTAGATCACAGAAGGCAGCAAAAGCCGAAAGACTGGTGAGAAATGCAAACTGAGCAATTGGCATAACTGTTATGTAGCCCCTGTCAGGTTTTCTCTACAAGGCTACAAAACTATAATGCTTTACCTATTTTTGACTTGTGGCAAATGAAGTAGAAGTCTTAAATGGCTTAACAGGAGCTTCTGAAGTTTGTTCTTTCATGTCTATTTTTCCTTTCTGTTTATTGGCAGATGTGCCAGTTCATTTAAAAACCACCATATAGTCCAGTTTGAAGATGCTGATGGTCGATAATGGATGTGCAAGGGAAGGCACAATGTCAAGGAAACCATTTCAGATCTTCCTTGTTCTTTTGTACCTGTGCAATCACTCCTTTTTATCTGTAAAACACTGTTGCAATAATCCTTTACTCCCTAAGCAGCTTTTAGTATTTGCTTTCTGTAGCAAATTGACCACAAGAGGAAAATGTCAGGAATGGCTGGGACTAACCAATTCTTCATGTAGTAACAAATTTGTCACATTTGCTATATACAGTTTCACAATGATTGTAAACACAATCTTAAAACAAGATAAACTGGTTTTGTTTTGTTTGTTTTTTTTTTCAAGTTAGAAGACAGCATGTGAATATACCTTTAGAAGTTCAGGACAGGAATGTCCCATTCTTAAACATTAAAACTTTTACCTTATTGCTAAGAATTTGGCAATTTTTCAGCTGTGTTATGAGTAAAAAGTTGCTTTTTACTTTAAATCATGCCTCTAAACAATTTCAAATAACTGTGCCAGAGAAGTGGATATGGAATTATTCTTGCTAGAGAATTTTCAACCTTCTGCTTTGTATAGTATGCAAGACTTCATCTGTAACAACACTGTAATTATCCCTCTGCCAAAATTCCTTGATTTTTTTTTTTTCCCCAAAAGATATTAAACTAAGGGAACTGAGATACATAGGAAACTCTCTATTATACTCTGCACAGTTCAATGGTCTTCTAAAAATGTCTAGGGCAGGTCTTCCTCTCCTGACCATTTCTCAAAATCCTCTCTAATGTGACTGTTCTCAAAATACTCTAAACAAGAGTCTGAGTAGATCAAGGTTTAGACATAAGAAATTTCTTTAACTTTGAATATCCTTCTGGTGCTTTGTCAAACTTCAAGATTTATCCTTCCAGAAATGTAACTGTTCTCTGACCTGAAGAGAGGATATTCATCTGCCTCAGGAAAAAAAAAAAAATGTTTAAAAAAAAAAAAAAAAAAGTATGGAAAAATAGTTCTCTATATTGACCGAGGTAAATAAATCAGAGGACAAAAAGCCAGGACAACCAAATCAACTAAGTGTATAGTTTTGGACCTCGTTATCTCTGTTGAGTTATCATTACAAATTTCTAATATAATATTTTCTTACACATAAATAAAATATCTATTTTCTGAAACAGAAATCCTATTAAAATGAAGACTCATATTAAAAGGAAATTGAAGACCCAACCAAATCCACCCACAACATTTGAGCAGGCAGCATGAAGATTGTTTGAAGATATAATATTAGAGGCTCAGACACTTGCATAAGGGTTATAAAAATATTCCTTGAGAAGCTGCAATGTTGCTCTGTTTGACAGTATTCCCCTCTGAATGCCTGCAAGAGTTACTGCCAATGTTTGGAAGTAAAGAGATTAGATGAGTCCTCTCTGTGTATCTGGGGTTTCAGTCTACAAAACCTTTCAGTGACACAAAATGTAGCTTGAATCTATGGGCTCACAAAATATAATTAATACAGAATGCTTAGATTTAGGTTGTCAGTGACCCAATAGGCTGAAAATATACATCCATATGATTATATGATTTTGTTTTTTACCTTGATGAAGAATTATAGAATAATTTTACTTTAATTTGAAGTGCTAAGATATCTTCTATGAGCAGATTATATAAAACACATAGAGTATATTTTATATAAGTGCAATCTTCTAAAACAAATTCCTCAAAGTGTAACTGCATTTGGACATAGCTTAATAAGCTCATCAAGAACCGCTTATCAGACTGAGACAATATTAAAATAGAGAGAAGTGAGGAATAAATGGGAAGAGAAAAAGTAAAATAGCAAAATAAATGCTATTTTTTTTCTTCTAGTTACAAGGCATGTTAGATACCAGGGATTAAAACCAAATATTTTTAGCAATTGAGTGAAGAGCATCTTGTAATATTCTGTAATATTTCTATTACAAAATGCAAAATGGCTTGTCCCTGATAAAAATAAATATTGTCAAAAATGTCTTCTTTAATTAAGCATAAATTTATTTGAAATTTCTGAGCAATTATCTCCCTGAGAGACATCATGTTATGCAATGAGTTGCTATGTTTTGTACAAATGTCTGAAAGTCAAATGTCTGTTTTAGTCTGAAAAGCTGAGAAGTGTTCGTTAAGTAAATTCCAATTCTTTCTCAGAGAGGAGGTTATTAACTTTCTCATCTCAAACAGGTGACTTTATTGTCAAACTATTTAGCTCGCTGTTACTAAGTTTCAAACAAGAGTGAAAGGAGGGGAATCCCATGAAATCTGGTGTCTTGAAAATGCTTGTTAAATTATAACCTTTAATGAAAAATAGACTTTTTAAGATTAAAAAAAAAAATATTACAGTAGCAGTAGAAACTTCTATATAAGCTTTTTTTTCTGAAATTGTAAAAACTTTTACCTAATTGCTTTAGTGCCTATAAAATAATAAAGTTAATTCAATAATTCACAAATTGAAATCGAGATTTAAGAGCAGACTAGTCATCACTGGCATGAATAGTAAAAAGAGATATTTTTTTTGTTTATTTGTTTGGGTTTTTTTACTAAGGGAATATATCTTGTATAGACTACATGGAAAGTATCTTTTTTACATTAAAAATTTCATATGCATGTTTCAGTTTTCATTAAGGAAACTCTTTCCAGTGGTCATATATATGAACACAACTGTTAGTAGTAGTTTCAAAATTTTCATCTTTATAGTGCCCAGTGTTAGATACACATGGTTAGACAAATCTATCCGGGTCATAACCATTATACCTATAATGCTGAATCAAAAAATATTTGCCAGATTCCAGAAGGAAGACCTGTACCCTGGTTACATACCAGGTTCAGGTTGGGTCTAAAAGCACATAAAAAATCCCATCTCACCATGACTCCCAGTACCTCTCCTTCCTACTTCCACTTTAACTGCTGTAAGAAAGAGATAGAAATACATGAAATACATGAAATTCTAGGTAAATTCTGTGCTGTATAAACTACAGCCATTACGGTGACTCCTTCAGTGGTCAGATTTAGGCATTTACTTTTGGATTACTTTGTATTTGGTTAGGCATTGTCTAGTGAAGTCTAGATGTGGTTAAACAGCATGTTATGAATAATTTACTTGATGTTGCTTTCCCTTGCCAATCATTACATCCAAAGTCTGTGTGTTCTAGAAGGTTTTTTCCAATTCATTAGGTAATTGGGTTGGATAGTTATAAAAGTCAGAGCAACACCAGCCTCTAGCAATGCTTGTTATGTAAGTGAGTCAACACAAATATATTCTCTAAGGTAAACACAATTTAACACAGCATGGCATTATTCCCTAAATTCAAGATGATCTCCAAAGTGAGTTTCTTCCCATCATATTTTTTCCTCTGGATTGAAGTTTTGGGGATCAGGGATGTGTTGATGTGCCAGCTATATACAGACAAGCACTTTCCTGTGAACTCTGTCATGTCTTCTTCTTGGCATGTCTTGTACAAACTTCTTTATGCCCTTTTGCTGTAAGTTTTTTTTCTATAGCTCTAGCCTTAATTCTCTATTTTCATCTGCAAATATGTCCTGAATGATTTGACAATGGATTCTGATTTGTTTTCTCTCTAGCTAGTATTCATTTTTTCTATGTATTTATGATCTCTAATGTTCAAAACAAAACAACAAAAAAACCAAACATTTAAAAAAGATTTCATCACATATAATGTGAAATTATAAGTAAAGACAATGTAATTGCGATTATTGTTTCTGAATTAGACTATAGTAGTATCCAGCTGATATAATTATGCCGAGTTCAGATGCAGATAACAATTTGATAAATGTTGCTGGATTTCTGTGAGCATTCATCTCCTAGCTGTCTAGGAAGATTAGTCCAATTCCTTCCTCAGCCTCACCTAGTATTGGAAGTGTTACGCTTGTCAACTTGCATTTCTATTCCCCATGCTTGCCACAAGCATGTTCTTTATGCATCTTCTCTTGTGTCTTCTGTGCCTCCATATGACATCATCAAATCAAGTGAAAATTCAGCTCTGTCACAGTTCTTAGGGTCAGATTTGTTTAGGTTCTCTGATGTGTAAGCACATGAGTTCCAGTCTTATTGACTATTTATAGGCACATGTGAAAAGCATTAACATAACTGCAAAACAAATATGAAAAAAATCTTGTACAAGGTAAATAAGAAGGGGTCAGAAATTAGCTTTCTTCATTAATCTAGTGTGCTGTTCTGGTTTCTGTTCATTTGCTTTTAAAATTACTAATGCTTTCTGTCCTTTTGCTGTTAAAAAGAATGTCGGAAGCTTGAACTTTAAGCCTGGAATAACAATATGATTAAATAAATCTCGGAGATTACTGCAGCTAAAATGATTCTCACAAAAAGACTCATTCACTTACTTCATCTATCTTGTATCCTAAAAATACGGTCCTCAAAGAGGCTACTCATCTTGCAGCAAATTTGATGTTTTTTTTTTTCTTTAAATACTCTCAAATGCCTGAACCTCTACTTCTAATCCTTCTCTGGAGTAACTATAATCTCGCAGTGGCAATATTTTGTCTCAGATGTCTGTGGTTCAGTCATAGAATCATAAGCTTGTTCAGGTTGGAAAATATCCAAGAGCCAAGATCCTTGAATCCAGCCCTTAACACAACACTGCCATGTCCACTGCTAAATAATGTCACTAAGTGCCACATCCACACATTTTAAAAACTTCCAGCGTTGATGATTTCATCACTTCCCTGTTCCAATGCCTGACTACTTTCAGCATTTTTTTGTAATATCTAATCTAAACCTCCACTGGCACCATTTGCATCAGTTTTGTCTCATTCTACTACTTGTGAGAAGTGTTGCGTCATTTGCTAAAAAAAATTATTTATTTCAGTTTTAATTATTATCTCAGCTTATTTTAGATATTTTTTCTAATACTGACACTACAGGAGAGCTATTTTACATTGCCTTATCCTAGATACCAGTTTTAAAGCAGTCTATAAATTTGCAGATGACAACAAGTTGAGTGGTGCTGTTAAAAGACAGGATGGCTGTGGATGTGGATAAGCTCAAGAAGTAGGCTCATGGGAATCTCATGAGGTTGAACAAGTCCAAGTGCAAGGTGATACACCTGTGCCAGGGCAACTCAAATGTCAATACAGGCTGGGGGGTGAACAGATCAAGAAGAGTCCTGCTGAGAAGGACTTGGGAGTGCTGGTGGATTAGAACCTGGACATGACCCAGCAATGTGCCCAGAAAGCCAATTGTGTCCTGGGCTGCATCAAAAGTAGCATGGCTAGCAGGTCGAGGGAGGGGATTCTGCCCCTCTGCGCCAGTGTGACCCCACCTGGAGTGCTGCACCCAGCTCTCAGATCCTCAGAACCAGAAGGACATCGACAAGTAGGAGTGAGTCCAGAGGAGGATCACCAAGTTCATTAGAAAGATGGAGCTTCTTTCCTATGAGGAAAGGCTGAGAGAATTCAGATTGTTCAGCTTGTAGAAGAGAAGGCTTTGGAGACCTTGTTATGGTCTTCCAGTGCCTGAAGGGAGCCTACAAGAAAGACAAAGAGAGACTTTTTACAAGGGCATGTAGTGGCAAGACAAGGGCAATGGTTTCAAATTGAAAGAGAATAGATATAGAATGGATGTTTGGACTAAATTCTTGACTGTGAGGGTGGTGAATCATTGGCACAGGTTGTGCAGAAGCCATCCCTGGAAGTGTTTAAGGTTATGCTGGATGGAACTCTGAGAAATCTGGTCTAGTGAAAGATAACTCTGTCCATAGCAGGGAGGTTGGAAGTAAATGATTACTAGGGCCCCTTCCAACCAAAGACATTCTATGATTTTATGGTTTTATTTACTGTATACTTACTTCGGGAGGAAGTCAGTATATCCCTTTTATTATTTGCATAGAAAATCTTATGCCATAAAGCAGGAATGATAATGGTGTGTACTGGAGGTTGATCCTAGTACACTTCTATAAGGCAAAGGTTTGTATTTGTCCTCAAAGTGATCAGACCACAAGGTCACAGGAAAAGAAAACTCAATTCTGTTGTGATCTGTCATAAGAAAGTTTCCTGCTGCTTTGACTCTAAAAGACAGCTGGCATACACAGTTTAGAATCAGGCAGGAAATGGACATGCAGAGGAAACCCTGTACATAGAGCTAGGGTTACATAGAGTTTCAGGCACACACTGCTGTTCTCAGTTCTTCATTTCCCTCTACCTTGTGCTCCCTTCTCATTAGGCTGTCTGCTCTGAGTCTGAGTTATTTCCAGTTGAGGTCCATGTGGCACTTTGCAGGACTGGGGACTTTGTCCTTCCCAGGAAAGTAAGATTGTTCAGTGCAACCCTTAAACTTCCAAATCAGAGTTCTTTGACCCCCTGTGATTTCTGTTATATTTCTCAAAATTTTTGTGTGCACCCTAACACCAAACTTAAGTGAACAATCCTCACAAAATCCACCCCTTGTATTTCACTGTAACTACAGCAAAAAATAGCTAAGATCATTTCAGTCTGTTTTGCCATGGATTAAATCCTCATTGCTCATATCTGAGTCGTGGCAGCAAAAACCTGTGGTGGTTTGACTCTGGGTAAATGCCTGGTGTCCAGCAAAACTCTTTCAAGGCCTTTCTTTCCCCCACTTTTTGCCTTCCAGAGGGAAGAAAAAAAAAACCCAGCTAGTAATTTACAGCTAGAGATAACAACCAAAAAAGGAGCTTTGATTAATACCACGGGCAAAGCAGAACTTAGAATAATGCTTATATTTATTACTAACAAACTAAAAACTAAAAATAAGAAATAGAAACAGGTTAGAAACACCTTTCTACCCCCACCTCGTTCTGTCCATGCCCCCTCCTTCCCCTGATGGCATTTGGAGAGAGGGAATGGAAAGTTTACAGTCAGTTGTTTCTGGGTCAGCCATTTGCAGATGTAAGTCCAAAACTTAAGCAGCAGTTCTGTCTCAGGGGCTTTCCTGTGGGCTGCAAAGGGGACAGCTTGCTTCACCAC
>JAWWEE010000074.1:81730140-81754631 GCA_035221455.1 Xenops minutus | reverse complement strand
ACCACAGTTGTCCCCACGGTCACAGGGGAATCACAACTCTGAGTCCTTCCCCTGCATTCCGTGGGGTCCCCCCACAAAAGAGAGATCCTCTGCTCTCTCGTGGGTCATTCCATGGGGTAGAGTCTCTTATGAAAAGCTGGCTGTACCTGCCTAGTGTGGGCTTCTCCCTCTGTTTGCCTCGGCTGCAAATCTTTGCAAGACTCTGCTCCACCTTGGGGACCTCCTGCTAAGCAACAGCCTCTTTCATACCTCCCCCTGCTCTGGCATGGGGGTCTTTGTACCCCAATGGATCCCATGGGATTCGAGGGCACAGCTTGGTAATCACCATGGTCATCACCACATAGTCAGAGAACAATAGCTTTAAGTCCTCTCCCTGATCCGTGGGGTCCCTTCCCCTGTTTCTCCCTCCTGCACTGATCTTGATGGCTGCCAATTTCCAACTGTGCAACAACTTCTTAAATATGTTTTCATGCAGAGACATAACTTAATGGTTCAAAAGCAGGGAGTTTTCCTCGGAGCTGTCCCTCACTGGTTATGCTCTATAGGATAGAGGGAAACTTCCAGAAGCTTCCAACAGAAGCCAATTTTCCTCTTATTAAAAAAAAAAAAAAAAAAAAAAAAAAACAACAAAAAAACCCCAGTATATTAATAAAGATTGGATTTCAAACTCCAATATTAAAAACACTTACTCTTTCATATATGACTTTCAAATATAATTTCCATACTGATTTCATTACCTATATTACAATGTTTTCTGCTGTTCCACTGGCACTCTGTTGAGAATTTCACAATCCCATGTTCACAGTTTTCTGCATATATTGGCATAGTGACTGGTTTATGCAACTACAAGGTTCTGATTCATTCTGATTGACATTAGGGACTGTTTTGGTAACACAGATATATTTGTACCAAAAGTTTTATGTATTCTGGGTTGAAGTTTAAAACCTATCATTCTTTCATCATGAATGGTCATGACTGTATTTGTACACATAAAATTGGAGGCACTTAAAAATAAGAAAGGTAAATTTAAATGAATCATAGTTTTGTGTCCTTTTCATCAAAGCCCACCAAAACTCATATTTTACTTGCTAATTTCTACCCTTAGTATTTTATTCATGACTATATTCATATTTATACATATATTGGGGTATATATATGGGGAAAAGGTCAACCATGGTTCTCACTGACAGCAATCGTCTTTTAAAAATAATTAATCGAAGACAAAAGTTCACAATGTTGTGAACAGTGAGACAAATCTAATACAGAGCATACAGCAGTTGTGACTGTAGGTAGGTGCCCATTTTGCACAAATAGTAAAAATAGTAAAATGAGATTCTTTGCATCTATTAAGTCCTGATGAACTACCTGATATAATCATTAAAAAACTGTTTCTATCTGAACTGCTTAAAGGCATCTGTGTGTTTGCATATTCAAAACACTTATGTGCATACACAATTATAATCATGGGTTGCTTACATTTTCATGTAATTGCATGCAAGTCTTGGGCTTTGACTTTTGGAAATGACTGAGAACCAAAAAAGCTCTCAGATCCTCAGCTCCACTTTTTTTTTTTTTTTTTTTTTTTTTTTTTTTTTTTCCCCTAGAGGTTACTTGGATGTTCAAGAGGAAATTGTTTTGAGGACTTTTTGTTGGTTTGTTAAAATGGGGAGGAGACACTGGTGCAAAAGAATCTTCTAAAAGAATTTTTTCTTTTTCAGAAAAGTCACATAGATCACTAAACATATAAGAGTTGTATTTTTGTGAATAATATTCCTGTTAAATAATTTTGACTCTGTGCTGTTGTTTTATTTAAATCTGATGTTGAAAATTTCTCTTTTTCTTTTTTTTTTTTTTTTTTACTGGAAGAGGTAAGTGGAGGTATTTATCCTCCTAATGCCAGGTCCACTCTAGCAAAATTTTCCTCTCTTCCGACTCAGTTTTCCTTTGTTGTTTTGCTGTCTTTCTGATATTCATTGAGCCATGAAGAAAGTGGAAATACCTCTAGAAAATTATTTACCATCTACTTGTGCTAACATCTTAGGCTCACATGTCCAACAATAAATATCTACCCTTCTAATATGAACAGGAGCCCTTTCTATTTGGGAGAAGACACACAAAATCCTACATGATCTGTTCCTTTATCACAATTTGATGCTAGGTAATGATTTATTAGTTTATATAACCTACTGTGATGTCCTGAAGAGGTACTCAGGGTGTATTTATTCAGAATCTCACAACTGTTGTAAGGATTATTGACCAAGTTGTATCGTTTTCTGAATATTCATCATAACCTACATGATTTGATCCCTCAGTATTATTGCCAGAAGGAAGAGAACTAAAACTTAATGTACAATCATGGTTTATAGATTATTAAGGCTTATGAATTATTAGTATTAAGTTTTATACTCACATAAAAAGTTCTAAAGTCGTCTTATAGGTCTGGGAATCTGAAAGTAAATCAAGATGAATTTAACAAGTAGACTGGAGAAACATAAAAGAAACTACTTTGGTTTTTTTTGTTTTTTTCTTTGTTTGTTTTTATAAAGACCAAACAAACAAAGATAAAATAAAAGATGTGGAAGTATGATCAATTATATTTTCCTTCTGTCTGTGATTTGGAAGAGCTGATAATGTTATGACTGACATGACAGCAAATGTTGTAGGCATACTGAGGAATATCAATGTAACAGTAAAATTACGTAATGTTAATATTTGATCTTGTCTATAGTAGGTTACAGTACTTTGACATATTTAAAAATAAGTACAAATTTTGAAAAGTTCATAGAAATCTACAGATAATAGTGTAAAGCACTATTAAGTGATCAGGAAATGTCCCTTACTAAACACGCTGGATTTCTTTTTCTGAACAGTCATAGGGTAATGAAAAAGTGACAAGGAAGACAATTTTTTCAATAAATACTTTGAGTGTTTGATACAGACTTCAAAGTTTTTATTAACTAGCTTGAAATGGACCACTTGATATACTTTATACTTTTGTCAGCTTATATTAGCCTTCATTTTCTGTTAATATCAAGGATGAGGAAGGACACTGAGCATTCTTTCAAAATACCTAAATATGCTTCCCCAAGAGATAGAAGTCTTTTAATAGATCACTTAATCTTAATTGACTCTGTTGGGATTAGCATTTAACATCAGTGTTAGCTTATTAGCTTTATAATGGCAAACAAAAGTGTGAGGCCTTTCGACCCACCAAAACCCTACATAAAGAGAAATCCTAAAGGTCATGAACTTTTCTTGTCCAGAAAGTCAAAGCTCACAAAAAGACAGATTCAGAAGCACATGTTCTCTTGTCCTTAGAAGTATACTGAAACATCTTTGAAGTTATGGGACTGATTGATAGATCCTTTAAATTTTTAATTTAAATTTAATTTTCAGAAGGTTTTTATTTGTGATATTTTGGTTAAAGTTTCCATATATACATAATTACTATAGAGTTCTTTAGGAAATACATCACATCTTTTACTGCAGTCTCTTACAAAACCCTGACATATTACTGACAGATCAGGACAATTTTATCAAGCGTGTGGACAAGATCCTCCACCCATATAATACCAGAAAACATTAGCAATGACTTCCATAATCATTGCATGCATGCAATATGTGTAATATACCATACCTTTTACTGAAAATAGTAATATCATTTTGTGAGGAAATACATTTATTTCATTCTGGTTGACTATTTAAAAGTTCCAGCAGCTGTGGAAAAAAAAAGAGCTAACATTCAGTGGTTCATTCTTGTCCTGATGGAAACCCATAATTCTTTGTGGGTAAGCATTACACTGTGTATTACAATTAGACATCTTTGACCACTGAGTATGATTCTTAAAAAAACCCTCATGCAGAAGTTCAGAGTGTGTTACTTCCCTAAAGATCCAGATATGTCAAAACATGTGCTTCTGACATAATATGTTTAAAACAGAATATATTTCTCGATGCTGTACTTGAACACAAAGCTTTTCAAAATCAAGACCTGACAGAAGGATCTATTGCAAAAAAATAGACTTGTAGAACAACTAAACATCAGCTGAGAGCTATAGATATTAAAAATATTTCTTTTTAATTTGTTTGGAGTTAGAAATAGTCATGTTGGTAGTTCTTTAACTTTATTCCAAAGTACATAATGAGCAATCATATCACTCATGATAAATTCATCAGTGAAATATTACCAGTTGGCAGCTGAGTCTTTTACAAACTCAGAGTATGAATATGGAAGGGACTAGAACTAACCATCTGCTGAAAAAAACTGTATTAGTAATTTAGTAAAGACTAAAATAAAATTAAAAAAAAAAAAAAACCAAAACCAACTTTAGAATGCAAGTTATTTTACATCTCCATATTAATTTTCTGGAACATGCATGAGTACTATACACAGTAGATGTTGGATTACAAAAACACTGTTAACTTGTATAATTGTATTCGTAAACCAGTTAGTTTTGGATTCATTGCCTCTGTAATCTTGATAAAGACTTTGCATGCTTTATATATATAGTGACTTAGATTGTTTGTTTACTTTAAAGAAGGCAATCCATATTAATTTGACAGCAGAATTTAACAGTCCATATATGATCCAATATTGTTCAGAAAATCTGTGAACAAATACATTGGCCTGGGACAGGCGTTCCAGGTGGAATAAACGTACTATGGGGATCAAGAGAAATAAGAATCCCAGACGTCATTTTGCATGCCAGAGAGCTATCCTGAAGTGTCCATGACCAAAATTACTATTAAGGGTAATCAGTGTACTTTCTCTTCTTAAGAAACCAGAACAGTGTTGAATATGGTGAGATAAAATTTTACATTTGCCTAAATGTGGCACCTTATAAATTTTTTTAAAAAGTGATATTATTTTCTAGTAGTGAAATTATTCAATATAAGAGAAATAGAATTATTGAAGAAAGCATCAGTCTAGGGAAAGAGGGAGACAAGTCTGAGTGGTAGCATATCCTGTGAAGTATAGTACCTCAGTTCATGGTCCTGATGTTGAAAACCCTACCTACACACAGAGCTCTCTTTTCTCAGATTTATATTCAAGAGCTGAAGACACCCTCATAACTGTCTCATTCAGTTGATGAAAAGTGCCCTTTGTGTAAGTCTGAATTTGCTTATTCAAACCTTGCTCACGACCTTCTAAAAGTCTTGAACTTAAAATCTCCCCTGATTTCAATTCTTGGTTTTAGCTTTGAGATTAAATTGTAGCTTGATGCACACTTAGCAAGTGCACCTGACATTTACGATAAATAAAATCCCTAGTCTTTTCAGGTCACCCTGTAGAGAATGCATGATAATGAAAATTACTCACACTTAAATAGCACATTTTAAGAGTTTAAATGTGTTGCCTAAAATAGGAGAAAAGAACTTTCAAGACAATATTAATATAGTTAAAATAGAGAACTGGTCTTTAATGAAAGCGCTTTCAGGTGCTACACAATACATAGGTGCACACCCCAGCATAGAATTCTCACAGTTTTATAGCTTTAACTAATTACCTAATGGGTACATCCAATCTGAAAACCATTTGCCCCTGATACCACCCTCAGAACTGCCCTGTTGAAGCCTTTTCAAGGGTTCTGTGCTCTCTATTTTCTTGTGACTACAATATATCTTATTATTGCATTCCAAGTGGGTGTGTCCCAAACAAAATGTCCTTGCTAAAATCTTTTTCCTTGAAAAGACCACCAAACAGAAATTCAGGAATGTTACACAAAAAAAGGTAGTGTAAGGGTTTTAGAAACTGTTAACTGCTACCCTAAGAATGAGAAACTATACAGCTATATTAAAATCTGAAAATATATAAAAATCTTAAGGCATCAACTGAACGTGAAAGTTCTCTTCTAAGGTCACTGTACTTGCATTGTACATGATATAACACTTCCCACTCCCCTTTCAAGTAAAACATGTGTTAATGATTCATACAACAGCATGTGATATTTCATAGAATACAAGACTTTAACTTCATAAAAAAAATAGTTTTTAAAACATTATACAAAAAATCTCATCCCATTATTTAATTTCTCTTTGATGTGATAAAATCACTTTTCATGAGAGCATTAACAGGTTTAGAATTTTCTTGAGGGCACATTCAGAAATTATATCAAGTAGAGTTTCCAGGTCTACAAGATTCCTGGATAAAGGACTCATTAAATTATACATCCAAATTCTCACAGTAGTCATTGCCTTCATATTTGCATAACAAACTAGAAACAGCTGGAACTAATTTGCAAGGATACTGAGTACCCATAATTCCAGCTACAATCAGACTGCTAGTGGCTGGCAAACTGAAAATCTGGCGCTATGCATAAAATAATTCAGTCTTTTTGTGTGTCTTTGTGTGACCAGCAATGAGTCTGCGAATTTTCCCACCCATTGAATAACACTCTGGTAGCATGTTATGTTGCCTTTTTTTCACTGGTGTGTCCTCTTGAATGAAGTAAAAAAAATAGTCTTAATTTTCAGCTGGTGGTGTAGTCTTATTCTCCATATGCTCTGAGTGATGCACAGCATACCTGAGAAAAGCATGGAAACAGTAATGGTTTTCTACTCTAGTCCCAGCACCTGATCCAGGAAGCAGATGAAAACTAATTCAGCCTTTTGATCCTGTACAGCAGCAGGAGGATTTGTGTCAGGTTGGCAGAATCTCAGGTGTTAGGCAGCAATGACATTTCTCTTCTCTTTCCGCTCTGTCCCAGTGAAGCCACATGCCCAGTTCTTCTAGCCTCATGATAAATAATTTTCCTTCTGTGCTAGATAGCATGCCTGTGTAAGGCGTAGCAGATGAAATAAAGAAGTAGACCCCTAAGTATATGAAACATGAGTCCAAAATTCTATTGACATTTTTAACCCAGGTTTGTGGGCTTTTCTAATCTGACAATTGTAATTTGTGTGCAAACATCTATGAAAGTGTTAATCAGCATATTTCTTCAGAGATGGATTTGAATGGTAGTGGCGTGTCTCTGGAAGAATGGATGCTCAGCCTTATCTCTTAGCTGTAATAATCTGTCTTTTTTAAAGAAACATCTTTAATGTGTCTTAGATACTACACTACTCTTTTTTAAAGAAAAGCAGATGGGGCAATTCTACCTCAGAGAAGAATAGCTCTTTTAAAACTAAGCATGAGTGTCTACATGGCTATTTCCACCAGGCAAAAGTGCATTCTATCAAATCAACAAGCCTTTCAACATCAAGACCCACAATTATCCCTAGTTTACCAGTTGTAGGTAACTATCCTATCTCATTGTTAGTGCTTATGACTGAATGCCCAGCCAGGAGGACATTGAAAAGGATTCATATCTTTCTCTTGGTAGGGAGTTAAAGAAATACCAATAGTGACAGGTTTAGCACAAATAACAGAACCCCTTGTAGAAGAAACATGGCAGGAAAAGGAAGTTATCTCTTTCACAGAAAGTTTCATTAGGGCATTAAAATTGAGCAGATTTCCTAAGAACTGTCACTGACCCCTTGTAGGGAAATTTCCTTTGGCTAACAGAATGATAATTTAATGCTTTCTTTGTAAAATTAAAATTATATAAGAAGAGAAAAACTACAAGAATTAGCAGGCAAAGGCAATGTTAAATACTTCCAGGAGGGTGAATTTTTAAATCCCAATCTATATAATTGGAAAGAATAAAATGGTACTGTCCCCATGCCCAAATCTATTTAAATAATCTTGTTTTAAGCCAGGAATGAAAATATATTGGGTGTTTTGGGCTTAGTGTTCCTACCATAAAGCATTAGCAGCTCTCTTAATGAGAATCCAAGGGAAACATGATAAAAGTGTTCAGATCTCTGTGATATTTTATGACTTACAGCATAATTTTTATTAAATTTATTTTTTATTTTTATTAGTTTTATTAAATGTTATTCTATTTTTTTTTAGGATCTAATGTTCAGTAAAAGCATGGATAACACATCAAGTTTAATGAGCCTACCATGTTTAATAATTAAAATGTACAACATTATAAGAATTCTGAATGACGTGATTCCCACTAGATCCTGGAGCAGGAGATCGGAAAAACACAAATGCTAAATGTCCTTTTCTCCTGCTTGCATGGAAACATAGGGAACTCCATCTGGCTTGAATTTTTCATTGGAAGCTACTTTAATCAACTTTCTTGAAATCTACATAAGAAAGCATGTTTTCCTCACACAACCTCCCTTTTCTGTCATCAGCAACAAACTTCAGATGCTTAGAAATTTTACTTCAATAGATTTTTTTTACTTTTTTTTTTTTTTTTTTTTTTTTTAAGAAAAACATCTAATGTGCAGGATTCTGATTCTTTGGCTGTGGCTGAACCCCATGTCCCCCATAGAAAGTTTGCACACCCCTGTGTTGTTTTGCCTGAGACAATCTGATCCTCTACAAGGATCAGTCTGATTGATAATCCCGTATTTCTGCCCCAAGATAGGTCTCTGTACTTATTTTCTCACCAGGACATAGGTTGTTTGTATTTTAGGAGACTCATTTACTAAGCAAAATTGCCCAGCAGAACATAAGAGAGCTTGTGTATTGTAGGTGTGGTATCTTCATATCACACATCCTCATATATTCAGCTGCGAGTTCAGATAGCCAGAAGTACTTGTGTGTCCCTGAATCTGCATTACAGTCTTGTCTGATAGATGTCTATTCACAGTACAATCAGATCATCTACACCCATTCTTGTGATTGCCCACCACTGGAAATTCCTATTTTTTGAACCCTTCCTTTAAAAATCAGTCCAATTATCTTCCCATCCACCATAAAGTCAACCAGATCAGTATATTTCAACCTAATCTGTCTATTATTATGATATAGTATTCTCCATAGCATAGGGGCTTTCTTAACAAAAGTAGCATCTGGATGCTAAATCTGACCCTTCATCTAACAAAACAAACAAACAAAACCCGCACATCACAACAACCACCAAACAGACAAATAATACCCAGAAACCCACTATTATGAGGGCTCAGGGTTGACAGTAGTCTGCACTGACACAGAAATGAATTTGTAAACCAGACTAACTGTGTCCATGGATAAAACAGACAGATTTAAGACACTGTCTTAAATTTTGCTGCTTCTTGTTGAATATCTATAATTAGGTACTTCAACGTAGCTAAAAGTATTTTTCTCAGTGTTGCCTTATCACTAGAGCTTTCATTTTCAACCTGTGGTCAGAATCTGTAGAATGCTTGGAAAAGATCATAAAAGGTAGATTTAAGAAAATCATTTTATGCTAAATAATAATTTCTGAATAAGAGATTCGCAGAAGGTTATCACCAGTTATGTAAGTCTGTAAACTCAAAGCATTAAAGTGCTGAAATGTAAACCCATTAAAACGACCTATAAATGGTTTAGTATACTTTATATATCACATGGGCAAAATAACAATTAATAATAACAACAACACAAATAACAATAACAATAAATCAGATAAGTAAAAAAATTTAAGCAGGCATAATGTAGCCAATCTTTATTGATTCTTCTGGTACCATTCTGCTTAATATGAGCTTAGAAATTAATACGTAGTCTCTCTTTGTGTCAGGAAAGATCTTGCCTGTGCAAGCCATATGTGTTTGTGTTTGTGTCTGGAATCAGACCTCAAAGCTCATTCATCAAAAGCAGATCATTTTTTTCCTACATAATTGCTCAAATGGCTGTAAATGTAGGACCATAATAAAAAATCTAAAGAAAGGAGACTTCTTTAATTCTGTTTCTAGCTGTGCTATTAGTTGTTCAACATACAAAAAAATCCTGTAAGTTTATGTTTTTCTCATCTGGATAAAAGGGATGAAAGCAGTCACTTTATCTGAGATAAAGTGAAAGTACCTTGACATTTCTGTATATAAATAGTACCATTAATATCCTAAATGGAGTTAGACATGTCAAATTAGGAAAATAATCTTCTTATTGTTATGTTGCCCAAATCATCATTCAAAAACAAATGCAAATGCAATAATGAAAGTTTAGACTTTGTGCTTAAACTTTCTCACACCCCAAGTAATAATGCTGTATTTACAAACAGTGGAAAGATTGGTAATGAAATTCTGATGTGAGAAGTCTGAAATACTGTTCAGGAAAATACAGAATCACAAAATCACAGAATATGCTGAGTTGGAACGGTCATCGAGTCCAGCTCTTAGCCCTTCACAGGACCATCCCCAAGAGTCACAGCATGTGCCTCAGAGTACCATCCAAATGATTCTTGAACTCTGATCAGGCTTGGTACTGTGGCCACTTCCCTGAGGAGCCTGTTCCAGTTCTCAAGCACTCTTGGGGAGAAGAACCTTTTTCTATCTAACCTAAAACTCCCTTGTCACAACTTCAGGCCTTTGTTGAACGGCCTGAGGCTCAAGAGTTAAGGTAATAAACACTGAAAATCAACTGCCTTGTATTTAGTAAAAAAGATTAATGCCAGCTGAAAAAAGCATGGGGCAGGGGTTGCAAAGTGAAAGCAGCTGGACAGGAAAAACTGCAGAAAACAAAGCTGTGAAGAGGTTTGAGTCCAATCTCTGACTTTCCTGGGTGTTTCCAGTTTATCAAACCACTCAGTGAAAGTGAACTGAACATACAGTTCAGGAAAGACTGGGATATCTTAAACCCAGATTTTTGAGAGATCAACTGTGCAAGTTAAATTTTGCAGTTTCTTTCTGCTCAAAGTAAACAGACTTGTGCAGACAGTGGAATTAGAATCCCCTATTAAAAAAACAAAACAAAACAAAACAAAACAAAACAAAAACAACAACCAACCAACCAAAAAAGAAACAACCAAAAAAACCCAAAACACAAACTAGTGAAAGAAAGTTATCTTGACCTTTGTTCCTGAGTCACCATCCAGAGGTATCCCAAAGCATAACAAAAAGCCTCTTAATCTATTGCCATTTGATGGAAAACCATCAATAACTACCATTCCTCCTACTATAAACCAAGATAATCAGCTTTTCATATTTAAGAAAAAGGATTAGCTGTATAGTCTGTTTACTAAATTGGTTGATATAAAAATTGCAATAAAACATATAGAATTATTCCCAAAGCCCCAGACTGACAAAGAGTAAAACATTTAGATATCGTATTTTTCATTTTGCTGCTGAGCTAAGAGGTTCTTGTGATGAAGCAAATTTCTTCTCAACCACTTTTTGTTCAGTAGAGCTCCTACAAACGTACCGGAACTGAAACAGATACTGAGAGGAGGAGGATGAATATTCTTATGTTTCTTATGCTTATTTGGGTGATGTTTGTGCCTTTAAGTAAACACGTCTTTATAGTATTCAGCCTATTACAACTTTTTTAAAGGACATGATATACTTCTGATGTGATCCTAACTTTTAAATTTTGAAATCTGACAACTAGGGTCAGTACAGAACAAGCAAACTTTGCATTTCTTCCCTAAGGCTGGAGCTATTGTGCACAGAGTCAACTCCTCACTATAAATTAAAATAAATTAGCATCTAAAATAATCCTGAAAATCCAAACCAGTACTTTGGGACAGCATTACTTAGACCAATCTAAGATACTGTGGTGTTACGGTCAGCCCAATAATCTTAGAAAAATAGGTTGGATTGATTTTATTCACTATTGAAGGAATAAGAAATGAAGCTGTAACCTAGTGCCAGTGTAGCATATTTTCATAGTTTGTAGAACATGAAAATGCCTAGAATGCTTTTCAGATAGTAGTTTTGGAACAACCATGATAAAAAGAAGAGCTAGGATTAAAAAGAAGATAGTTTTTTTTTCTATTGCAATCATTTTTCAAAAGAAAGCAGCAAGACAGAGCAGCTGCAAGAACAGAACTTAAAAGGGGATTTATGTATAAATGTTATAATTTTATAAAAGTTCTGTGAGAATCCTAAACTTTATCTGCAGAAATAGTCTTTCATAAAGTTCATCTGTAAAGATCCTTATAGTTGTTTTAATTGAGCTTTTAATTAATCTGCATATATTACTGAAAATGCTTCCACTTTGATTATGTGTAGAGAAGTGTCTCTTTGCCCATGTAGAGAGATCAAATTGGCATTTGCTTCCTATCTCCTTCAGAGCATTCAGATAAGGATAATTGCATTAGTTCCTGTCTAAATGATGTTTCAGACTAAAACCCTAGGGCCAAAATGCTGGGTCTTAATTGGCTGCACTACCTAGTCTATTCATGTAGACAAATTAAATTAATTACAATATTTTGAAAATGCTTCAACAACAAATTTTAATCACAAAATAAGGAAAAAGCCTCAGGAATTCCACAGAAACCTAAATATGAGCTCTCTTTGGAGAGTCAACTATGGTACTTTGTATAAAATGTTGCTTTTGAAAATCAGAGGGGAGGTGAAATTTGTTCTATTTTATTATTCCTGGATGATTTTGCCATTAGAAATGCCAGTTTCATGCTGGTTTGAACATCAGATTTTTGCATTATGAGCACTGCAACGGGCTAATTTTTTTCTACATCTCAGCTAATTAGCCTATTCATAAGGCAAGTGTCTTATGGTTACAGTAATCTGCACCTGCACACTTGGCCACTCCTTTGACATCATAATTCTAAAATATGGAAAATATATATAATTCACAATGCTTTCTACTTCCATAAACTTAAGTTTTGCCAGACAAATTATATAGAATGACATAGTTTTATATAAAAATCTAAAAATCTGGAAAAGGGATTTTTTTCAGTTTTTCTTAGAAAACAATTCCTAAGAGATATTTCTGAATATCATGCTAATAGATTGCACCTTTTCAAATTGATGTCCAGTTTTTAATCTGAAAAGTCTTGATCCTTTTAAAGGATCCTTGTTAAGCTGGTTTTGCTAAACATATCAAATGTTTGAATTTTATTGTTAAAAATTAATTTAATTTTTAATTTACATAGCAATGTAAGATAACTTGATCCTGGTTTCTCATGGAGGCAAAATTTCTGTAATCATCCTACATATATGTGAAATCTTAAGTCATTCTCTTAATAGCATGTTAATCTGTTGGTGCATTTCAACTAAATTGAACAACTGGATAGAAACCTCATTGACAATAAGCTTCTACAAGCTTTCCAAAAGAAGATAGGTGAAAACATCCATATGTCAGACAATTTACAAGGGTAATAAGGCTTATATATTACCTAACACAGAAATCTACAATGATTTCATTAGCTTCAATGCCAATGAAACCCAAGGCATGAGCCCATCAAGAATGTGTTTAATTTGTTCTTCTGCTCAGGGGAATTCTTGCACTCATTTTGATATCTTAGCAAATTAATACATGCATTAATTTTCAGTAATGCAAACTCACAATATTGCTGTTAAGAGGATGAGAGGTGACCAATCCTTAAAGTTACATGTTTCTCTTACAAAACACACAAAAAATCAGGCTACACAAAGGTATCGCAAGTTTGTTCTGTCCCAGAAAATATATTGTCTCTACTAACTTGTCAGAAAATAACATGAAAAGTTCCAAAGTATAAAGAAAGAAGGTGAAGGAAAAGCACAGTAGTGCAA
Organism: Xenops minutus; assembly: GCA_035221455.1. Lineage (NCBI taxonomy): Eukaryota > Metazoa > Chordata > Aves > Passeriformes > Furnariidae > Xenops > Xenops minutus. Next base: position 81,741,164 of record JAWWEE010000074.1, on the reverse strand, counting down.
AAGGGTTGTGAAATTTGATCACAACCAAAGAATTAAGAATTAAGAATTCTTAATTAGAATTAAGCATTCTGGAAAGGAGTTACAGCCTTATTACAGCACAAGTAATCTAAAGGTTATGAAACTACAAGACCCCCAGAGAAGGATATGTCTTAGTGGTACGACAAGAAGAGCAAATGGAATGCTTGATCTTTAGCACAGAATCCTGTTTTCATGAGCTAAGGCCTCTTGAGAAGACACAAGTATAATAAGGTCCAGTGGTGGACTTATGTCTTTAAATTAGGAAAACCAGGAGGTAAATAAGCCTGGGAAAAAAAAAAAAAAAAGTTCAGGTTTAAAGGGGGGAAAAAATGCATGTGAAAGATTTAGTATCACAGTTTTTTGGGGTTTTTGTTTTCCATTTTCAATTTTATATTACATGTGTAAGAAAGCACCATACAAAGAGTTTCAGGCAATTTACTCTTGGTTAATTAAATTAATTATCAACTTCCCCTTTAGGACAACCTACTCACTAGTAATCAAGACCTAGTTTAGACTTCAACAATGTTCCACCGTAATAATTCTTACTGTACTGAAAAGAATTCACGGTCCTAGCTTAATGTTTATTGCTTTTATTTCCAGCACTAACTGCAATGGATGACTCCCAGCAGTGCCTCCCAGAAATCTGTAAGTAATTAGTTCTAAAACCATTACAATATATCCTTAATAGCTTTAAGAGGAAGGATTCTTGTTCTACAATTATCACAGAATCATCAAATATGTTGACTTGGAAGGAACCCTTCAGTATCATTGAGTTCAACTCCTGGCCCTGCTACAGGACACCCCAAGAATCACACCCTGTGCCTGAGAGTTCTGTCCAAACACCTCTTGAACTCAGACAGGCTTGATGCTGTGACTATTTCCCTGTTCCAACCTTTTCCTGGTACTTCATGCCATTCACTTGGGTCCTGTCACTGGTGAAAAGAGTGAAGACACTGGTATTTGCCTCTCCTCTTTCCCTCACAAGGCACTTGTAGATTGCAATGTGAGGTCTCACTTCAGTCTCCTCTTCTCCAGGCTGAACAAACCAAGTGATCTCAGACACTCCTCATATGGCTTCCTCTCCAGATCTTTCACCATCCTCATGGCACTCCTTTGAACACTGTCCAATAGCTTAATATCTTTTTTATATTGTGGTGCCTAAAACTACACACAATATTCAAGATGAGGTCCCCCCTTTGCAGAGCAGAGCAAGACAATCCCTTCGACTGGCTGGTGATGCTTTGTCTGATGCCTTCTAGGACACCGTTGGCCCTCCTGGCTGCCAGGGCACTGCTGACTCATATCCCACTTGCCATTGACTAGGACCCCCAGGACCCTTCCTGTACCACTACTCTCCAACCTTTCATTCCCCAGTCTATGCATGCAACCAGGGTCGCCCCATCCCAGGTGAAGAATCAGGCACTTGTCCTTGTTAAACTTCATATGGTTGGTGATTCTCCATCTCTCTAATTTGTTTAGGTAATTATTGTGGAGAGCTGAGCTTAAGATACTCTGGCATATAGAGAATTCATAGTTCAGTCAGCATATAATAATTGTTCAGTTTGGCAAAATCTCAGGACATAACCAATGCAAGTCCTGCAAAAGTACCCATAACACATCCCCAGAGCGGATCACAACCATGAATGGGCAACTGGTGGGACTATTTCAAACCTCCAGTTACTTTTCTGACTGTAGATCAGACTAATTTATTTAATTAATTAATTTTAATTTTAATCAGAGATGGGCCCAAACTATCTTCTTCTTTCATTGTTGTTTACCATAAATACATTATACATGCATAAAACAATGAAAAGTATGTATTGTAGACTCAAATTGTGTTATCCCCAGTGGTTTTGGATGTGAACTTTAGCACTTGAGAGATAGTGTTAATAGTATGATATATTTAAAATGTTCAGCCTAAAAACTGCATCATTCCTATATAGTTTTCTTTAAAAGATGTAAAACAGTTTGAAACAAAAGCCTGAAATTGCTTATTTTTTACATAAGTGCACAAAAGTTGTAATTATCCTTGAGAAGGGATTCATCTCACTAACTTACACTTGTTTAAAAGTTACACCTCTACTCTAATGTAGTTATCTATATTCTCTGAAATAAATCAAGAAAGGGAAACATACTTTTAATTCTTTTTTTCAGACATATCTTAACAAGACAGTTGCATTTCACTAATAAAGACTAAAGCTTAAATTTGAACCATAAAAACTAGGTGAGGTAAATTTCAATTATGTAGTCAAAACAAACTAGATGTCTATAAAATAGTCTTAGAATGAAACAAAGAATTTAAGGGTCCAGGGAGAAGTAAAAGTTTTTCACATGAGGAAAGTCACCATATAGTATCAAGTAAAAAACCCAAGCCTTTTGGAACAAACAAATTATAGGAAAATGTGTGTATTTGAAGGGTTGTATTTAAGAGGTTTGGATACACTTGCAGATTAGTCTTCTACTAGAGAAATTGGATTTATAGAAATATTTCAAACAATAAATTAGGTTTTTTCACTGAAGTCCTAGGAAGAGCTTCAAATTATAATTGAAAGGAACTTTGGCAATAATTATATATAATGTAATAATATTTAACACACACTATCAAAAAAATCCCATTCAAAGCTATTCATTACATGACAGTTAGCAAATTATATACAATGAATGCAATAGATCCAAAACCTATAGGAATAACTGTAAAACAGATAACATAAAACAGATAACATAGATAATCTTTGCTCTTTAAATAACAAATAAATGCTGCGTTCAGGGTTGAGATTTTTATCACTTCTCTCATTGTATTTGATTTAGAATTTTTTTATGGCCCTTAAAAAAGACAGTATCTAAGATCTTTTGACCACCTGAAAATGTCAGAACTTGTTTTGAGAGAAGTAGATTTTTATTTTTCTGCCTGCAAACAAAACTGTGAAATTAAGAACCTTGAAGGTGAAAAACCAAAGGCAAATAAATGAAATCCAATAGTTTTGTTAATTTTAATCCTGTTTTCTGATATTCAGATGCTTTAGTCCTGATTGAAATGTATGCATAACTGCAGCACTGAGCAAAATTTTTTTGAGTATAATCTTTTCCAGCTTCTGCTATCACAGAATCAGAAATTCTAAAGGAATCCAGTGGAATAACACAGAGAGGCCTGGGAGAATGGAGAAACATTTATATATTCTAGTACTTGTTCCTGTAGTTGCTGAAACATTTTAGTCCAGGACTGAGAGATTTGGAATGCTTGGTTGTGAATCCCTTCAGGGAAGTAAAGGATGTTAAACTACTGTTTCCTATGTCCTGAATGCTTTACTAACTGAATGACTGAATAAAGTGAAATGTTACCATCCTCGTGGGTTTCAATATGCATGTTTGTGCAGATCTCAGGCTAGTATACCTATGTCTGACTGATATAGGTTTTATAGGTCTTACTAAAGAGTCAATGCCAAACAAACAAACAAACAAAAAAAGGCAAACAAAAAAACAAACAAAACAAACAAACAAAAACAAAACCAAAAAGCAAACAAAAAAACCTGCATCACAGATCTGAAGACTCTTAAATCTTGACTTCAGGAACAATTTATCCAAAATTTTGAAATGGACCAAATTGGTATTTGTTAGAGCTTACAGTGGTATGGCAATTGGAATATACAAACTTTGGGTTTAGAATCAATAAAATTTTTCACAGGGCTTCAAAGCTGCTATTTGTTAGGGTTAAAAGGCATTAAAAAATGAACTACATTGTCTATAATAAGTAACTTGTACAAGTTTCAATATTTTTTTATGCCAAACAGACTAGAATGTTAGTAAATTTGTTTTATATTCTTTATATTCTGTTTACATATTCTATAAATTTGATTTATATTTCCTGTTATGGTAGCAAACAAGACTGGAAGTTTAAATTTACATTAAAAAAGGGGAAAAAAATAATAATTGTGCTAGAAGAACAATCAAGAGACTTTATGGTTCCTTGGAAACCAGCAGGTCCCGCTTCCTCATCTCCCTCCAGATTCTCAATGACAAGTGTATTTGAAAACCCCTGCTTCTTCTACAAGGGTGGACCTTCTTGGAAGAGTTCTCTACTTTTCTGTCCTGTCACTCTTGAACATCTAATTCAAAAGAGAACTGAGAGATATTTGTTGGTGAGGAGGACAAGAGTCAGAGACTCAAAATTTGAATTCTAAACTCCAGGATGGATGGCAAGCAACTTATGAACAAGTACAGAGTAGAGGAGGGAAGAAAGGATACTGTGGGAGGATGAATGATCACCTAAAGTGAAGGAGAAAGAGAGAAAGACGCTGAACAGTAAAAACAAGGCAGATACACACGCAACTCAGTACAAAAAAAAAAATAAAAATGGAAAACAAGCATACATTAACATGCTAATTAAGACAATGTTCATTCTTATAACCAGATAAACTGGATATTTGGTGAAGGCTAATATATAAATTGACTCAAAAGGTATAAAGTGGAAAATACAGCAAGGAGTTGATTAAAAGTAAGGATACCTAGGAACATGATTTGAGTGGTTTGTCCTTTTGCTTTCTGTACCTCTGAAAAAAAAAACCCGAACAAGTAGTATACAATCAGAAAATAAGGACTACACTCTATTTTTTTACTTCTTTCTCTTTTTTTAGTTTTCAAAAAATAGAAATAGAAAAACAGTGAAACTAGAAATCAATGGGTTTTGTAGCACAAAAGTCAAAACACGCTATTTTAATAACTAAGCATGTTAGAATGAACACAATATCTGACTGCTGAATGAACAACAAAAAAAGAGAAGCAAGCACTATTTGAGAATTATCTGTGCTTCCCTTTCCCTGATCCACTGTTGTGAGAACTAAGCAAGTAATTGAGTAGAAATACATTAGACATTCTGGAAATAAAAATTCACAAAATGTTCTCAGTAGCAGGGACTCAGTTAAAATGCCTCTGGTTTAACACAGCATGGCAGCACAAATCCCAAATACCACAATGATTTCTCTCTCACTTTTGAGCATTCAAAAGTAGACAATCCAAACAGAACATACATTCATCAAGGCAGAACCAATGAAAGTTTAATATTGATGTGTTTGGTCTATTATGCTTTCACTTTCTTAATGGAAATTTTGACATAGAACTGTACAAAATTGAAAGAGAAATGTGTGAAGCAGATATTTAACAGGGAAAAAAAAAATACACCCCCCCCAAAAAAAAAAACAAAAACAAACAAAAAACCCAAACAAAACCCCACAACCAACCAATCAAAAATAAATTAAAAACAAACAAACAAACAAACAAAACCAGAGTATTAAGTGTAGCTTTTTTTTTTTTTTTTTTTTTTTAACTAAGGAAACACATCTTTGATTAAACTAATAAGAAATAAGTAAAAATCCAGATACTTTCTGAGATGTTAAACACTACGAGATATAAAATATTTGGTCATAACTGTGATACTAAACTAATATTCAGCTGTATCAGATTACAGTTGAGCATCTGCATTCATAAATTGACTTCATTAGAGACCATCAGTTTATTCATTAGTGAAATTACTTATTTCTGTTATAAGAATAGGCTGTATAATCTATGAACAATTCATACTGAAATTATTGTAAGTTTGAAGTAGCAGTCACTGTGTGGTTTGGTTTACTATTAGTAAAAAGGTAATAAGCATAAACCTTGGAATTAAATGTTAATAGGTAAACTAAAGAAAATATAGATTTTTTATAAAATTATATCAAGAATAAATAGTAATAAGTAGGAATCATTAAATAATTACTGTGGGCCCTTTCTCAGTGAGGATGAACAAGGCTATCAGGTGGGATCATAGGAAAGAATTCAGCTGATGCTATGCAAGTTTAAAACCTCCCTCTGTTTTCATTTTCAATAAAGAGCTGCAAAATATGTTTTTGAATTTGGAATAATTTTCTAATGAGGCTGAGATCCTTAACTAACATTAATATCTTCAAGAGTATCATTCCTAAGCAATAAAGGATGTCTTTGTTTAGACAGTAGAAAAATACAAATTAGAAGACATCATTCTTGCCTTCAATCTTTTAAAAGAACACAGCAACAAGTAATGATGCTCATTTCATTGTTCTAGTCATTAAAATCTAAAGGTCTGCAAAAGCAGCAGAAACTTATAATCTAGCCGTGTGCTTCTAACTGAACACAGGATACGCTTATATCTATCTTCTAATTTGCATGTCTAGGTGATGATGCCAGTTTTATACTGACACTTAACAACCATAATGTGGTGTTAATCAAATGACCTTTCAGTAATAAGTGATTGACGAATTAACTTCTTCAGCCTTAAATCACATTTTCACTGAATAAATTAAGTGGAGAAATATCCTTACAAATTGTCTACAAGCTCTGTAGCTGTAGTAAGAACCAGAAGATCCAGCTATCTTGAGAATTAATTATTAATTTATTTTCTAGAATGTTAAGGACATGGAAAATAAGGGAGACTAATTACTCTACAATCATTTAAAAAAGCATCTAATACTAAAAAAGCACAATAGCATTACCAAAAATTAACACACACACATACATACGTGAACATTCAATCTGAGAAAATTCTTCAAATCTGAGTTCTTGCTTATTTTATTGTAGTGCAGCATCTTTGATATTTATTAATTTGCTCAGAAGCCATTGTTGTGAATCTATTTTATTTCAAATCAGAAAAGTTTTGGTCAAATCTACTACATTATTTTCAAAAATTAGTCTCTCAAACTAATTCAGAAAAGAAAAAAAAGAAAATTTCATTCTTAAGCAATAAAGTTGAGTCAAGTTTTTGTTATCACTTGAACTTTGTAACACAGGCTGTTATAGAGTTTTTCAGAAGACTATTGTGGTTGTGGACTGGTATTCCTCAATTTCATATTCCCACTGAAACACTCCAAACCATATGCTGCTCACTCACTCCCCTCTCCCTGTATCCCTCTCCCTGCTGTGGGATGGACAAGAGAATTGGAGGCACAAAAAGTAAAGATCATGTGTTAAGATAAGAACAATTTACCAGAAACAGCAATGAAATATGAAATGAACAGCAACAACAACAATACTAGCAACAGAGTGTACAAGGAATGCAAACAATTCACACAAAAGTGCTCACCTGGCGCTACCCTGACCACTCATTTCCCCATTGGCCCCATCAAAAGGGATCCAACCCACCCCTGCATATGGTGTGAGGTGGTATAAAGAACCTCAGGGTCCTAGACATGCCCCTCCTGGCTACTACAAAAATTAACCATGTCCTGGCTGGCAGCAGGGTAACTATGAAAGGCTCTAGGTCAAAAAGTTGTCTGGCCTCTGTTCTCTGTGGGTGTTCCAGGTATGTCTATGCTGCCAGTAAAAACTCCAAGTCTCTCCTGTTTTCCAGGCTGATAGAGTTTCTGACTGTTGACAGTGAATATCTGATTTGGAACGCTAAATATCAAGGAATAAGATGGATGATGGTCTTGAGTATAGTGCCTATATCTACTTTTCTGGATTTCTGAAAAAAGGCTCATGCACAGATGATGACTGCACCATAAAATAGCTGGAGGGCACTTTATCCTTAGTCTAAAAAAAAATAAATGATGTTCCCAGGCTAATAGACATGGTGTCAATCGTTAGAATAAACATCATCAAATCCCTTTATTACAGAACGTTATCTCAGGTTATAGTATATAGTAATCACTTGTTTGAGTCATAATGACTAATAAACTCTATTTCAACAAATTTTTCTCTTAAGCATATTTCATAATTAATTATGAATTCATGTATATAACATCTCTTTCCTTATTGTTTATCAAGATTATCTTATTTCTTTGGAGATTATATGAAGAAAATGAGTAATTATTCTTTGAAAATAAGAATAATTTCTCAACACTTGCCATGATCTTTAAATGTCATATTGACAGCTATAGGCAATGAAATTCCAGGAACATTATTATGTTCCATTTCTCTTGTTAAAAAATCATAGAAGGACAGACTATACTCTAAGCAACTGTTTGTATCTCTGGATCACTCTCTTCATTCTTGTTCATCATTAGCAATGTAAGTATATAATTAAGAATGATCTATTCAAGGTCCTTTTTGCATATCAGAAATCCCAAAGCATCATTAATTGGAATGAACAGAGCATCTGGTTACTTGTGATCTTATAGTTTCAGTGTATAGGATATTTAATTAAAATAAATGCCCTTCCTACCTCTGTCATAGGGGAATTAGGTCATTAAAATTTTCAAAAGTGAGAATAAGTCCTCCAGCAAATATTAACATTTGGGAAGGAGCAGAAGACTGAGGGATAAAGCAACCAGTCCTCTGTACGTTATACATTTTGTCTCCCGATGCTGGAAGACACTACTACTACTATTCATTCATCTTAACCTTGAAGCAGGACCTTTTGATGTTCTCTTTGAAACTAAGTTGATTTACAATACTTTTTTAAGAAGCCTTGTATCATGAGTCTCTTGGATTCTCTAGGTAAGTATGCAGACAACCACAGAGTTCTGCCAAAGCTAATTAGTTATTATGTACCTAAGTAGCAAATACTCATAAAGCAGACAATCTTCTACTGTCTTATGACCATAACAACTTAGTTGCTGGGTCCTTGAGTATTCTCTACTCATCTCCACCCAGGAAGGGACACCCTGTCTGCGTTGCGGAACCTGCATACACATAGCCCAGCTACATGTGGATGAGGGAAAGGTTGTGGATGTTATTTACCTGGACTTCTGTAAAGCCTTTGACACAGTTGCCCACACAATTATCCTGGAGGAACTGTGTGGGCATGGTTTGGATGGGTGTACTGTTATGTGAGTAAAAAATTGGCTAGATGGCTAGGCACAGAGAGTGGTGTTGTTGAAAGGATTGTCAAGTGTTGGTACAGGCTGCCTGGTGAAGTGGTTGAGTCAGCATCCTTGCAGGTGTTTAAAAGACATGTAGATGTGGCACTTAGGGATGTAGTTTAATGGTGGATTTGACGGTGCTGTGTTAGTGGTTGAACTGGGTGACCCTAAGTGTCATTTGATTCTATGATTCTATGTGATATGAGTTCCCTGAATTCTAATTAATATGTGTGAGTTTTATATGGCTAGATGGGGGTGGATCAGACCTTAATTCTACTAATTAACTTGCAGTTCATGTGCACTGTACATGCATTTTTATTCTGGCTTTTGCTTTGTGGCATCCAAAGTGTCCTTTTCCTTTGTTCAGGAATGCCAGGACTCCTGCCTATCCATCAATACCTGAGAGTTGAGAAAGTGGAATGTCCTCGTCCCTACAGACTCAGCTATAAGATGATCCTATGCATTTGCCCTTGAGGGACAGATGGGGAAGAGGATGGTGATATCTGCAAGTCTATTTCTCTGATTTCATCTGATATAGTTCAGGTAGTCAAGCATAACACCTGGCATCCAACTTGCTGTCATTTGAAAAGCTAGAAAGTTGCACAACTGACCTGTCACACTTTCTGCTTTCATTTCACTGATCCGTGTACTAAACAGACACACGTTAGATCAATTTGACTTTACTGATACCGAATAAACCTGAAAGTGATGTTCAGATAGAAGAGATCTAATACAATATAAAGTACGATGATGTCAAAGGCTTTGCTCACTTTCGATTACACTGATATGAACATGTCAGGAACTCTGTCATTTTGCCTTAGATTTGATACAACAAGCAGAGCACAGCATAGTTGAACATTTTTATTTTCCACGGGGTTTCCATGAAATATTTAATGATGGGAGTTGCTGAATCTGGTAGCCCAGTAGAGGCAGGACTGCCACAACCCAACACCCCAAGGTCCAGCCAACAGTATTTCTGAGCAGGTATTTCCAATGAATATTCATACACAAATACACTTTGCCAGCATGGGTATGCATGGCCAATGTGATCAATACAGAAACCCTCAGCACTTGGGCTAATGTGAACAGCTCAAACAGCATCATTCTGGCCCCCTCTCTGGCTGATCATAGGATCAATTAGTGGGAAACATATACATATATATATATGTATATGTGTGTATATATATATATGTATATACAATACAGATATCTGTGCTAACTGGCCTTAGACAGTATACAGAGTAACTGACCATTGGATCCTCTCACCTTCAGCTGCTTCACAGAGGGTCACACACATGCAAACAGGTTTCTTGGGCTTGCACCTCCTGGTCCCTCCGACAGCCAACCTACAGACCCTCTGGTCTGTCCAGCATCCATTCCAGATTAACTGTCACTCTGACATCTGGCTTCAAAACCTCTCACTGACTAATTCTGCCTGATACTCACTACTGATCACACACTGAGAAGTAGTCATACAATACAGACACACATCAGTCTCACTACTTGTTTAACCCACAGGCATGTGGCCCCAAGAACCCATGGTCATCCCTCCTATTGGGGAAACCCAGGCAGTGTTAGCACCATAGACATAAAGGTATCTGTGGCCATAGTGCAGTCCCAGTTTCTGTCACTGAGATCCCTGCACACACATGTACGCAGGGTAGAAAGCCCCTTATGTTGGGGAACATTAGAAATTGAATTTAACTATAAGACAGGACAGACAGTAATGATCAGGTGCAGGACATGGCCAGGCAGATGTAACAACAAGCAACATGCCTACACACAACCAGCTCCTTTATGCATCCTGTACTAAATCCAATACTTCCCGGTTGTGACCCCTCTCAGTCTGAAAGATCCCACAGAGAGTCATTCACATTGATCCACAGTAATAGGCTCCCCTTGCTGTTGTGGCACAGTGTTCTTCTCTGTGTATGGACACTGTGGAGGTTTGGGTTGTGTTGCCGTAGGGTTTTCATGAATTTGTAGATTTTTATACTTCTATGTAGTGAAGCCGAACAAAAGCTCCAAGGGTTAAAAATTGGCTTAAAAAAACTGAGAACTGTCTGTGAAGACGTTTAGTTAGAGACAGAATTAAGGTCAGGATGTCCCTGGAATGTAGGGAGGATACACTAAGAACTAAGAACAGAACAAGAACACACTAAGAGAAAGATAAGGAAAGAACAAGGGCCCAAGTCC
>JAWWEE010000074.1:81700198-81715833 GCA_035221455.1 Xenops minutus | reverse complement strand
CAACACATTTTTTTTCTTTTTTTTTTCTTTTTTTTTTTTTTTTAATCTTAAGCCAGTAATTGATGATATTTCACAATTATTCTATAAATAAAGAAGGAAGCTGATTTCCCTGCTTTGGTTTCCAGTCTGGGTAATTTCACAGAACTTCACAGAATGGCTAAGGTTGGATGGTACCCCACTGGAGGTCATCTAGACCAAATTGCCTGCTCAAGCAGTGTCTACTAGAGCATCTTACTCAAGATTGTGTCACAAATAAAAAGGAGACAAATTCTGCACTAGACAAATCAGAAAGCAACGAATCGATTATCTGAATTTCTACAGTATTAAGTAATTATTTTTCTGCGTTCATGAGAAGTACTTCTTGTAGGAAAGTCTCAGTAGAAGTCTTGGTGCGATATCATGCCCTTAGTGCGATATCATGCCCTTCGTGCACACATTAATTCCTGTAAGCAGCAAATCTCCTGCAAAATCGGCCCAGGAAAGCTCACAGGGTGCTTTTTTTCCTTCCAGCACTGGCCCAAGGAATAAAGGTATACATGAGGTAAAAATCCCATCATATCTCAGTAATTTGGATATAACCGGGCTACAGTGTTTATTTTCTTTGCACCTGTAGCCTGTGTCTGCACTTGTGAGATAGGAAGAGACAAAAGGACCCATGGCAGGATTTTTGGTTTGCCCAGCTGGCCTGGTCCCAAACAATTTCCATGCAAGGTGCAGTAGTTAACCCTGTCAATGGACTTTCCCCTTGGCCATTTTGGGTGAGACTAGTCTGTTGTGGGGCAAAAAGAGAGGTTAATACTATGGAGGTTACTGCTGTATGACAGGTGGACTCAGTGTCAGAAAACAAGCACTTTAGTTAAAACACTATTAAGCTTGACAAGAAATCTTAGCTTCTTTTCCTAATTAATTTAATCTTGGATTCATCAGAATGCTTAGAGCAGCAAAGAACAGCAAAGAAGTTCTTGTTCTCTGTCCTGCTCTAATTTTAATAGCCTGTATTATATCCTCTTAATTTTTCTCCTCCAAAACCAAGCAAGCTTTCAAAGGTTGGTTTTTACTTATTGCTATAAAGTAAATTAGAAAGTGTCAGCATAATTTCTTCTTGATGTGTTATGAATACCAAAGACTGAAAGATATCTCGGTTATATGATGCTGTTTGACTGGCACATATGAATAAGGTTTTCCCTTTGTAACAAAATCCATCTGACTTCATTCTGACACCAAATCAAAAGAGGACAAATCCTTTGAGAGATGTGCAAGCAAAACCTTTTCCTTTCATGGCATCATGTAATGGTGCAACTGCAGTTACAACCATTATGTCCGCAGGGTGAAATTACTAAAAAAAATTTTTCTAGCTCAAGGGAGTTGAGGAGAGTTAGATTTTTTTATTTTTAATAGCTATGTGTTTACATGGTAAAAGCGTAATTTGCTTTGGTTTTCTTATCTTTCCAGTAGTTAATGCAACAGTAATTTTTTTTAAATATATACATGATCTGGATGCTTACGCTTAAAACAGGAAAAGCATACTTTTCTAATCGGTCTACATCAGGTTATAAGATATGTCTGTTTTTTATTGCATTGTAGAACAAAAATCTTTCAAAACATTATTGTAAGCATTATGTATTGTAACCAATATAAAGTGACAAGAAAAGGAATAAAACAAGAGACAAGACATGAAAAGGACAGGAAATTTGAGATCACCTGCCTCAAGCATTGGTTGAATACATGCTTTGGTCTGCCCAAATAATTGTTCATTGCTAAGTTCTGGGTTTATTTTTATAATAATATAAAGACCACAAATGTTGCATAAGCTCTCCAGCTCTTGTAGACGTGATTGTCACACACCTATTTTCACACCTTTTCTGCACTAGCATCTATTATTTATATATTCTGTTATTGAGACTTCGTTTATTTTCTCCCTAAAACAATACTGATTTCCTACGGCTAAGTTCTTCATGGCATATTGCACTTCAAAATGTGGTTAATCTAACACTCAGAAACAGCAATCTGGCATTTTTACTATCTCTAAAATAAAAGTATACAGTCCATAGCAAAAAAAAAAAAAAAAAAAAAAAAAACCAAACAGTAAAACAAATTATATGAGGACACAAACAAAGAGAATTATTGGCTGAGAACATGGACAAAGGGTAAGATGAACTGAGAAAAAGCCCTTCAACAACCTGAAGAGGGAGGAGGAATAAAGACAACTCTTTCAATCATAGGAAATTGCCCCAACCTAGTCCAATTTATCTCATTTTCACTGTAGGATTTTGTCACTAAGATTTTCCATGATTTAAGATAATACAGAGCTTAGCCTTAACAAAAAGGCTACTACTGTTTTCTGTGCTGGAAGTGTAAAATAATCCTCTAACTACTTTTGTCCAAAGATTGAACGACACCTTCAACTACAGTATCAGCAGCGTAACACTGAACAAACAGCTAGTACACACTATTGTTCCAGTAATGCATGCATTATTGTCCCTAGGGGTGTATTTATGGGGATAGGCCAAATGATTCCAGAGGAGCTATAACTGTCTTTTAAATCAATGATGCATGCTCTAAGGAGTCCCTAAGCACTCATTGAGAGTGTCACACCAAACAGCTCCCTTGACACCTGCACTGAGGGAGATCTTCCATATTCAATGGTAGATAGGGAACAGTTGGCTACAGCAACCTGGCTGCAGCACAGCCTCAGTTATGCTGCAGTCACCCCAATCAACAGTATCAGCAATGAACAAGAAGCTGTAGTGGCAAATGTAGATTCTGAAAAACTTACTTAACTCTGATATTTAGTGTCTGCTTTGCAATATGATTAAAGGGAGTAAAAACACTAACACAAAAATTCTGGCATTTTTGAATTAAACAACATTTTAAGGAAATGATCCTCATAAGTAAGAGAAAAAAGGTACTAATTTATTTTTAAGCTATCTTTCAAAACAGGGAGAACATACAATATTGCCTTCTTGGAGCTTATTAAAGTTCTGTCTTTTCCCCCTGCTCTGAACTAGCTTAACAGAGCTAAAACACATGCACATATACAAGATTTTTTTTTTTTCTCCAGAAGATAAGGCAGAAGAAATTAGATAAATTCGTGCCTTTTAATGAAATAAATCAACCTTATTTGATAAGATGAAAAAATTGTGGAAGAGCACATTTTTTTACACATAGGCATAAACAAAAATCCAGGAACATTGGAAAACTACACTAGTGCATTTCTAAGCTAAACATGCATACTTGGATATTAGCAATGTAATTTTCAACTCTACTTATACATCTTAGTATCAAAAGCTGTCATTAATCATGTCCTTTGGGAGTTACTCAGGGCCTAATATAGGAATATTGCACAGCTATAGCTGTGACAAGAGTGAGAGATAACTGTAGTTATCCATTTTGCTTACATTTTGTATTAAATAAATGTCTTCACTTCCTTTGGGACAACCTGTAGTCCTGCATGTCAGACAGGTTCCTTGTCCAGAGCAGGAGACTGACACCTCATTGAAATGTTGTCACTGAGCCACCACTGAGATCCTATTGACTTTGATTGGCCTGAAAACTGCTGATAACCCTGGGGAAGAGAGTTTGGCTTGTACATGGTACAGGAATGACAAGGACATTGAGAACAGGAACGTATACAGAGCACAGTTACACTGTTAAGTGCAGGCATCTGCTCTGCCATGATACCTGCAATCTTAGGCATCTCAGGTCTTTGCTATTTTCAAAGGTCAATTAATCTTTGCAAAGTTGCAAATGAAAGTAAAATATTTGGTTGAACTTTTTTAATATTTCCTTGAAGAAGTTAAACCAGGAATACTCAGTGCCCTCATACATCTCCCAAGTGTGTCATACTGGTTCAGGCATCTGTGACAGCTAAATATTACTTTTTTTGCTAAACCAGTCAGATATAATACCAAGCGTGGAAGCGTGTCCCGGTGCCCTTTGGCTAAAAATCAGTGAATAAATTCCACTTATGTCTCATTGGTATGGCAATACCTGGGATTTGCCATCAGTTGCGTTGTACCAGGCTGCAACCATCTCATGTTTTCTTCAACACAAATGTCATTCATTTTATGCTATCAGGTTTTCAACAATCAGCACCCTAACAAAAAGACAGTGTTATCTGGACACTATCTGTTGGTGGTCATGGTTTTGGTAAATATATTAATTTACCTCCAGGGAACCAGTGGTATCATACCAGGATGCTATGCCAAATTACACTGAATGAAATTTTGTCTCATGTTTTCAAAGGGACATTGAGTCTGAATTAGCAATCTCTTGCTACATCTAAAGAATAGAAATATGTTGTAAATCTTTAAGAAATATCAGAGGTGCAAAATAAAATGGCATAATTGAGTCCTTACTGTCCAAAACTCCCATAGAGCTCCACTGAGATTGTTTACCCCTTACACCTCTGTCAGTGATGGGGAGGTGGACCAACTCGAGGACATGACTGAGCCCATCAGCCAAATTGGTGGTACTTCTGAGAAAGGTTTTTGGGAAAGTTTATTAAAAAAATCACACACAAAAAAAGGGAAGTAACAACAATATAGCAGTAGGGAGGGACTGTTACGAACTGACCACAACTCTGAAGGAAGTTGTATTGCAAAAACAGGAGCTGGAATGATGGAATTAGTTTGAGCTTGAAAAATTTAAGGGTGTAGGGAGGGTGGTGTTTATTTTTGTCTCTTGCTACCTGACTCTATTTTAATTGGAAATAAATTAAATTAATATTTTTCAAGTTAAACCTGTTTTCACCATGATGATAACTGTCAAGCAATGTCCATGTCTTTATCTCAACCTACAAGCTTTTTTCATCCTGTTTTCTTCTCCCTGTCCTGATGAGGAGAGGGAGGGAAAAAGTAGCTGGGTGGGCAGCTGGCATCCAGCTGAAGCTAACTCAGCACAGAACCACACTGAAAACCTGCCTTTCAGCCTCCTTCTAGTATGCTGTTAGCTACTTGAAACAAATTGGTCTGTCTTTGCTTTTTTATGATATTTGTGGCTAAGTCTTGGCTTCACTGGCATGTGAAAACACCTCATCAGTCTTTCAGGGAGAGAAGGACTTTTGATTTTAAATTGATCACAGTATCATTTTTTGTGATAAAATTAATAAACCAAGTGCATTATTTCTTTTTCTTTTCTTCTTTTTTTTTTTTCTTACCCCCTGCTGTACTTTTTACTCCTCATTCTGCCAAAGCAATGAGATATTGGTCTCAGATGAAAGGGAAAGTCGTCTTCTCAGACTCCAACCTGAAAAAATTTATTGTTTAGTGAAATCTGCAATCCAAATTACTGTTTAGGATCTATTTAGTCCACAACAGACTGCTGGAATCACAAAAAAACAAATGTCTGCATCCCAGAAAATAAAATTTCAAAGACCATAGCAGCCTCTTAAAAAGAATTGGTATCCAAATCTGAAATTTGTACTGCCAAAATTCTAAGTTGCATAATTTCTCTCTTAGGAGATCCCTTGAACTAGTCCTAGAGCAGATTTTTGAGTAGTCAGAGTCAGTTTTACAGAAGGTACTCCGGCTTGTGCAAGTGCATAAATATTATTTGCAACAGGGATTGAAACTTGACTACCCAACTCCAGGGTGAATAACCTTATCAGTGGACTTCTGGAGCAAACTTTCTGCTCTTCCACCTTCCTAGTAAATATTTATCCTGCAAATTCAGAAGTTTTAGAGAAAAAACTGATTTCAGCAAACAATTTAAGGTCTATTTGCCTGCTTACATATTAGTATAGCTTTTTTTTTTTTCCTGCTGAAAGAGAAAGAATTCTTCACAACATAGTATTTTCTTTTAGGAAATCTAATTGTTCAAGTTATATCTGAAAATTCTATTCATTACAGTCCTGCTAAATCAACATTTTTTATGAATTGCATTTTTCAGACCCTGTCTAGTAGTAATATACATGAAATAATGAATGTTTATTACTGTAGTTTAAGGAGAGGGTGGGTCAAAATCCAATCAATCGGGTCAAGAATGTTAACCTCCCAGATAAGTGTTTATTCTTCATTTATGACAAGTAAAAACATAGAGTTAGACTTGCCACTTGCAAGGGACATCTAACAGACTAAACCAAAGTTGCTAAACTAAAAGATATTTTCCTTTGGGATCCCAGCGTGGGTAGATTTGAAATAAACACCAAGACATTGCACAAGGTTGGGCTACTACATGTATCTTTGCAAAAGGAAAATTCATTACTATATGGTGTTTTTAGAAAAAAAAAAAAAAGATAAAATTGCTTAGATATAAAAAGTTAATCACACACAAACTTTCTTTGAAGGTCTGCAAAGGCTTTTACCTCTGACTTACCTGTGACTAAGTCAGGAACGTATATAAAGAAGGCTGCTTCAGCAAGCACCAAAATGTGAGTGAAAATTAGACCCGGACTACTTGATAAATAACCATCTTTAGTTGTTTACTGGTTCTGCTTGTATTTCAGAACAAAAAATGCTTCTTAATTAGATTTGTTTATATAACTTTTTTCTAATTATGTCCTTTTGAATTTCTCCTAAAAAAGTTAAGAAAGCCTTGAGGATTTCTTTTATCTTTTGCTGCCTTGACTTGAGGATCAACTTCATTTTAATTTCTTTTTCCCTTTTTTCATTTTTGATAGAGATTTTATCTCTCAGGACTAGGCCTCAGGAAGACTGCAATGCTGATTTGCTTAAAGTCTGAGAACAATAATGTTGCTAAAATACAACACTAGTTAAGGTTTTAAAGAGCAATGTAAAGTGCTAATATAAAAAATCTTTAGAGTCTTTTAAGCCACCTTTCATTCACACCATTATTAGAAACAATAAATTAAATTTTGCTATTTCACAGTTTGATGTTTCACTAGAAATCATCTAATTTAGTCCTTTTGAAACCAGGCTTTACTGTCTTCAGCTTTGGAGTGGGAAGGCAGTCCATTAAACTGAGAACCTAAGAAGAAGGAGGGGGGAAGCACTCTACAAAGGAAAAAAAAAAATCCTTCCTTAAGGTGTATAGCCAGTCTCCAAGTCCTAAAAATCATTCATGTCATTTGCAACCTGGTCAAGGCCCTACCCAAATATCCAGTCCAATTTTTCATAATCAGCAACTGAGTTCAAATATTGAATGAAATGTGTACTTAATATATCATACCCTTAGAGAGAAATGCAGCAGTGTAACAAAAACAAGCCGTCAAGCTTCAGCTGTGAATTTCCATGCTTTTGTGAAGGAGAAAACATTATTATCCTGATCTAACTATAGATATTTTTCAAAGCTATCAGACTGAAACATGCTGGAATCAAAAAATTAAACTCCCTCAAATGCTCCTTATATGACTTATTCTCCAG
Source organism: Xenops minutus (assembly GCA_035221455.1). Lineage (NCBI taxonomy): Eukaryota > Metazoa > Chordata > Aves > Passeriformes > Furnariidae > Xenops > Xenops minutus. The sequence goes on along the minus strand of JAWWEE010000074.1, from coordinate 81,708,511 downwards.
AACCTTCACCAGTTTAGTTGCCCTTCCCTGGACATGCTCCAGCATCTTAATGTTTTTCTAGGAGTGGCCCAAAACTGAGCACAGGACTTCAGGTGTGGCCTTAACCAGTGCTGATTATAGGGGATCAGTCGCTGTCCTGGTCCTGCTGGCCACACAATTTTTGATACAAGCCAGAATATCACTGGCCTTCTTGGATGTCTGGGCACACTGCTGGTTCATCTTTAATTCACTCTTCCACTTGCTTGTAGCGTTGCATGAGGTTGTTGTGGGTAAAACACTTTGCCTTGTTGAACCTTCTACTGTTAGCCTTTTGCCATCCATCCAGCCTGTCCAGATCCCTCTGCAATGTCTTTCTAAATTCCAGCAGAGCAACACTCCTGCCCAACTTAGTGTCGACCCACTGTGAACTTAGTGAGGGTGCACTCAATCCCCTTGTCCAGATGATAAATAAAGATATTAAGCAGGACTGAGACCACCACTGAGCCTGGGGGAACACCAGCAACCACTCAGTGTAACTCATTTAGCACCACTCTCTGGGCCTGGCCATCCAGACAGTTTTAGCCCAGAGAATAGTGAACCTGTCCAAGCTATTGGCTGCCACCTTCTCCAGAAGAATGCTGTGGGAGACAGTATCAAAGGCTATACTGAAGTACAGCCAAGAAGAAGATTCTAAAATGACTGCTTCTGATCAACTCTTGCCTGGGTATTATCCATAACTGCTACACAATGTTATGGTTAAAAAAAATAAATACAAACCAAACAACTAAACAAAAGACACCACCAAAACCTCTCTTAGTCAAAATAAGTTTAAAGATTTTTCTTTCTGCTTTGCCTTTGTAATGTAGGATTGCTTAAGTCTGAGGAATGAGGTGCTGCATTGAATATTCAGGCAGTATTTACAATTATAGTTAAACTTTGAATAGTACGCAATCCTCATAGAAACTGCTAATACATATACTTCAGTTGCATCTGGGCAGGTCATGCAGTCAAGAAAGAAACATTTACCTAGCTTATCTCATGGCACCAGAAGAGGGGTAAAGCTGCTAAATTTTCAGACCAAATTAAAAATAACAGTCATTGAATCAGTAGATATGTATTTCATAAAAATAATTTTGATTTGAATTAGCACTTCTTCACATTTTTGTCAAGGTAGATCAAGTAAATGGTTCTTAAAAGCAAATTATTCAGGTTTGTCACCAATTCCATCCAAACTTTCCATTCACACTTCAGGTCTTTATTAAACTGGATATTTAATTTATATAATTTCTCCAACTTCTCACTTACGAGTTTGTAGCGAGCTTGTGACAATGTGGCATAACTGGTGATATCAGTAGTGAATGACTTTGCTAGTGAATTAACCCAAATGTTATGACAGAACTTTTCATGATTACAGTTACATGTTTAGAAGTAACCATTGAATGTTAACAAGTACCTAGTACACCACCTTTGAAAAAAAGAATGAATAAAATATTCCAAATAGAAAGATTTAGTTAAACAGACTCAAACTGTGCAAGAGATAATGCCATTATAGAAGGAAATATTGAAATATCAGAGTAGTTCTTGCAACAAGGGCACTGGTTAGGGTGATGAAGCTTTTTTCATTGCCAAATGACCTTAGTGAATAAACAAGCTCAGGTCACTGAATTTAAGGCTCATGTTTTTTTACATGTATGGATTAGACTAAATTATTTTGATAGAAGGAGGTAGAGAGGTGGGAACAGATTAACATTTACTTTACTTACTTTTTTTTCACTATTTTATTCTGTTTCTCTCATATGTGCTGTTTTAAGAAGTAGTTCTGTCAATGATAGGCATTTTCTGGTAAGCTTAAAATTTATTAATGGAAAAAGAACACATATTTTTGGCAAGTTAACTTTCAGTGATTTAGAAGTCTGATCTTCATAATTGGTTCAGCCAATGCTGCAAATATGATGGAAAGAAGAGATTGATTAATTTGCAATCATTTCTTTCCTTTATGTTTTCTCCTAGCAAAAATTAGTCTGTTGCTTTTCAGCAACAGGGATATAACTCATACTGCAGTACGTCAGGAAAACAACGGATAAATCAGTTTGGGAAGGTGCTCAATACCAAAAATCATTTAACTTGATATCCAGTAGACTTCCCTCTTATCCAATATTATTTGCCTTTTGCATTTAAGAAAATTACAGATTATAAAGCTTGAGAATGAACTGGATAAACATTATAATAGGGAAAATTAGCCTAAGAATAAAGGGATCAATACAACTAGAAGCTCATCAGCATGTTCAGAATAAAAATGTTTTGGCTTTCAGAGGTCTACATGCTGATATTGTACTGGTCTTTCCCTCTGTCCGCTAAAGAATAGCACAGTGTAACTTCTTACTGTCAAAAGTGTGGTAAGCTTTATCAGAATTGTCATGTTTGTAACTTATCTCATTATCAGTCATTATTATTGAAATATTTTTACTCTTGCTTTCTCACAGAAAAATCTGAAACAGCATATACATACATATATACATTAGAGGCAACCTGGGCTGCAGTGATCACACGTTGGTGGAATTCGCATTCTTAGGAACTTGTAGTGAGCTTGTGGCAATGTGGAACATGGATGAGGTAAGGAGTAACATCAGGTCCCTGAACTTTAAGAAAGCTCTTCAGTGCAATCCCCTGAGAGATTGCCCTTGGGGACAAGTAAGTGGAAAAGAGCTGGCATATCTTTAAGGATGCTTTCTAACACAAGAGATAGCAATCCCCAGGAGCAAGAAATCAGGCAAGGTAGGAGACTGTCATGGTGGAGTAGGAACCTGTTGCTTGAACTAAAGGGAAAGAAGCAAATATACAGACAGTTGAAGCCAGGACAGGTGACCCCGGAAGAGTATAGAGACAAAGTACGGTTGTGTAGGGGTGGAGTAAAGAAGGCCAAGGCAAAGTTGGAACTGAACCTGGCAAAGGACATAAAAAATAACAGGAAGGGCTTCTACAGGCATGTTAAGTAGAAAAAGAAGGTCAAAGAAAGTGTATCCCCTCTGATAAACAATGCTGACAAAATGGTAACAATGGATGAGGAGAAGACTGAGGTACTCAACAACTTTTGTTCCTCAGTTTTCACTGGTAACCTCTCTTCCAACACCTCTCGAGTGGATGGACAGCAGGAGGGTGACTGGGGGATCAAAGTCCCTCCCACTGTAAGAGAAGATGAGTTTTTTGACTACCCAAGGAAGCTGAATATACATAAGTCTATGGGACCTGATGAGATTCATACCAGAGTCCTGAGGGAATTGCCTGGTGTATTTGGCAAGGCATTGTCCGTAATATTAGAAAAGTCATGGCAGTCAGGGAAGTCCCTCATAACTGTAAAAGGGGAAACATTGTACTTGTCTTTAAAAGGGGTAGAAAGGAGGACCTTGAAACAAGAAGCCATCTTCAAGAATTTACTTTTACTGATAGGGCCAAACAGCAAGTGTATCACAGGATGCTTGTGAAAAAGTTGTAGTAAGGAAATAAGAAGGTCAGAAAATGAGAGAAGTATACAAATCCTCCAAGATTGTAAAGGATAAAGGAAACTTAGAGACTCAAAGTACAATTCTTATGAGATACAGAAGGACCTTATCCAACTACTTTAAAGGAAATCGTTTAGGTTTCAAAAATAAAGAGCTAATTCAAAGCATTTAAGAACACTCAGTTACAAGCATTGATGTTGGCCTTGGCCAGAGTTTAACAGTTTAATAGTATTCTCATTTTTCACACTAGAGGAAGAAATTCCAAAGGCTAATTTGATATTACTACTAGTCTTCTTAAGGGAAGACTGCCTCATATTTCCAAGTAGTGAAACTTATAGTATAAATCTTGCCATCTGATTTTAGTGCTCAAAAAAAATAAGTATGTAGTCCAAGCTAATCAACCAGCCTGTTAGTTTCCACTGTAATGATGATTTATTATATCTATGGTATTCCCTTATTTCAGTCTTAAGTGGATTGACTTCAGTATGTAGAAAACTCAGATTGTTCTCTTACTCTGTATATTTGCTTTCTAGCTGTCTAAATGTACAGGAATAAACCTCACTTTAAGTAAGTAAAGGCTTTGAAATACTTTTTCGTTTTGTGAATCAAGCCACAATGTTTTTATATCACCAAACAGAAAATGTATTGTCAGATCCAAAAATCTTTTAATCTCCCTTTTTTATCTCTCTACAATGACTTTTTATATCACTAGTATTAGCTCTTTCTCACCCCGTTAAACAAAAGGCTAAAAGCTGATTCATTGTTTCTCAAGGCAAAGTCAACAGATATCTCAGTATGAATCATAACATTTTTTTGAAACTGTCTTTTAAAACTTCCTTGTATGAGTTGGATCTTTCCTAAGTTCAGAGTTACTTTTCATGTACTGAGATCTGGGCGTCTGGGACATTTATAGCCTGGAGAGTAGAAGAGGGATGTGGAGGATTTGCCTTGCTTCACTGCTTTCCTCTCATTTATTTCAAAAAACCTCAAAACTGGGTCTCTTGCTGGTTTGTTTGCTGTAGTGCAGTGCTCCTGAAACAATTTCCAGAGCTACAAGTTTTGGACCATCAGACTGATTCATGCCTATATATTGAATTAAACACTTCATGCACTGGCGTGTGCAATCCTCTCATCACCCACTTACTGGAGCATAGTTCTATTCCATTCCTACAGTGCGTTAACTTTTATGCTAATGCAGCATTTTAGGGTTGACTACCCTTTTCAGAGGGATAATTATAAACTGTGAAAACACAAACTAGTTTTCACATATTGCAGTTTGGGGGAATAGGAATTATAATCCTTCATTAGAAATGGAAATTCATATAACATCTAGAAATTAATGGACAAAAACTGTGAAATAAGACTACACTATCATTTGGGACATTGGTAGATCTTTCCTTTAACTTTTTTTGGAGGCTAATCTCAAAATATTTAAATATCTTTTTTTGTGATGAATTTTTATTGAATAGTACTGTTATGCCTACCAATTAGGAGCACATTCATCTGACATACCGTGACACAACAACGAGTACCAAAAAAGCACCAAAATGAGACTGGTATTCCAGTCTTATAGTTTTCATTTTTCAAGTCAACTCTCTGCAAGTGTAAGGGTGCCTCTGTGCTGAGGCAGCAAGATGTGTCAACTACATTCAATATAATTGTGTCAGAAAGCTAATAAGATAATAGAAATATTATTGCTTAGAAAGTAACTGTTTCACAGCCCTCAGAATTGAAATTATTCTTTTAATTGTTGAAAGAGCTACATTAGAACATCAGCAGTGAAAACTTTTACCAATGTAATCATATTTCAGTTTTGGAGGGATACAGCCTGAATTAGATTGCTTATACTTTGGCTTTTACCAATAATTTTACAGAGATATAAGAACAGAAACCAACTAGTCCTTTCAGGAGACATAGTTAAGTGTTAATTAGGTTCCATAGCAGGAACAGGATATTTAATTTATCATAAAGGAGTGCAGGATCTTTGGCAGAACTATAGATTGTCTTATCTTTAATAACAATATTACCTTTGTAATACAGAATAGAGAGACTTATTAAAACATTTATAAGTGACATTCAAAATGCTTAAATATTGATAAGATTGTTTCAGCATCAAATGCAATAGACAGTGAAGTCTAGCAGTTTTTTGGGGTATATCTTTCTGTTTAAACCAGAATGGATCTGCAGGATTTTGAGCAAAATTGTTCTATAGGAAGCAGCTATTTAAATAAAATAAAAAGAAATTAAAAACAATATTGCTGATCTAAGAATAAAACTTTCATAGACAATTTATTAAAATAGTCTCTGTTAGCTCTAATTATTTCCTTTTCTCTTCCCATGCAAAGCATACTATTCACCCGATATTGAATGCACTTAAGAACAAGCCAGCTTTTTCCTAGTTTTCTTTCTTTTTCTTTTCTGTAACAAAGCATAAGGAAGTCTCATAAATGCTCATCAAAAAATCATATTGATTTTAATAACATCAGACTCGTATATTTTATATATTCATTTATTAATATTTATATTTATTTATGGATAAATTTGTAATAGGATCATTATGGTCCCGTTACCAAGGTTCTTTAATGTAGACCTGATATTTTAAGAGACTTCAGACAAATAGAATCAATGTTCCTATGAAATTCTGCAGCTTACACTGCTGGAGGATGTGGCCGAGGTTTAATTGTGTTTCCTACTAAGTATAAGGTTATGCACTAGTAAAGTTGATAGACTATTATATTTTGGAAACAAACTTTTCTGCTCTTTGATCTACTATCCACTAAATGTGATGCTTGTCCTACTTCTTGATTTTTTTGTTTAAATTCAGAATGCATATAGTTAATGCTTTTGATTTTTTAACACTGGCATAACTTTAAAGTGCTATACAGGTTCTATATATTTCTATTCGCTAGATAAAGTTCACAGACAAAATTAAAAATTCTGTTGCTTTCTGGATTGATGCACCAGGACATATATAGACTAATATCAGAATGTTAGTAATAATGTTAGGCAATGCTTTTTTCAGTTAAAATCTGCTCATTGTCACAGTATTCCTCAAGAATATCTTTTACTGAATAAAAAATCCGCTTTCAGAGAAATCATCTTGCTCTATGGATGGAAAATTAAATGTCACGGTCAATCTTGTTATATTTTCCATTTTAAATAGAATTGTATTATGGCTATTAAATGAGTTGATTTATTTTCAGTATTGAGTATCAGCTGAGACCTTACAGATGGCATTGTTGTTATCAATGCTGGAAGTACTACAACTATATTTTTTGGGTGGAATACAGTACCAGTGTTATAGGCACCGAGGTGATGAGTGATATCAGCATTTAAAGTTATTTATTTAATAAAGGAAAATAAAAAAATAGTTTCAAGTTTATTAGAAAATGCAATGAGTGTATTCAGCTTAGTGATATCAGTGTCTAGCTCTTTTAGTTCAGCCTCAGTGAATTCAGCTTTTCTTTTTAGAAGGTAAGCCCGAAGGCAAAAGCAAAATGCTGGGCGGCTTGGAGGAACTGAGCCAAAGTGCACTTTTTATTCCTTTTTGGCTGTGTAAGCCACTCCCCTTCTGAGCATGCTCAGTTCAGATTTAGGTATTTCGAAAGTCCTGTGTTGTGTAAACCGAGGTATTGCGTAATCCCAGTCCATGTGGACACAGCCCAGCATGGTGCGGCAGTCCCGCTTCTGAGATGGCAGGCGCAGGACACTGGTATTCCATCCTGGAGCTGAGAAATGAAATGTTTTTTTTCCACAAATGCTGGTTCACTCTGCACGACTGTGTACTTGCTTTTCTAGGGCAGGAACGGGCAGGTGCCTTCCGGCTTTACAGGCGGCGCGTCAGTGTCCCGGCGGGCGGAGAGGGGGTCGGTGTGGGTGGGCTGCGAGCAGCGCGGGGCTGGTCTTGGGGTTGCGGGCTATGGGAAAAGCGGCGAGATCCCTTTTGGCGGCGCCAGGGTTGAGGGTCCCCGGAAAAGCGGTGGGGCTGCTCTGGGCGGCAGGGTGGGGCGATCCCCGAGCGGCGCAGGCTATGGGCTGATCTCCGAGCGGCACGGAGGGGTGCGCGCTGACCTCCCAGCAGAGCAGGCTGTGGGCTGCGGCAGCGGCGGCTCCGCTATCCTGCCCCAGGGGGAGTGGGTCGCGGTGGCGGAGGTGCCTCCGCTGTTCCATCCCGGCGGAAGCTGATCCCTCCAAGGCAGCGGCCCTGTGCGGCTGCCACTGTGGGAGCTGGGGGCAGCGAGGGCTCGGAGCCGGCGGCTGCAGCTCTGAGCGGCGGTCACCCACGGTCCCCTGACGTGGCAGCGCTCCGCAGACTGCGGCAGCAGGCAGGGACTGCTGATATCCATGGGATATCAAAGCCCTGCTAGCCATGGGGGAGCGAGAGGGGGGTTTGCCCGGCCTTGCTCCACATAACTTGAGGAAGGGTTGTGTAATTCCTCGTGTCTGGGGAGGGAGAGGGGGGCTGCTCGGTCCCACTCTATAGGAGGTTGCATAATTCCCCGCGGCTCGCAAAGGGAGAGGGGAGGGGGTCCCGGAAAAACGAGTCTGTAGGACTCCTGGTCTGATAAGAGTGGTCCTTTCATCTTTTTTTCCTGGTGCAGGCAGGATGGTATTGCATATCTTTTGATAAACACCCGACCTTTATCTCTCAAGGGGTGCCAAGGAATCTTTGCTGGGCTTTTAAGAACATTCCTAAGGTTTTAAGTAAAACCTACTGTAATGGGTGGTGAGGGTAAGAGCCTAGAATTTGCTTATCGAATTCTAAAACTTGTAAAGGTTTTCTTAAAGGTTTCCAAATGTTGGGCTTGTGAAGGTTTTTACTTAAAGTGTTATG
>JAWWEE010000074.1:81661546-81700098 GCA_035221455.1 Xenops minutus | reverse complement strand
GAAGTGGACTTTGATTGGAAAATTCAAAGGAAGGCGGGATCGAGGTGGACCTTGATTGGAGAAGTCAAAGGAGAACAGAGGGTATAAAAACTGACTAGAGACCCATTAAGTTTGCGGTCCATGGCGGAGCAGGAGACTCCTTGGCCGTCCAGCGCACTGCCTTGCTCTTTTGCCTTTAATAAAATTTTAGTGTTTTAAATTTTATATTTGTAGTCCCTTGACTATAACACCTACATTTACATTCAAACAAATAAAAACAATAGAAGAATACTTACGTGGTTTGATTTCGGCAAATTATAAATTTGTCTGTAACACCACCAAGAAGACCAACAGATACCAAGATTTGGTATGAGGAACTGCAGATCCTCAATGTGTAAGAAAACTTACATTTACAAAGTGTTTTCAGTCTGAGCAAATAAGTTTGGATGTTTCCTACAGCAAATGACGTTCCAGCTTACCTAATTTCAAAGAATTTGACTTACTGAGTTCACTAAAAGAACTTATGCAAACCAAGCAGCTTGAGAAGGAATAAGCATTAAACCCAGCTAAACACTAGATCTTAGAATAGTCTATATCTTAGTTTCAAAATGCTTATCTCAGGAAATAGGCTGAGAGCACAAGGGATCCTCAATCAGAAAGTCATTCAACTGTTCATTCAACTAGAAGAGTACGAGTCCAGCCACTAAGGTTTAAGCACACATTTAAACACCTTGGTTACCCAAAAACTATGTATATGTTAAAAAATAAGATCCCAGGGGAAAAAAGCATACTTACATAAAAAAATAGACAAGCAAACAAACACAGCACTTTGTGAAATATTTTTTTCAAACAAGGTAGAAAACACTTCTGCCATTTTACTCTAATTTAAGAGTTAAACTATGCCAACTGAACCACACCAGGGAGGTAGTACTGCTTATTAAAATAAATTAAAAAAAAAAAAAACAAACAAACCCGTGTTTCTCTACCTCTGACAGTAATTAACTTTTTAAATGCTCTATCCAGATCAAGTTGCAGTGTAAATTTTATGACTGCTATGTTTGCAGCAAAAGATCATAATCAAGAGAAGAGAAAGGACAAAATAAAAGGTACTGCAATGTCACTTTGATTATTCCTCAGAAAAAACAACCCTGATGAGATTCTTCCTCCAGCATCCACAAGCAAATGGATTAAAAAGAGTCTCTTTCAGAGACTTCATGAATGTTTATGGCAGCAGTGAATTTGTCCAAGGTTCTTTATTCAGAGATCGATATCCATGAAATCTTAAGATTATAAAGCAAACAAAGTGGAAGGTGTCCCTCCCCATGTCAAGGTGTTTCAAACTAGATGATTTTGAAGGTCCTTTCAAACTCAAACCATTTTGTGATTCTACGATTCTATATTTGATCACATCAGTTTAATGAGAAAAAAACCCCAACATACAAATGTAACATACTGATCAATTTTACTTACTACTTTCAGGTTTCAATTTGATGGCATAAGGACTGCTCTGAGAACTTTCTAAGTATGGCACAAGAGTGGTGCCAGCTTATAGTCTTCTTTCATAGGCTACAAAGTCAAAAACTCAGCTCATGGAGTTCTATTAGGAATAAAGAATCATATCACATTATTTCTTTCTTTACTAATCTTGGGGTGGCAACAATTAGCAGAGGATTTGGCAAAGAGCTGGGGAAGAACAGTAACTTCTTAAGTGGCCTATATAACTCTCCAAAGCTCATTTGTCGGAGTCATTAAGCTTGTCTGTGTAAAGACATCCATTAGTAGACTCACACTCTACCGATGCACTTTTGAAGCACCTTTGTTAGAGATTTGCTGTCATGGCCCACACACAGATATGTAAATGAGATTCATTATGGTATTGACTAGGCCTAAAATTAATAGAACTAAAAGCACACTCATTATTACATGTTGCTCTTTGTTGTGTAATAGTTGTTCTTTAGATTTTAAATAAAAGTGTTTTGGAGCAGAAAATGGCTCTTCAGACTGTATTTATGAAATCCATAGTACAGAAATGGTTGAGAGTGACAACTGCTACCATTTTACAAGTGCACATATATTTTCCAGTGCACGTTTACAATAGAGGACTAAAGAAGGCCATCTCAAGCCCATAAATTCAGTATTAAAATATTTAAATGCAGTTTCAGTCTATTCCAATGTCTGATGCAGACTTGAAGATTTATCATTTCTTAGTTAAAAAATGATGGGGATAAAAGGCAACAGGCAGAAAGTGACCCACAGGAAGTTCTATTTGAACACAAGGAAGAACTTCTTTACAGTATGAGTGACTGAATACTGGAAGAAGTTGCCCAGAGAAGTTGTGGAGTCTCCCTCATTGGAGATATTCAAGAATGTGATCCTGTGCCGTGTGCTCTAGGATGACCCTGTTTAATCAGGAAGGTTAGATGTCTGGTATTTTTGGTGCAAGGTCTAAATTCCAGCTATGGGAGAATCTGTGGTGTATCACAATGCCCCTCGGTCTAGCTGCCAGCTGTTGGAGGGACAGAGTGTGTGTTTGCACTGCAAAGTCTAAATATCAGCACCTGGAGGAGGAATGGTGGTCTGCAGGTCCCAAAAGTGGAAGCAACAGGAGAAACCAGACTATGTGGGAATCTAAGTGCAAGTAATAGGAGAAGGTTTTCTGGCAGTGTTATATCTGAGTACTGCTACAGACATTGCTCCTTCTATAGCAGCAAGTGTGGTTGACCATGTCGGTGGCCTCTGTGAGTGTCTGTGCTGGGAAGGGAGGAGACCTTAGGCCCTGGGCCAGCTGGGTTCGGAAAGTATCACAGCATTTTTAATTAGGGTTAAATTTAGCATTGTGGTGTTTTGTGTTTGGTTGGTTGGTTGGTTTGTTTTGTTGGTTTTGTGGTTTTGGGTTGTTTGGGTTTTTTTCCCCCTTTCCCCCCTTGGAATCTCTTTGTGAGAATATTAGCATAAACTCATGACATATAATAATGTATACAGAATGGAAATTTTTTCCAAGATACAAATCCAAAGAAAAATCTGAGACCACTTATGACAAAATTACTTATTGCAAGGCTTCTTAAAGTAATATTAAAAACACAGATACAGGTGACAGGTCATCAAATTACAACCTAGCTCTTTTGAAATGCCAAATAGTTCTAATTAGTCTGTCAATTTATTATCAATCATTCTAATTTATTTAATCTTTAATCTATCATCTCAGTAAGCAAGATTCAGAAGAAAGCTCAAGATATAAGTAGAAGTAAGGGTGTTATTTTTTAAACTGTATATATGTTTTTACTTCCAGTTTCAATGGCACAGGCTGGACACTTTTGAAAAATGTCTGATTGCCAGTGGTAAATATTGAATTATTGGACACTAGCAAAGTACTAAAGGATTCAGAGCATTTAATTTATATCTTGATGAAAATCAGCAATGTGTAGCTTTTTCCGTTGGGGTTTTGAACTTTTAAAAATTAATCTTCAGAAGAGTAAGTCTCTCAGCTGCAGAGCACTACTTCATAAAGTTCCAGTAAATGTATTTAAATTAGAGGTATTTATCAAGGAGTAATTTCTATACTGATATTTTGAACATCCCATATATTAATTGCAGGACACGAATTCAGAAATCAACTGACAATAGTTTGATTAACTTTTTGAGAAACTAATTTTATACAGTATATTAAATCAATTGTTTCATTCTGAGGAGTGACAAAATGTCATAAGGAAACAATTAGGTTGTAAGTGATGAAATAAATTGATCAAGAATATATTTGATCATAAAATCTCATTTTTCATAATATATTGATGAAATATTGCCAGTGGACTTATTAATTCATTATGGGCATTGTATTATTTTTGATTTGGGAAGAACTGTGACATATCCTTAAAATTTTACTTTTTTTTTTCTAGAGAAAAGAAACAGTTTACAATGATTAATATTCTTTTGGGATTGTGCCTAGCATGTTTGGAATAATATGATTTTTTATTTGATGTATTTAGTTAAACAAAGCAGCTTCAGTTTTACAAAAGAGTCTGGTATTTAATTCTCATTAAGCTCAAGCATCAATCAATCATTTCAGAAAGGACATTTTAAATTATCACTCTCTGATCTCATAAGGTGGCAGCATTCAAGGATATGCATTAGACTGACAAGTCTCTGTGTAGGTTGGATTCAGTGAATTTTACAAACCAGTTTGTGGTGTTCAAAGTCAGGCTGGATGGGCCTTTGAGGAACCCAATCTACTGAAAGATGCCCCTACCAAATGCAGGGAGACTGGATTAAATGATCTTTAAAGGTTCCTTCCAATTCAAACCATTTTATGAGTCTATGATAATGCTGGAGGCCCAGCCTCAAAAGCACCTGATTCTAGACAGCAAGTCCTAGAGTCCTCTCTGGTCCTGCCAAAACAGTGTCATAATACAAATCCTGTCAGAATGTTGCAGATATGCTATGGCACGCAATAGATTCTTCAAAAACAGCCTTGCCTTTCTTCTGTAGTTTCTGTCTAACCTAGGCTCCCTAGAGAGTGTAAAAGAAGTAGTTTAAAAACAGTAATATTTTAAAAGAAATAAATCTGGGAGTGAAAATTACTCTTCTTTTTTTTTTTTTTTTTTTCTGAACAGTTTTTAGTTACTTGATATTAATAAGGCATATTCATCCTACTTAAGTTTAGTCTGTTGACTAAAGCAGAATCAAAATAAGGCCATTTACATACATTAATTTGCAATATCATATAATAGTTTTCTAAGACTTATTTCAATTCCACTTTCAACTTGCGGTTTTAATCCAAATCTCTCAAATATCTTTATGAACAGATATATTTAGATACATTGTTACCTCTATATTTTCTAAGCTTAGACCTTGCAAGGCGAAAATGGAGTAAGTTAACTGTTACTTGCCAAAATTCCTGTATCAGATATGATGTCAGTGCTTAGAGTACAAGGATGCCTACAGATAAAGGAATTGAAGGTTCCTGGCCCTGAGCTGATGGACTCATGAGGAATGTGAAATAATGATAAATCCAAATAATACCAGTGTCTTCTGTATTACAGTAGAAGGGAGAATGCAAAGACTAGAGACCCATAGGAAGAAGAGTAAAACAAGTTGTGGATTTTAATAGAGACACTGAATACAGTTCAAACATAAATTTAGGGACTATACTCAATAATTTTGTGGCATCAGTTAGTTCAACAGGAGTTTTAACCTGCCTGACTTCTATCTCAAAGACTGTCTTGGTCAATCAAAAGGATAGGAGCACATGATTCCCAAATGTGCATAACCCTGCATATTTATTATCAGACACTAATGAGTGACCAGGGACAAACCAAAGTGTTCCACCAGAAACACATATTCCCACAGCTGTAGCAGAAAAAGAGAAGGCAGAAACTTGTGGAAGTACACCATTTCATTTATGAAAGACTCAGTCCAGAATTAACATAGAATTATAAAGGTTGTCAAGGCTCATATCCTACTATTGACACTGACCTTGTTATACCATCATTTTCATAAACTGACAAAGTTCCATCTTCAACATACCATTTCCTATCATGCATTTCTCCTGGAAAAAAAAAATGTTTCCCACACTGATCATCTTTTTGTCAAATAAAAGCAAAGATTTTTTAATAAACTGCTTTCCAAATGAATTAGCATCCCACTTTTCACATCTATAAAGATTCTCTTTAATTAATTAGTCCTAACTGTCCTTGAAAATTTGAAAGTTGAGGGCTAAGGTCAAGATGTTTTACATGCCTGCCCATTTGTATTTTGATGTTTTATCTCTATAAATATTGTTTATATCTCAGGTAGGAACAGGTATCTCACATATAATGGCTGTCACCTTCTGCTAGAATTCACTGCTATAAGCTACAGCCCTTATAGCACATTTCCCTTTACCCCACCAAGCAGTGCAATGTGACTTGTAGATTTCCATGCAATATATAACACATTAGAGTTACCTCAAAAAAGTGAAGATGGGAAATGTCTTAAACACATCTATAAAGAGAATTAACATTCCTAACTGACTAGGAGCAAAAGCTGGTTTTAAATTGTTCCAATTCTGGAAGACTTCAATTGTCTAGAAGTGCTGTAGTTGTTAGTAGAGAAATTGTTCACAATAAGAAGAGATCAGTAAGTTTGTACCAGTTTGCAGAGGTGTTTCTGCTGAGCAAACAGCAACTTAACAAATGTAACTAGTAATAACCTTTCATGTACTGCTATTCAATTTTGCATCTTCTGTTGTAAGTCATTTCATATTCAAAATTATATTTGTGAGTATGAACCTTTGTCTTCTAACTATTGCTACAGAAAATCACATCAATTATACAATCCACGAGGAACTTGGTGAAGTTCATTGAAGAAGAAAGTCAGAAGAAATCCTATAGGTACACATTTGTATTGCACTCTCTATTCTAATGAAGCTGGCAGCTCTGTTAATTTGCTTCAAGAATAGAGAGTCATCATATTACTTAAAGAAAAGCAGTGATGCGGCTTCATGTTATTGTTAACAGCCTCAGATATATTACAGTGATGAAGACAGGTAATAGAAATTCCTAAAAGGGGAATAAACCAATTTGTTTTATTACAGAAGCCTGCAGTCAAGAGGAAAATAAATTGTTTGTTCATTTGCACAAGTGCAAACATATTCCAAAGCCATCCAGAACAAACCAGGAGCTGAAAACAGACCATCATCCATTGGAACAGAGGTTAGCTCTCTCCTCAAGTAGTGTGGCACCATGTGATGTGGAGAAACGGTGGAAAATTTTCCCACTTCTTTCTTGAATAATACCAAATTTACCTCAGAAATACAGGTTAGCACCAGGATATAAACATGGCCTTGAAACATACTGGTGACACAGCAATCCCAGGAGGCCTTTGTCAACTGGACATAAGATGAATTGTTTAACCAAAAGTAATTGGTATTTTAAACTTCTGAAGATATCACAAGATCTGTTCTCATTCCCTTAAATCTTTTCATAACCATCTCCATTCCTCGTTGACTATCACAGTTTTGTAGACTTAGAAATTACTTTTCCCAATCAGCCTCTAATCCTTACTTGTCATTGTCCCAGCTCTAGCATTTAGGACAATTAGGGCTCTTTGACAGACCAGTTCTGGTGATAATGTGTTTCATTATCATGGAAGCAATGATGATGTCATAAGCTTTGAATATGAACATTACTGAAAGAATCAGACAAAACACAGAGATGTTTAATCAGCAATGAGGAGCAAAGTAATTCAGAAAAGGATACAATGTCTTCAAATGAGGCTTGTAAATTGCATTTTATTTTCTAAAAAGTATACTGGAGTACAGAATTACCCATTAAATACAAACCCAGGGGACACATCCACTGCAGTTGATCTGAGCAGACAAGTAAAAACAGTGCAATCTGACAATGAATTTCTAATCAGTGACATGACAGTTTGTTTCTTACTTGTAGCAGATGTTTTGTGTAGTATTTTCTGCATATTGAAAATCAGCTGTGTCTGTGATTTTGCATTTATTTAAGTGACTATCTTCCAGGATAGGATCATATTAACAAAAAAAACTTTTGCCTACTGGACTTAAGAATGGAAATTCCAAAGAAGTGAAGAAATACAACAGGGAAACTAACCATGTTTGTCTTGCTAAAGGTCTTTTCGTACATTTCTGATTAGGAGTAAACCAAATCCCTTTTGCACAACTAGCTTTTATTTTTCTATTATATGACACATTTTTCAAACAGGAGAATAAAGCTAAAACTTCTATCCAAAGTGAAACAGTCCTCATTCTTGGTTTGTCATGGAAGTCTCTACTGGTTTGCCTAACACAAATCACAATCAGTTGGTTCCCGATAAGACTCAAATATTAAAAAGCCTTCCAGCACACTTTATAAAATATATACCTGTCCTTGTGAGACTACAGAAGATATTATGAAATAGTTAGGTGGCACCATGAACCGTCTATTGTATTCATTCTGCACTTCTGCCTCAGTTTGAGGAAAATTTTCCTGTTTCAGATTCTAAAATGAGCCTGTTCCCCAACCTGGTATGTTTCTGTTAGGCCATTCTAGTTTTGTCAAAAGAAAAATATGGTCATTCTCTCACCATCTTTTACTTTTTTATATACCTCCATGGGTACAATACTGCCTCTATTATATAAACCTTCAAATACAGAATTAGATTCACAGCAATGATTAATTAACCAGGTGTGAGACCCCACCATGAGTACTGCATCCAGCTCTGGAGTTCCCAGCACAGAAAGGGTATATATCTGTTGGAGCAAGTCTAGAGGAGGACCACTAAGATGATTAGAGGAATGGAACACCTGTCCTACAGACAAAGGCTGAGAGAGTTGGGATTGTTCAGCCTGAAGAAGAGAAGGCTTCGAAGTGACCTAATTTTGACCTTCCAGTACCTGAAGAAAGCCTATAAGAAAGATGGAGAGGGACTTTTTACAAGGGCATGTAGTCTCTGAAAGAGAGTAGATTTAGATTATATATAAGGAAGAAATTCTTTATTGAGAGGGTGGTAATAAACTGGGACATGTGCTGGAAGAAGTTGTGGATGCCCCATGCTTGGACCTGTTCAAGATTGGGCTGTATGGAGCTCTGAGCCACCTGGTCAAGTGGAAGGTGTCCCTGCCCATGACAGGGGGTTAGAACTAGATGATCTTTAATGTCATCTCCAACCCAAACCATTCTATGATTCTTCTGGTGAATAAATGTAATCATTAGAGTATAGTGCAATCTTCAAAATACAGACTGATTCTCAGGCTGTCTGATGTCTATCATTTTGCTACAGAACATCCTTAATAATTTTGTTTCCTTCTACTGAAAATAAACACTGTAATGTTTTCATATTCACAGCTATTTAGTGCTTGTATCCCCTTAAAATTCATGGACGTTTTTTTGCTCCATCTTCTAAGACAACAGTCAGCAGTTATATTGAAGATATTAGTCCACATTATAGAAGAGTGGCAGAATGAAGTTAATATATAGAAAAAATAGGTAGGATTAAGGGCCACTTTTCAGCTATCTGATACCTCCTGGAAATTCTTCAGCAAATTATTTTTCATTAGTGAAAATTTCTCTTCCATTTTTTTTAAAGATCACTTAACTTCTGTATGATATTTATCAGTCCCAGGGAGAAACAGGAATCCCAAACAGTTAAGAATTAAGTGTTCCTGGTCCTGTAAAGACAAAGACAACTATTCACCTTGAATTCCCAGTGCTTACTGATATTAAGCAGTTCCTTGTCTTCTTACCAGTTTTTGCAAAACTTATTCTTTAGCCATAAAAAATCTAGGAAAGGAAAAGAATGCTGTAAGACAAGGAGAATCAGTAAGCATAAATTCAAACTAACAAGAGTCTGATTGAAGGCTGTATCCTGCAAGGAGTAGTTTTAGTATGTACTACAATCATTAAGGGTCATTTAACCTGAAGATGTATTTACTTCAAATACATTTGTGTTATATGCTCAGCTGATTCAATGCGTTCAAGGTTCCCTCAACTGTACTCTAAAAGTAAGCTACAATAGTGAGTTGCATAGTACAGAGTTTTATGGTTTCCAAGGCCTACATTTCAAAAATGGGACTAGTTTCATGTGAAACAGGTACAGTGGTTTCCTTATCCTATCCCCATTCCAGGAGTGATCAAGGTACTTAAAAACATAAGATAAACTGTCAAAAATTATTTATTTTTGGGTTTGAACTAGGCTCTTTATTCTACCTTGCAAGCTATCATCTGTTACTTTATTCTCAATATATATATAGCATTTGGACCACACCATCTGTGTTAGTTGTGCTAAACAGTTCCCCATGGGTCCTTGACCAAATGGTGCAGAAAGTTGATGGCCTTTATGATTAAGCCCCTGCCCTTCAAGCTAGATTCCATACGTGCTTAATACTTCTGGAATGTTCCACAGAGTAAGCACTGTCCTCTCAATATTTTTATTTAAAATTAATTTAGTGTTAGAGAATTGCCACTGGTAAAAGGAACAAAATTCAGCATGATCAGTCACACTGTATTTTGAAATTGCATCAGTCAAAGAAAATGCTCTGGGCTAGCCTGGGTTTCTCTGCTTTGAAACTGTTTTGGTAATATTTGGAGCAGAGTTTGGATATCAAATAACACATAATGGGGACAACTGGAGGACCAAGACCACAACCTAGTTCATGAACCTAGTGCATGAGTGTGATACAACAGGTTCTCCCAGATAAGACTAAAAAAGTGGCCTGATCTTTTGATGAGTGATTTGCACTTGTCAAAATGAAAGGTATTATGTTTTGTAGTTGTTTAATTTTATGTTTATTATTTTCTCAAATCTTCCTTAAATGTCTCCATCACTCCATCCATCTTCCTTCTCAGATTAATTCTTACTCTGAGGTTTTCTAGTCAGTTTGAGTAGACTTGATATTAATTCTTTAGAGGACATACTTAATTATGGTCAATTGAGCCTTTTAAAAGTTTGTTTCACTAGAATATAACTGAACTTTGTTTATAATAAAACTGTGAGTGTAATGTGAATTTGTCAACTTAGAGCAATGCAGATATAGAATCTTAAAAGGGTCATCTCAAGCAGTTGCAATTGTGTTTATGGTTCGTTCTTCTTTCCAACTCTGTTATATGCAGATACCTAGGAGACAGCCTGTGGACAGTCCACGGAAGAAAGTTTGGTATCAGATTGACCTGCCAGGCATGTAGTGTTCCATGTATCCTGGAGGTAGTGCCCCAGCAGTGCCTATGTCTCGTTCTGCAGCTGGTGTTAGCAAAGCAAACACACCTCTTTTTGAGGGTCTCCTTCCCAGACAGTCCATGTGTGGCCAGTGGCATACAAAAGATGCCTGGCTCCACCCATGTCTTTGAACAGGGAAGAAGAATTTTGTAACACAGTAATCAGATCTGCTCATAGGAAACAATCTCTCTGTGTATAAACACTTTAAAAGTCATGGGTGCTAATTTTGGCTTTTTTTTTTTTTTCTTTTTAACTGAATATGTGTATTTAAGACTTGTTAAGATGTATTTAAGTCTACTGTTACTGTGTATAACTCAGAATGGTTTTCATATCCAAAAAAAAGGACACACATTTTACTGCCATGTCAGTGAGTGGATAGAAATAGACCTTGAGCTATAAATAAGAAGATACAGTTGTTAAGTACCTTGGTAGAGGAAAGCTATTAATTCTGCCAGTTTTCATACATGCATAAGACAGAATCTACTACTCCTATCTGTGAGAAAACTAACTTGTTCCAGTGGCAACAGTATATACAAATTAAGTTACTATCTTACTGAAGTATATCTCAAATATCCATAAGTTATATAGAAGTATCAAATATATCTTGCATATATGAAAGTATATAACAGTTTTTGAAGGCAAGACTTTTCAGTGCTGCACAGGATTGCCAATGTGTCCAGCAAGAACAGATATTCCTCAAAATTATTGGTTAAATAGAAACAGCAGAGGCACTTTGGAGTCACTCAACTGAGGTTCTTGATCTACAAGCAATAAGATTTCTTTCAGAATCATACGAAGCAACACCTTAAAATCTTCAAAATATTAAGTTTTAAGGTTTTTCCAGGAACTTACTGTCCAGGTAATTCTTTAAATCTAGATTAAATGTAACCATGTTCATCTGCCTTTCTCAGGTAAACCTTAATTAAAGGCTTACAAAATAAGTCTATGCAAAAGTTATTACAAGACCATATTAAATATTAGAATATGCAGTATTAAATTGTATAGTGTCATATAAATACTGTAGATTCAACATATGATCTTATATCATACTAACAGCATTCCTACTTTAAATACTACACTTACTGTCATAGAAAATTCTTTTAGTATAATTAAAATGCAAAAAATAAAACATAATGTACTTTTAAAATAAAAATTATATCTGAATGAGAAATCTACAAGGCATTCTAGTCTGAAATAATTTTCTGTAAGAAATTCCAAATATGTAATTTGTTTCTGACTTGGTATAAAAGTAAGTTTTGAACTGCTGAGTAGAAAACATAATTATGAGTTTCAAACAGTTCTGAAGAAGAATAATTAATGTTATTTTTCTTTTCTCCTCTTTTTTTTTTTTTTTTCCCCCAAAAGAAAGGCTTAAGAATATGCAGTGTCAGGGATGCAGTTTAAGCAGTGATGTGAATTTCAACAAAGTCATGTGCTGGCTTCTGCACCTGGGACAGGGCAACCCTGCATGTTCGTACAGACCAGGCAATGAGATGCTGGAAGGCAGCGGCCCAGAAAGGGAACTGGGAGTCCTGGTGGATGGCAAGTTGAATATGAGTCAGCAGTGCCCTGGCAGCCAGGAGGGCCAACCATGTTCTTGGGGGGCATCAGGCAAAACATCGCCACCCAGTCGAGGGAGGGGATTGTCCTGCTCTGCTCTGCACTAGGGCAGCCTCACCTTGGATATTGTGTGCAGGTTTGGGCACCACAGTACAGGAAAGATATTAAACCCTTAGGGAGCAACCAAAAGAGGGTCATAAAGATGGTGAAGGGCCTTGAGGAGTAGCCATATGAAGAGCAGTTGAGGTCACTTGTTCTGTGCGACAGCCGAGTGGAATGCTACCTCTTTTTGTTCCCACTCTCCCACGTGGTCCCCGAGATGCCCTGAGAAAGAGACACACAGAGACCACCAGAGAGGATTCAGAGAGAGAGCTTATTCACATGGTCAGGGGTATTTAAAGGCTTTTGGGCATTTTAGTTATTACCAATAGGAATCTAGCGATAACAACCAATGGGGAAAGGGTTAACTAAAGGCCAATAGGGAGACTTCACATAGGCCTGCAAGAACAAATTCCTGCATACTAGGCTAGGGAGATAAGACTTTTCTCAGGGGGGTTTGGGAAGATGAATGGTGACTCAGGGGAAAAAAGACAAGGAATCCATTTTAGAATCGAGTGAAAGCTTCAGTTTTTAAGGCATTATGGCTGGTTTCTTCATTTTCTTCACAGGCCCATTTCTTGCATGATTTACTCTACTTCTGATACTGTAGGTACACGGTCACAGTTCTGTTCAGCCTGGAGAAGAGGAGAATGAGGGGAGACCTCATTGCAGGTACAACTTCCTTGTGAGGGGAAGAGGAGGGGCAGACATTGATTTCTTCTCTGTGGTTACCAGTGACGGAATGCAAGGGAATGGCCTGAAGTTGTGTCAGGGGAGGTTTAGGTTGTATATTAGAAAAAGGTTCTCCCAAAGGGTGGTTGGACACTGGAACAGGTTCCCCAGGGAAGTGGTCACAGCACCAAGCCTGACAGAGTTCAAGAATCATTTGGATGGTACTCTCAGGCACATGGCATGATGCTTGGTTGTGTCCTGTGCAGGGCTAAGATTTGGACTTGACTATCCTTGTGGGTCCTTTCCAACTCAGTATATTCTATGATTACATGAACTCAGTTACCATTTTTCATGAGCAAGAAGGATAAAGATTTTGAATAAGAAAAAAGCCTAAATGTCCTCAGCCTAATTATTTTTGTTAGTCCATAAACCAAATGTATGTTAAGCTGAAATAGAATGGCTGATTCTAGACCTCCTCAACATAAATCTCATAACAGTTATTTAAAAATGAATCAGGCAAAAATAAAAACCATTGTTTTAGTTGCTAAGTTAGTTTTTGAAATAACCCTTACAGATCAGTAGGTCAGAAACTCAGTATTTTAACACAGCACACAGTAAAATCATAATGTTCCTAAATTTTATCACCAAAAAACTGTCACTGAAATCTCTTAATGCCTCAGGTCAAAGGAAAAAGTGATAAAAGCAGTAGAATGAAACAAGTAATAAACTTCTTGCCTACATATAGCCAACGTAATGGAACAAATTACTCACAGTGGATAAAATCCTTGAGATAGCAGAAAAAAAGCACAGCACCTTAACGCTGTACCTGTACAGAACTATGCCAGGTAAAATATGTGCCAAATTCTAATAAAAGATGAAGTCCTAATAAATGGCTGTGAAGCAGAACTATTTACAAAGTTTTCTTATTGTGTACACTCTTTTCTGTGTTAGAAGATTCTTTTGATGTTAAACTATAATTATAGTTTTTATAGTATTTCAGAAAACCTTAATTTGATCTTTGCCAGCAAGCTGTTGTGTAAATAGTCTTAATGAAAATCAGTAACAGATTTTGCAGTTAGCAGGTTATGATCATTGTCTTGAAGGCATTCCTGGATTTTCAATTACACAAGTGATTCAAAACTTGTTAAACACAAGTATTTTAAACACAAATATAATTAATCACAAGCACATTTAGAAAGGGATTTAGGAATGTAATTTTCAATTGGACAGTACTATCTAATTTGTTCCCAAGGCCCAGACTGAGTGGGGATTTTAAGTACCTGCCACTGAAACCAGCTTAAAATAAGTACATTCTTAAATATCTTGCTGAACTAGAATTTCAATAACTACACATAAGTAAGCATTAGCAAACCAGCTGATATACTTTATTATAGAGCTGATGCCTTTCAATTTTAGGACAAAGTGATCTTTTTGGGGGATGCAGCTATGGTTCTGTACTGGGTTCAGCTAGGTAACCTCTCCATGAGTTTAAGGCTTGAGCAGGCAGTGAATGAAGAGTCATCTTTCAAGGCACACTAGTCTGGTACCTCCGTTAAGGGGATGTGAGAGGTCATTCACATCCTTGTCTTACAACCTGTTGTTTAACAGTGCAACTCTTACTTCCTCCTGATGCAGTTTTTCAACATGACAGTATTGTAAGGGTACATCTTTGTTCTTTCTGTCCTACATATTTGTTTTATTCACATTCCTCATTCTTCTGAATTCTTGTTTGAAGTGCTTATTTAACCTTTTTCCTGCAGTATCAAGGGGCAGAACAGTCTTCTTTTTGTAGTTTGAGTAAAGGAAAGTACTGGAGATTCTGAAAAAAGAGGGGATGTTCACAGCTTCCTCATGAGGGGAAGAGGAGGGGCAGATACTGACCTCTTCATTGTGGTGACCAGTGATAGGACCAGAGGGAATGGCCTGAAGTTGTGTCAGGGGAAATTTAGGTTAGATATTAGAAAAAAAAAATCACCCAGTGGATAGTTGAGTACTGGAACAGGCTCCCCAGGGAAGTGGTCACAGCACCAAGCCTGAGAGAGTTCAAGAAGCATTTGGATGATATACTCAGGCACATGGTGTGACTCTTGGGGGTGACTCTGTACAGGGCCATGAGTTGAACTCAATGATCCTTGTGGGTCCCTTCCAAGTCAACATACTTTGCGATTCTGTGTCTGCTTCTTTAAGGGTGTCTGGTCAGGGACTTTCTTCAGTGCAAAGAAGGACAATAATAAAGAGAGAAAGCCACAAGCAAGAACATGGAAGGAAACAGACCTGGTAGGTGAATGATTAAGGAGGCAGTGATGAAACCCAAACCTGATGAGTCATACTAAATGGATGAGAGCATGTGAGAGCATGTGAAAGTTATATAATTAGAGAACACATCAGTTGGGGGGAAAGGGGAAATGGGAGCAAGCAGAACCAAAATACAGAGACAGAGATCTCACAAAATGCACGTGGACAAAATAAGAAGAAACAAACCTCATCAGTCACTCTAATTGCCAGGCTATCAAGTCAGATGCCACTTCCAGGAAGATCAACCTGGACTTTTTGACTGATAAGACTATAAACCAGATGAGATCTGTACTGGAAGGATGGAGGAATAGAATGTGCAGGAGGAGTGAGTGCAGGGACAAATAAAGCAAGGGGAAGGCAGAAAAGGGGCAGTACCATTGTCTGGCTAAGTCTTGCACCTGATCACCACAGTCTGTCCTATCATTTTATTAACTCTTTTCTCAGTGATCTCTCTGGATAACCTCCTTCTCTGTGTACGATCACTGCAGGGACTAAGAGCCAGCTACTGGTGAGATATCTGTGTCTATGTGAGTGAAAACTTGTAGTAGTTACTGGAGTCAGAGCTGGGGTTCAGGTGTTCCCAATAATTAGCTACCAGGAGAGCCATCAGGAGTGAGGTGGGTGAGAGTCTTGATGTTGATGGCTGGAGCATGGCCACAGGTCACAGTCCG
Organism: Xenops minutus; assembly: GCA_035221455.1. Taxonomy (NCBI): domain Eukaryota; kingdom Metazoa; phylum Chordata; class Aves; order Passeriformes; family Furnariidae; genus Xenops; species Xenops minutus. The sequence goes on along the minus strand of JAWWEE010000074.1, from coordinate 81,684,127 downwards.
TGTTCCAGCTGTTGGAGTACGACTGTATGTATCTTCTGTGATCCTGGTGTGTGTGTGGAGTGTGTACCTGTGTTCACTGGCAAATGTGAAGCTGTGACCAGTCATCAAGCAGGAGGGTATCAGGTCTGGGACAGAGTATCAGGTGGGTAGGGGGTCCATGCTGGTACATCCAGGGGACTTGTGAATATACAGTGCAAGAGGGATGAGTGTGTATGTGTGTGCATGCATGCAAGCATTATGCTCATGACTGAGGACCTATGGGAAGGGCTGGGAGCTAGGCAGGAGAGCCAAGAGGAGCACGGGGACTATACAAGTTCTGTTGGGATCCACAGATCCCAAGATGTGTGCTTGGGAACATGGAGAGTGTCATGTGTGCCTGAACTAGTGACCTGTCTCTTGGCAGCTTAAGAGAAGGAAGACATGGCTGACTGTGCTTTTATTTTATGTGAGTCTTCTACACAGGCTGGATGAGGTGGCCTTGCATCCCTTAACAGGCATCACCTTCTATTGTAGATCTATGCAAGTGTGGTGAGCTGAGAGTCACCAGTGGACCCTGACCCACAGGCAGCTTCAATCCATAAAAGCAAACGTCAAGCTTTTCCACCACTCATGATGAACCCAGTGACCTATGTCCCCCTAACTCTCCTCAGGCAGGCAAAAAAATATGACATGAGATAATTGCTTTCACAGCTCCTGCAGAGGGAAAACAGATACCTAATCTGAAATGAGGAATTAAGTTCCTAGCTCTTAGGTGTTAAACAGACTATATCATAATGTTATCCATTAGGCTAAGTTCCTTCCACTCTCCTGCTGATCACACCTATATTATTTTTTTTAGAACTGAGCATTCTAATGATTATTTGCCATTTTTAGGGTCTTTACTTTTTTCTGCTACTAACCTTGTATCTTGAAAATATTGCTTGGATTTTACTGTAATTAAAGTGACTAACACTTTAATAACATAGCAAACCATGACATTATTAAACAAGTGGTAACTTATTGCAGAACAATATATTAAAAGTATGCCAAATTAGGAGTAATTATGCAGTTATTATTTTTTTATTTTTTAAATGCATTAATAATTAGTGAATATGTCACATCACATAAATGATGCTATGTTCTGCTGTATATTCTCTTATGCTCTTTCTGAAGGTGTGCACTATGTATTTGCACAGTGTTATTTCTAAAGGCTTTAGGAAAAATCAAAAACACAAAAGGTAGACCCCTTATAGTGAGGTTAGACTTGTTAATGCACCCAGCTCAAAGGTTTCCTTGACAGCAAAGAAAACAGTCATGTTTGTGTAGAGGATGTAACAGATTTCTATTTGATCTTATTGGAATAACAGCAAAAGTCACAGACAGAATAAAATCACATCCTTTTAAAGTGATTATTCACAACAACAGAAACTATGCTCAGAATTTATGTGAAATTTACAAATGCACATATTGTGTTCTCTTCTGCACTAGGAAAATTCTCTGACCTGTCTCAAAGTGTTGGATTCTATTTCTGCGTAATGTGAAGTGTTGGTCTTTGACACCCAGTGGATGTTCAATATTTACTTGAGTTATAGATGGGAACCTTCCTGTAAATATGCAAGTATACATATATATAAAGCAAATATACTTTAAAAGTTGAGGTTTCTTTAATTCAAGTCAAAGAACTGGGCAGAAAAAAGCTCAGACATAAGGATATTTTCACACCAGTACTGTGCAGAGTATGCATCCCAATCTTTTTTCTTGGACCTGATCCACACTCTGCCATATTAAAGGGCTTTAAACTAAAGTTTAAAGCTGGATGAGGGGAATCACAATCTATCCCACTGCTATGACTTTGATATTAGTAGCATCAAGAGATGTCTAGATCTTGGAGAGGGATCGTAGGTCAGCAGGAGAGCACCTGAAGAAAAACACAAAGGAATTCCAGTCACTCCAGCCAGCAAGACAGATTAATCTGGGGTCCAACTCAAATGCTTCTATGGAAAAGCACTTAGCATGGGGAGTAAACAAGAGGACATGCCTGCAGAGCTGTCATTTTATTGACAGTATGGAGATGTAGTTGAATGACTCTTATGACTAGAATGGATGGATATAGGTTCTTTAGGAAGGACAGGCAGGAAAAACAAGGAACCAGTGTCACCCTCTTTATCAGTGAACAGCTGGACTGCATGGAGCTCTACCTAGGGATGGATGAGGAGATAACCAAAAGCTCAGGATTAAGTGGATGGGTCAGGATTAAATGGAATGTAGGGACAGGTGACAACATAGTGAGGGTCTGCTGTGGGTTACCTGATCAGGAGAACCAAGCAGATGAGCCTTTTTATAGACAGATAAAAACAGTCTCATGTTCACAAGCCCTGGTCCTCGAGGGGGAGTTCAACCACCCTGACATCTGTTGGAGGGGGAGCACAACAGGGCATAAGCAATCTAGGAGGTTCCTGGAAAGTGTTCATATTAACTTCCTTCTCCAAGTGACAGAGGAGCATCAACGAGATGTGCAATGATGAATTTCTGTCTCACCAACAAGAAGGGGAGCATGGGGCATGTGAAGCTCAAGAGCAGCCTGGGTTGCAGTAGCCATGAAATGGTGAGTTCAAGAACCTCAAGGCAACCAAGGGGTAAACAGCAAGCTCTCTGTCCTGGAATTTAGGAGAGGAGACTTTGGGGTCTTTGGTGATCTACTTTTAAAACTACCATGGAATGAAACCTTGGAGGGTAGAGGAGCCCAAGAAAGCAGGTTAATATTCAAGGATCACCTCCAAGCTCAGGAGCACTGCATCTCAACAAAGAGGAAGTCAAGCGAAAATGCGAAGAGGTCTGTGTAGAAGAACAAGGAGCTTCTGGACAAAGTCAAACAGAAAAAACAAACAAACAAACAAACAAAAACAACAAAAAACACACAGTGTGGAAGCAAGGACAGGCAGCCTGGGAGGAATACAGAAAAATTGTCCAAGCAGCCAGGGATAAGGTTAACAAAGTTAAAACCCTGATAGAATTAGGTCTAGTCTGGAAAATCAAGAGCAACAAGAAAAACTTCTACAGGTACATTAGTGATAAAAGGAAGATTATAGGTCCTCTCTAGAAGGAATGAGAGCCCTGTTACTCAAGATAGGGAGAAGGCTGAGGTACTCAACCACTTTTTTGCCTGTCTTCACTGAGAAGTGCTCCAGTAACACTGCCCAAGGCATTCTACGGTTCTATGAAAGAAGAGACAATTAATTTCAATAAAATTTTTACACATTTATATGATGTCAGATTATGTTTCAGTTTGACATAAACCTATGGTGACATAAATCTAATAGTCAGCACTAGGCTGTTTTCTTTTCTCACAGAACTGTCAGAGGAAAGCTGGAGTTACTGATGTCTAAATAAGAAAGAGGTGGGGATTCTGATACTTGGAAGAATGGGAGGCAGCTGAAATAATTGTCATTGGTGGGTGTTTCTGCTAGAATACTCATTAGTGCAGTCAGAAGTGCCACTGCCATTTAGTTTGTCATCATTATGTTTTCAAACCAACAACCTTATAATATAAATCTGGGTTATCTTTTATTTCTCCCCATCAGCAGACTAAGGACAGCTTCTTTATTCCCACTTGCAAGCAGGTTTTTTTTAGTTGCCTTCATGGCCTTTTCCTTTTACATCACAGTTTAGATATTACAATATTCAATTCTAGGAAAAAAAAAAACAAAAACAAAAAACAGAGAAAGACTCTGTGGTCAGAAATATTCTGAATTCTGAGCATAGTATTTCCACTTTCTTGTTCCTTCATACATATTGATTTTAATGATGGCAGCAATTTAATTATTTATACCCTGCCTATGTCAAGGGAAAAAAATCAGTAATTTCACAGTGATGGGTGTTAAGGTCAGTAATTTCACAGTGATAGGTGTTGAGGTCAATGTTTAACTTTACACTAATATTCTAAAAGAAAACTAGGAGAAAAGTGAAAATCTAAAAGAAAAGTTGTGTGTTAAATTTTTTCATCATCAGATCAATACAGTACATGATCACTTGTAAGAGGAACATAAACTCAATCAAACAGTGATGGATTTGACTTGAGGTCAGTGCAGACGTCTGGTCACTACTCTGGGAGTAGCACTGGGATTATAAAGTAGTATCTGAGGTCAGAGGTCAAAGACTGCCGCTGAAAAAGATAGACTCTTCATTAGAGGACAATGGCAAGGCAGGGTTAAGCATATCAAATATCATCACTGAAAAGGTAAAGAATGGTCAAGAGCATCTGCCAAACCGGTGCCTGGACATAGACTTCTGTAACCTTTTTTCCCAAATCCTGTTGCAAATGACTGTATATGCCAACTCATTTGAAGTTCCCAGCAGTTCCCACCTGCCAGGCTGTATCTTGTTACAGAAGATGACAGCGCATGGAGTAATGTTAGTGAAGAAGGAATGGGAAATACCTGCTGAGTTCAATAAATGAAGACTAAAGAGATAAGGAGCTTAAGAGTCAGTTTTAATTCTGCCACCTGGATCAGTGTCCTGCAGCTCAGCTTGGCAACCATCCCTCATGCCTATGTTTGCTGAAATATACTTATTATGGTTTCTTAAGTAGCAACAGTGCAAGCATAAAATTCCATTTGTTCTGCAAGGACTTTTGGTTCTTTTCTCCATTTTTTGTCTCATCACTGTCTGGAATACTATTAAAAAAAAAAAGTCACAGAAAGAAATAGACATGTGGATGTGTCATTTAGATACATGGTTTAGTGGTTAACTTATCAGTGCTGGGTTAATGATTGAAGTTTTTTGCCATTGATAAACTTGCTGAAGGGTACTGTCCATGTGACTGTTAAAGATATTAATCAGCACTGGTTCTAATACCAATCTCTGAGGAATACCAGTCACCACTGCTCTCCACCTGGACATCAAGACTTTGACCACAACTCTTTGTGTGTGATCATCCAGCTGCAAGTGACCAATTTCTCAAATCCATATCTCCAGTTTAGAGACAAGGGTGTTGTGTGTGATATTGTCAAATGTTTTGCAGAAGTCCAGGTTAAATGGCATCAGTTGTTCTTCCCTCATCCACTACATCTGTAACCCCATCATAGAAGGCCACCAAATTTGTCAGGCATGATTTACCTTTAGTGAAACCTTATTGGCTGTCACCAATCACCTCCTTATTTTTTACATACCTTAGCATATTTTCCAGAAGGATCTGCTCCAGGATCTGGCACCAACATGAGACTGAACAGTCTGTAGCTCTCCAGTTCTACCTTATTTTCCATTTTCAAAAGGGACAGTGTTTTTGCTTTTTCTGTCAGTGGGAACTGCACCAAACTGTCAAATATGATAGATGTACCTTGTGCACCTTCAGATTCCTTAGATATCTCAAACCTGACCTTCTACAGTGGGTAGTTCTTAATTTTCCCAGTCCCTGAGTTTGCCTTCTGCAACTTCTGAAACTTGATTGGTATGGCTAGAGTACTTGCTGTTGAAGACTGGGGCAAAAAAGTTGTTGAGTAACTGTCATGGTTTAGGAATGGTATTTCCCAATGTTGTGCTCCAACCGAGACTCCAAAACTGTATGCCACTCGCTTGCTCTCCCCCTCCTTTTCCTCCTGCCCTCCTCACTACAGTGGATTGGAGAGGAGAACTGGAGGCACAAAAGGCAAAGATCATGGGTTGAGATAAGAACAATTTACTGGAAACAGCAAGATAAGAAAACAAACAGTAATGACAATAATATTAATAACAAAAGGGTACAAAAAAGGAATGGGGAGCTCAACCTGACCTCAGCCATGCCAGCCCAACTCCTCCCTCTGGATCAAGATCAACATTATCCAGAGCTCTCTCTGCCATGCTGGCTCCACTGGAAGCCCTGCCCTTTGTCTTGGAAGCCAGAGAGTTTCTATCCCTGCCCCTGGCAATGAGGCGTGGTAGTAGAGAATAATCTCCTGGCCAGGCCCACACAGGTCCAGGCTCTGCCTCCTCATGGCCATTGCAAAAATTGACTCTGTCCTGACAGGAACCAGGACAAGTACCTCAGCCTTCTCTAGATCCCAAGTGACCAGGTCTCCCCCTTCCTTCCATAGAGGGCAACATTTTCCCTATCTTTCTTTTATCACCAATGTACCAGCAGAAGTTTTCATTGCCTAAATAGACATCAGATTAATTCCCAATAGATTTTTAATTTTTTACAATAAAAAAACTAACTAGACTTCATCCATTCTTACACAATTTGAAGCAGGTTCACACCTATGCCTTCACTGTTTGCATTAGCAAATGTTCCCATCTTTCAGCATGTAAGTGGCAAGTAAGAGCTTAGATATACAGTCCAATCATGTCACAAAATAATTTGTATTCCTGGTCCCTCCTCTTTCAAGACTCAAAGTTAGCAGCAGAAAACGCTTACGGCATTCTGTTATTACTTCTAATTTTCTTCCTACATGAGATTTATTCCCATCTTAACTTTCCTTCTTTTTACTCCTTCACATAGGCATATTATGATGTCAGGGCATGCTCACAACTCACAGCAGTGACAGTGACACTTTTGTTGGGGTCTTAACTCCACTTGAAATTATGCTGCAGATTTTATCATTTCATCTTATTCAAAACTCATCGAAACCAATACAGACTGCAAATTCTTGTTGTAGAATTATGTTTCAATTTATTTTCGCTTGTGTGTATTTTATGACATTTTCCTATAATGAAAATTTACTGTACCTTCCTCTTACTGCATCACTCAGAAGTGGATGTGTCTCATTAGAGAAGTGTAGGTGTTCCAATTAATTCCATCAATAATGTAAAAAAGTCAGAATAAGTTCATTATAGATATAAAATATTTCCTGGAATAGGACACACTCTTAAGCATACCTGAAAAGAAATTTGAAAGGTAGAGCAGGAATGAAATTGAATAGGCTATTCAGTAACACTGATGGCATTGACATTTACTCTTCACTTATGATTAAAAGAATATATTTTCTGTATAAGCCTGTATATCCATGTATAAATCTGTGTAATGCAACAATGAAATTTTCATTCTGAAGGAAGCAGACATGTTTCCAGTACTTGTAGGATCTTTGGAAACTGAGAATGGTAGTCTGTGGCTACCAATGTTTTCCCACCTACACGACAGAAGCCACAAGAAATATCTGAACTCAGACTAGTAATATTCGCTTGATATCTTACCCCTCAAAAGCTAGGGAACCATTGCCATATACTCACAATCTTAATTGACTTTATGTTAAAAAAATATTCATCTTGTAGACTTGAATGTTATTGGTAAGCAGTTTTTCAACATATTGAATGATGCTCTGGTATCTTCTCAGTAATTTTTTTTTTTTTTTTTAATTTTGGTTTGGGTTCTTTTGTTTGTTTTTTGTTTTGTTTTGTTTTGTTTGTTTGTTTCCTTTTTATTTCTATAAATCAGTTCTTGAATCTGGCAAAAAAAAAAAAAAAGAGGAGAAAAAATACTTTAAAAGCTCTCTGAAATCACTTCCGTTTACAAGAAATTATTAGCTTATTAAATAATTTCCAAGGAGACAATTGTCTTTTCTTACAGCTTTTGTACCACTTATTGCTCATAGAAGCAAGATTCAGAATCCCATTTCTATGGTTTATTCATTTTTAGCGCTTCCCAAAGTATTTTCTGTCTTTAACAACTCAACATTGCTACATACTTAGCTTGTTATTTTTGAAGTTTTTTAAAATAGAAATAACTGTAACATAAGCACACATTCAGAGCCTCACAAAGTTGCATGCCACATGAATATATTACAGTAACATTTTTCTTGACCTAAATAACCTTTTAAAAAAGGGTTAAAACAAGTAAACTGAGATATATAGAAATTAAAATCACCATGTAAAATAGTTCCCAAACCAAATCTTCAAATATTTTTTTTAGTTTTCCCAGTTCCAAGATGTCCTATGATTTGCATGATGATTTTTTCTATGTATACCTTTATGTTGTGAACCTTCATCTTTTTGATCTGTTTCTCCAATACAAAAATGAAGGCAGGTCTTAGAGTGTACTTATTAAATTAGAGAGAAAAGGCTCAAAATATCCAGATTAGTTTCTTTCCAGCTCTCCAACACTTTTTATTCATTAGAATTTTTTTCTCCTATTTTAGACATGCCTATTCAGACAGTGATTCGAGTTTTGTCCAAAATAAGTACTTCTCCTTTTTTATTACTGCAGAAAAACAAACAAACAAACCAAAACAAAAACCAAACCATAAGCCTGTCAATGCATGTCAAAATGTAGGCTTCAAGCCAAGAGCTTGTACAGAAGCCTCAAACACAATAAGTAAAGAGAGAAAACAATGGTGACAGTTTCTAAAACTCTTCTTCTCATGTAAAATACTACTTTTGTCATCGGCACTGCCTCTGTCACGAATGTAAAGCGCTTAAAAAGTGCTCATCTTGTTGCAAATAATAAAAAAACCCACTCTGAAAGCTAAAACAAGTAAGACTATATACTTTTGAAAATTACTAGAATAAACCCCTTAAATTATAATTTGTCTAATTAATTCACTATATATATACGTTTTGAAGTGTGCAGGTTGTATGAGTTCATTTTTACTCAAAAGTGTACCAGAGCTTTTAATGAAAAGCTGCTTTATCTCAGATGCTGATGTAAATACAAATTTCAGCTAATGATAGTATTGAATGTCTTCAGATGAACTGGAGAATGTGAGCCTACTGTCAGAATTAGGATCAAGAGAGGAGTTCAGATAGACTTCAGTTACACTGGAATAGCTTGTTTTTCTGAGATTCATCTAAACCTGAGATAAAAAGGTGGACCCCAGGAAAGGTGGACCCACAGGAAAAGTAGTCTTTGTATGATTTGCAAATAAAATTTAATTACCTCTCTCTCTTTTATCTCCTTTCCTAAATGACACGTCTTTCCAATAAATCATGTTCTGGGCATTGCTTTGATGACCGAAAATAGATAGGTCTTTATCATATAGCAGGTATCTTTTCTGGACTATGTGTACCTTCTGAAGGTCTTTTGAAATTAGTTTGAGAATGTTACACTTCATGAGTTTTCTGCTGGATTGAATGCTGTTATTTCTACTAACTTTAGGAGAAACCAGGATTGTTCAACAGCACCAGTTATCCACAGGGATTTAAGAAAGGAATTAGGATTTAGTGCTTAAAGAGAAGGATCCTAAACTTGAAAATGTTAGTCTGGACAGTGAATAAAGAACAAATGTATTCTCTGCTCTTAGAACATCTGAAAGAGAATTTGGGAAAACACGTTTTGGTTTCTGATTTGGGCACTGACATTGCTGACCTTAGCTATATCAAGGAAATAGTATTTGAATTACTTGCTGTAACACTAAAACTTCAATGTTTTCTATTTCCAGTAGTTACCCTTTTCAACTAGCAAACTCTTCAGGGCAGAACACAGCTGTAACACCAGGCTTTCACATCGCTTGTTTATTGTTGTAAGGCGAATAATTAATTAGATTTGTACTGTGAGAAACAGTGTAATCAGTGTATTCAATACTTGAATTGTCATCTTTTGGAAACACTAGGTTATGTTGATCAAAATAGTTATTACAGTCTTCTCCCACACAGCCCTTATTGGTGACCCAGACCATCTTGGTTTATGTAATTCCTTTTTTTCCTCTTTTTACTTTAAGCATGTTTAATTCCTTAAAAAAAAACTTTACCATACATATTCAACTATTATATCTAATGCCACAAGTCTGAGATATAATTATAGACATAGATTGATATTATATTTATAACAAAAGACTAGTATATATTGCAAAGGAAGTGTTTTATCATTCAGCAAATACTATGCTTTTAATATATATATATATATAAAGCATCTTTCATGGTGTTAAGAGTTTCACACTGATGAAATTGAAAATGTATACCTAACTGTGTAGAGGACCAAACATAAGCATGTTTTCTCTCAATCATTCTGAGTATTGTTATGAGAAAGGTGATCCTGTAAAGTTGGGACTGAACTGTTCTGAGCCAAATTCCTGCTTGAAAACTCATGTGTCCCTCCCAGCTCATTGCCTGGAGAAGGGTTGACTGTGCATGGGTGAAAAAAGAGCAGAAAAAAAAATCTAGTTTACTTAAGAGGCGTGCACCAGGTTAACTATAAAACAAAGTGGATCAAGACCCCCTGTCATTTTCCTCTTGTTCTTTTTCACTCTTCTTTGTCTTACAACCCCAGCTGCGTTCTGTCCATGCAGCAGGACCAACATGGGATCTAGAGGCTGGTAATATTCTTTGCCTTCTTCTCTTGCTTTGCCTGGGCAAAGCACAGCTGCCATAATTTACTCTGTACTCTGTAGAGAAGTTTGTTGTGGGAGTGGGCAGCTTGTGGAGGTGTGTCATGGCTTGTGAGCCATCACCTTTGAGGAGTTTGTTTTGGGAGTTGACAACTTACTGAAGTGTACTGTACAAAATTAAGGGCTTATTAGCCACCACCTTTTGTGGAAGTGGATTGCAAGAATTTAAAGAGTTTTAAGTCTAAACAATGGGCTGATTGCTGGAGTTAAGCTGACTGTACAATAAAACATAAGCACTCCTTGACATGTGGTTCATGGTCTTTGTTCCGCCTGATGGGAATTTATAGTGATTATCGTGTCCCCTTATCGATGGGTTGTGACAAATTGTAACAGAAGTTACACCAGTAAATTCATAAACTTTCATGTGAAATAGATACAAATAATCCACAAGCAAAAAAAAAATGTTTGTTGTTATAAATAAGATTGTGTTGAATACCTTACCTGAAGCTGATTTATATAAAAATCCAATTAGATTACACAGTTCATTTATGTTATTCATACCACTAACAAGGAAAGATATGAAATTTATATAATTACTGCCATTACATATGAGAGATCATTTTAAGAAGGCCTATGCCTGTCTTTCAATTATTTTCCTACACTCCCCTTCACTAGATACTTAGGCAAAATCTTTATAAAATCTGCTATATTCACCATTGCCACCTGGAATATTCTCCTTCCATACTCCTGAAGAGAGTTTAGCCTCTGCTGATGACCCACTGAGTCACACAAATTTTCTATTGACTGTAATCTGTTTATCGAAGCACTACTTATAAAAGTCCATCCACCTGGTATTGTTAATGAATTGCAGCTTTCCATGCATAAAAGTAGATCTCTGACTTTATATATATATTCTATTGCCCTTGATTTTTTTTTTTTTTTCAAGGGGAAGTTATATTCTCAGAATGATGCCTGTACTCAGGATATAAATAAGAACTTCCAAATACAAGAAAATAAGGAGAAAAGTTTGGAAGTAAAAGGAGAATCGATAAATAATAATATTTTGGTATCACAGCATAAGTCAATACTTGATTCTGAAGAACTGAATTTTTCATAAAACACTTCTCAGCTCCTAGCAACTGTTAAGTTTAAACTGTCTGTCCTCTAAAATGCTTCAGTGATCTGAAAATATCACTGACCATTAAAGAATAAAAGTACAAAACATCTGCAGGTTTTTTTTCTATCCTTGAAAGTATGGAGAATTAAACTACTTTTTGCAGTGTATAAGATATATATTTTCTTCAAAAATGATAATATAAAAACTAAGGTTGACTGTAAACTGGTGCTACCAATATTAAAACAGGCTTCAAGTGCTAGCGTCTGTAGACTCCACTGTTAAATTAGCAAGCAGTAAAGTCAGTCAAAAAATAGTATCCTAGAATTTCGTTAACACAATTGTACAGTTTTTGTGAAGGAATTTCTGTTTTCCTATTATTTTAACTGAATGTGTAGATCTACTTTTTTTTTTCCCCCAACTGTACATGATTTTTACCACAGAGTTTCATATACTTTGCAGTATCTGTAAATTTGACCAACTTACTGAGCTTACTCTTCCTATATTTCTTCAACTTTATTGGTTGAAGGTTGTTACATTAATATAGTTTCTATTAGGTACAAATCAAGAGTAATTACTCCTTGTAATACCATTTATAACAGATCTAAACTTACTACAGACCTGTTAAAATAATCCAAAATTTGTATAAGTGGGTTGGTACAGCTTAATGGAACATAATCAGAACTTCTCTCTCTCTTACTTGTAAGTTTATTTAATTTAGAAACATATATGCAAGCCACAGATATTGAATGCTTTACCCTAACAATATTTACCTTGCATTAAAATTATCAATTCTATAAAAATAGGAACTCAAGATAAATTGTTTAACACTTTAATCAACAACAGCACATTAGTGCTTCATCAGCAATCATAAAATCTTAATTTTTACCCTCTTTGGAATTCTGGTTTTCATTGAATAAATTATTTGCAATGTATGTTGCTTTTCAAAGTGGATATATCCATATTCATAGTAAAAGATAACCAGATAAAAATCAAATCAATTTTTTAAACGATTAGTCTAAATCATCCTAAAAAGGTCCTAAATCAAACACTTATTTTTCATAGAGAAGATCAATATCATGTTAAAAATATATCTGAATAACATTTATTTGTACAGCTAAGGATTCAACTGATGTTATTTATGAGTAATTAGTCTTTGAGTTCATAATTGTGTTGATCTAAATTGTGTGAAGTATGGAATGGATGCCCCATGGGGAACAAGATCTCCTATTTACTGTTTGCCTGTATTTCCCAAAGGACTTTTAGCCTCTCCTGAAGTCACACATGATGCACAGCTGTGAAAATCAGAATATCCCTGTGCTTTCAGAGGATGTAATATGTATATTTTGTATATAACAACAGATCTGCAGACTTCAGCCTAGGAAGAGAACCTATTCCAAACAGTAGCTATATTTCTTTATTCTGGGTGTTCTTCATTTTGTGGAAGAAATCTCTGTATTGGTCCCAAGGAGAGTATCTGCCATGTCCACCCATCAGTGGAGAAAACTGGTGACCTTACTCTCCTGTTTGCTTTACAAATTTTATTACTACTGAACAGCCAGGATAGGAGTTTTCTCAGGTGTGCAAATGTACTGAAGTAAGTTCCTTGTTTTTTTGGTTTTTTGTTTTTTTTTTTGTGTGTGTGCTTGGGACTGCACTGTTCTGACAGATGTTCAATATTATATAGTGACTGAGAGGATAAGTTAAAGACTTTATAAGACTATGATTTTGACCTATACAGCCAGTTTCTTTGTGGTGTTTTATTTTAATTTTTAAATAAATGAAATTTATAATTTTTTTTCTACAAACAGGTAAAACGTAAATTATGTGTCACAAACACACTTTTTCTATCCAACCAGTGAGTCCAGTATCTCCCATAGCTGCAAATACTTTGCATGTAAAAGCATGCTAATGTCACCTTGCTGAGTCCTTTAAGCTAGTATGTCAGGGGCTTAATTTCCAATAAAGAAATATAATTGCTCTCTATTTAGCAAAGGTGAGCTTTTTTTCAAGCTAGTTATTGCTGTAGGTTTTATTCACTAGAGACTTCTTTATGGTCCTATAGAAGCAAATGATAGGACCCATATTAAACTGCAACTCTGTGACAGAAAGAAGTAAACTGCTCCACCAAGAGCTCCTGACTTCCCCAGTTCCATTCTAGTCACCTCAGCAGGGATCAGCTGTAATAAATCAGCTTTGTGCTCATTTCAGCAACGGCAAACAATAAATCACAATAATTCTCTTACTGTTCAGAGAGATTTCAATTCTTAGGAGATTTTTAATCACAGCAGAGAGGAAAGAGTGTTAATGAGGTCTATAAATTACCTTTAAAGAGGGTAATTATGTCCAATGTTGTAATAAAGGCTGAGACAGCTAATATCATTAAAGCAATTAAACATTTTTTTTAGATTGTGAAGATAAATTAGAATTAAAATATTACTGTAAACAAGGGGCCAATTTATTATGAAACAATTGATTAAATAGTGGACTCAACTAAGATTGCTTTGACTTAAACAGGTTCTGTGAACTTCACTCAGATTTCACAAAGTAACAAGGCTACATATCACAAGTAGATTGTTATTGCATTGTCATCACATGAATCAATGAACAGCATCTCTACTTGCACTGTTAATTAAATTTTGTTGAATGCAATTATTATCATTTCTTCTTAACTATCTCCTGCTCATCTTTTTTCTTACCTTTCAGCTTTCTTTGTCATGGTCTGCATTTCTTAAAAAAAGAAGAATCTCATCATGAAAATTAAATAACTGGACATTTCTGGATGCTAAGATACAATCAGATTTCCATGGATATATTCATCACAAAAAAGATTAGCACCAGAGGAGTTTTTCATGATGAAGAGTCATAAAACCTGAATACTAAAGAAATTAGTAAAGATTTACTATTTTCTATTTAAGCTATACTCAATGATAAACTGAAATTAAAACCTCACTGTTGACTACCTAACTGCCCCTGATTTTGTGTCCAAAATCAAAACAAAATATCTTTTTCTTAGCCTCTCTTTTTTCCAGAATAATGCAATATATTTCTTCCTTCAGTACAGTGCCAAACTTCATCAGCAAAAGAGAAAAATATTCCTACATTAATTTATCGTATAGGTTTGTGACCAGGAAATTTTTAGAAGGAAAACAAAAATTGTTATTTTATCAGCCCAAAGATGACATAAAGTGTAATTTTCTCAGTAGCTGATCTAGTAACCCTAGTCTAACTATAAATTGTTTGATTATGGGAAGCAGGTACCTACAAGAGACTAACAGCCCAGAAGAATGGCCTAGCCACCAGTCTGTGGGCTACTGAGGAAAAAAAATCAGGGAAAAAAAAAATCAAGGAAAAGAGTGTGGTAGTTTCACATTTTTTTATGGAAAACTTAAATACGAACAGGGAGAGATCAAGCAAACACAAGATCAGTTGACAAGCCCAAGAACGGAGACATTCACTTAATAAGTGACAGACCAACAATTTATGTAATCCTTGTCTCCAGGAGCTGTTCCCTCCCTAAGACAGTGCCCAGACCCAGTGCACAGCATACTTTTGCTTTTGGGGATCAGTGAATATTTAGCTAGAACAATGAACAATAGTTCATTGCTGGAAGGAATGCACTGAAAGTCCTTCGGGTTGGGTGGAGGATTCATACTGGGCTCCTACATAAAATGGAGAGGAAAGCAATATCATATGCTAATGATACTTTATTTCATATTTCTGCATTTTAGTTACCTATATGTTTTGAAATAGTTCAGTAAATTAATTCCAAAGACTATTCATGGACATGAACACTGAGAGGTCTCTAAATCTGAAAAAGAAGTTGGCCTTTAATATATTTCCCTATTTTCAGTACTTCTTTTTGTTTATCAGATAGTGGTTACCTGCAGTGACTTCCTTTTTGAGTCTTCTTACTTTCCATCTGTACTGTTTAGCAACCATAGGACATACCACCAGGCCTGGTTCTATTCTAAGAACCAAGTAGAAGATAAAAGAACTATGTAAGAATCTAATGAATATCAGAAAATACTTGTGACCCTAGTTAACTACTGGATATCTGATTTTGTTTCCTGTTGTTTGCCAAGGTTGCATACAGGCTCTGTCAACATACTGGAAGATTCAAATGTTTTTCCTCTTCTCAACTCTTTTTATATGCCCAGGAAGCTGCTGTGGATTACTTTTCTGTCTTTTGTTTCTGCATTTTACTTGTATTATAAAACTAAATAAACTAAATAAACTCTTTTTCAAGATGAGATGCACATTTCAGTCCACAAGAGAGTTTGGTAGCTCTTCTACACTCTGCAGCAGCAGGATTATAAAAATAAAACTGTAAGTTTGTTCAAGCCAATTTATCCAGGGGTATATGTATATATGAACACAGTTTTAGTAAAACTGTTTTAAATGATTGCCAGAGGATTTAATCAAGGGAAAAGTGACAGACCTACCTGAAAGATATAATCTTAATAACCCTAACCGTTAATCAAAGCACAGGTTGGATATTAAGGTTTACCTGTATCTCACCTAATGTTAGTCCCATCAGTGAAGTACTCAAAGGAGGAATCTGGTATATGACTAAAAACAATGGAAAGGAGGGCAAATAAGAGCAGAGAAGTTCCTAACTGAGCAAACTGCTCTCTCTATTTATTGTCTACACAACTACATAATGCCATAGGCTCCAAATTTAGAAATTCAGTTTAACAGGAAATGCACTTTTTCTGGGGAAAAAAATCAAAAAGAAAATAAGTTCAACCTTTAATTAGCCTCTTAATAGCAACAAAACAAAACAAAACAAAACAAAACAAAAGAAGAAATTACTAATGAAATGTATTTATATTTGTAAAAAAATTGTGTGCATTTTATGTAAATTTCCAAAATCTCCATTAAAAGGAGACTATTTCTGTGAATGGTGGATTTTCTTTTTTTAAATATAAATTTCTTTTTCTGTGTAACTGAAGTATATATCATTTTTACTCTGTAACAG
Organism: Xenops minutus; assembly: GCA_035221455.1. Taxonomy (NCBI): domain Eukaryota; kingdom Metazoa; phylum Chordata; class Aves; order Passeriformes; family Furnariidae; genus Xenops; species Xenops minutus. The sequence continues at coordinate 81,667,824 of JAWWEE010000074.1, read as the reverse complement.
AGGAAAAAGACTTTTTTTCTGATATTATATGATTGGAAAGGTAGACTAACAGCTGCTACAATATTTCTTGGTTACATAGAGGGATATTCATAATTTTGGTACCCATGCTGGGTTTTAGTTCCAGTACATGTATAGTAAAGGGTAGCAAGCACTCTTACCCAAACCTCCCTGAATATTTTTTCCTATGTTACAGAGCACAGGAGACACTTGAGCCTGTCCTCTCTCAGGATGAAATTGAGGGAGGCTGCTCAGTATATCTAATAATTTTGAAGCAGTTCTCCACAATTTTTTTAGACTTTCTCCACCTCTTGGCCAGGGATTTAAACCATTTTCTGTATATGTTGGAGTGTCACCATTCATTACACCTATCTATGTGTCGATAAACCTTCTAACCCATTGGAACTTAAAACATTCTTTTAATATATATATTTTTGGGTTTTTCACAAGGCTAGTGAGTTAATGTGCTTAAGTGGTGGAGGATATAGGTGGAAGAGGAGAGAAAATGGTAGGATACTCAAGTGTAGCACCAAATTATTTCTCAGTCTAAAACTGGCTCATCTAACTTTACCCACAAAATAGCCATTATTGGAAGAAATGCAGGCATTTCACCTCCAGTTTGCTTGTGAAAAATCCAGAAAATGGACCGGTATCTAGACTATATAAGTAGGACAATTGAATATTTAACACTGCTCACACAATAAATGCAAAACCATGTGAGATGTTGTTTTTATTCTTCTTCAGCTTTATCAGATTGAGGGGTAAAGGGAACTCTTCAGTCAAGAAGGTAACATATCTCACAACAGGGAATTGTGCTCTGCTTGAGTGCCACTTATTAAGAAATTTGTGAACATAAATACTGTGTGAAACAGAAGGCAATTGTAGGACTTTTTTTATCTAGTAGTATTTGCTAATTGTTAATGACTGTCAGATAATTGGCTCTCTGAGGGTTGTCATGAATATAGCTCCAGCTTAACTCCAATGTCATGGTCCTCCCCTTACTGGTGTAGATATTTATCTTGTTCAAATGTCAAGACATTTAAAGATTTCAATACAGGAAAGTTTACTTAATCTAAATAATAAAATTATGAAGGAAATTGTATACACAGTTTGTCAACAAACCAAGAAGTCTGGGCTCAGTAACTCCAAAAGTCTCTCCTGTTATAGACACCGAGGTGAAGAGTGATATCAGTATTTAAATTTATTTATTTATATAAAAATGTACTAAGTAATTTATTTATTAAAATAAAAAAAAGAGTGAATTTTATTAGAAAAGGCAAATGAGTGATTTCAGCTTAGTGATATTAGTGTCCAGCTCTTTTAATTCAGCCTCCGTGAATCCAGCTTTTTTGGAAGGTAAGCCTGAAGGCAACAGCAAAATGCTGGGTGGCCTGGAGGGACTAAGCCCTACCAAGACACGTGCTGGAACTGAGCCAGAGCGCACTTTTTATTCTCTTTTGGCTGTGTAAGCCACGCCCCTTTCTGGGCATGCTCAGTTTAGTTCTCAGTGAAACCACACCTCTTCTGAGCATGCTCAGTTCAGATTCAGTTCAGTCTCCAAGGTGGCAGGTTCAGGGAACTAATATCCCGTCCTGGAGTTGTAAACTGAGATGTCTTTTTTACTAAAGCTGGATTACTCTGTGTATTTGTCTCTTCGGGGCAGAGACGGGCAGGTAGAGAATGCAGGGGGTCCACGCGGCTAAGCTGCAAGGGAGAGGGCGCGGGCCAATGGAGGAGACCTCCCAGGGTAGCAGCAGTCGCCCTGCGGGGCTGCCCGGGGCCAGTACTGGGCAGCGGTGAACTCGGTCCCCGAGCCGTGGGGCTTTGAGAGAAGCAGGATCAGTCCCCCCACCCCAGGTGGCCATGGGCGTCTGGGAGCAGGGTGGCGAGTGCCCAGGACTGGTGGTGGACAGGCAAGCGGCTCCCCTTTGCCTGCGATCCGACAATTCCCAGGCGGGTGGAGGCAGCCGTGCTGGGAGGGCTGGCTCTCGGCTCCGTGCCAAGGGCTCTGAGCAGCCGCTTCCCCCAGAGGCTACAGCAAGGGTGGGATGATTCCCATGGCCCCGTTGTTGGTGACGATAATGGCAAGCTGTAGCGACCACGACCAGCTGTGGTCCCCTTTTTCGGATGGCTCGGGGCTGCTGGAGCAGGCTGAGGTCAGCACAGGCGCCGGCGGGCAAGTGAGAGCGAACTGGGGAGGCTTCACACAGCTGCAGTTGCCGGCACAGCAGGCAGCGACGGGTCCGCAGCCGGGGACCCAGCGGTGGTTCCGGGCGATGTGGGAGCAAAGTTTACTCCCGGGCTTGCTGTGAATGGGTTTTGGGAGTGGTAGCTGGGAACGGGTAGGGTGCTTTTGCTGTTTTGGCACACACTAAACACTGGCAGTGTCCGCCTTTCCTTTCCCGGTGGGGTAGATCCCCAGTGGGGCTGGGATGCGGTGGCTGTGGCAGAGCAGCTGGGCGTGGCGCTGGCTGTCCAAGCCGTAAAACAGGGACAGCGGCAACGCGGCAGCTTTCTCGTCCTGGGTAGTGCGTTCCTGGACAGTTGCCGGTGGGCTGAGAAATGTCAAAACTGCTCCAAACAGCAAGAAAGGGGGCGAGCCCTTAGTGATGCGACCCATGGGGCTATGTTGTTGGGCGAAGTCCCCTCAGGAACAGGACTCGGTACACTGAATGTACCCCAGAACGGGGTTAGGGACACAGGGGTTATGAGTTTCATGGCTGGACCGGAGTGAGTGCGTTCTCTCCATAGCAGGGGTGGCTCGGAGCCAGCATGCAGGCAGGCAGGACCCAGCTGTGAGGGGGGAACATTGTATTCATCCTAGAATGGGACCGAAGTGATTTCTTTGTGATGGCACACTTATCCTTTGACCGGGCAGGTCTTGCCAAAGCCTTGCTGGCTGCCGAAGGGGAAAGGGGGGGCTGGTAGATTAAAGACAACCAGACTATGTAATAGGAAGGGATTAAAGAAACAATAAAAATAAAGAAGGGTTTAACATATCCATATTACTAAGAAGGGAAGGAAAGAAGGAAAAAATTATAACTTTCAAGTTCCCCTCCTTGTGAAACTAAGCGGGGGGGGAAGGAGGCTTGTAGACAATAGAAGGTCTGTGTGGTGCTCCTTATCTTGATAAGAATTCTGCCTGGTTCTCTCATCCCACACTCTCAGGTGCCAGCAAGACGCTTTTTACGTAAAGGCCTGTTGATTTTCAAAGTGTCAATGGGATTTTCAAGTGTGATAAAGATTTCTTCTTTCCCTGGAATTAACAAGGGAGTGTTACATCCCTTTGTATAAACTTTCTCAGGGCCTTGAGAGCTCTTTCTGCTTCCAAACAATTTCTCAAATACTTTTACAAAATATAAGAGAACAATTAAAATATAACTTCTCTTGGTTTGATTTTTAGCAAATTATAAATTCATCTATTACAGTGCTAATCTTCGGTATCCATAGAGATCCAAACATCCCTGACATATGGACGAATGGGGCAGCTTGAAAGAGAGACTAGCTATCAGCATCATCATATTTACCCTTTTATTAGCAGATGTAGTCATGCAAATAGAGAACAACTGGGCTCTGACAGCTTAGCACTGGGCACTCTGCTACTTAATATAACAAATAATAAAAATATAACAGAAGTGGGAATGGCAACTGTGCAATGATATATATTTAATGCAAATAAGGAGTGTTTGCACATGTGTGGACACAGGCAGGCAGCTGGAACAACCACAAAACCACAACTGAAATGGAAAGAGCAAATTTATGTCATTACCTTGCTAACTGGAGGATCCCAGCTCATTTCATGCTAGTGGGTGGCAGGCCTGCTGTTTGCACCAATTTAGGCCCACGCATGTTTTAGCATTGTGCTGTGATCTCCCCTGTGCTTTTTTATGGTCTTTGAGATTTAATCTTCTCTCTCCTGAAACAGGGAGCTCAAGCATGTCCATGAGACTGCCTCCAAGTTTCTCAAAACACCTTTGTTATTCCTACAGAGAATAACTTCTCGAAAACAGCACTAGGACACAATATATGGAGTTTCCCACACTGTTACTCTCCAGGCCTTGGCATTCCCAGCTACAAGGTCACTTGAGCAAATCTACCATCCTCCTCTTCATTCTTCTGCTTTTAACCCTTTCCTCCCAACAGTGTGTTGATTAAGTAGGAGAACAGTTTGGGGTATGCTAAATTGGGCTGTGTTTGGATGGGATGATTGGGACAATTTGACAGCTGACCATATGGATGTTGTTGAAAAACATTTGTGAGGTGGGTTTTTACAACATCAATGGTTCTCTTAAAAAATACTTAAAAAATCAGATCCTACTGGTAATGTTACTGTGGGAGTGATGAAAATGTACTTAGAAAAAAGTAACCAAAATGCTATAGTGAGAAATACTACCATCTGTAGGTCTTAATAGATGCATCTATTTGAAGGTTTGAGTTACGAAATTTGAAGAGTTCTCCCTCAAGGTGATAAATTTTCACTTCTTTTTCTATTTTCTTTTCTCAGGAAATTTTTATTTGTATGAGAGGGTAAGGTCTTGCATTGTAAGATTTATTTAAGTCTAGAAATATAGTATTTAAGTCTAGTAATATAGATGTTAATTTTGATTCTTAATTTCTGCTGAAGTAATCTTGTGACTTTTTTGCAATACTCTTAGTGCTACTACTTAACTGAAATTTAAAAAACCAAAACAGGATCTTCACCTAATTACAGGCAATTTGAGGATCAATATTTACCAATAAAGGGAAAAAAACCAGAAGTAAACCAACCAAACAAAAAAAAAGAAAACAGCAGATACAGGCATAGCTGCTGACCTGTTAAAAATCAGCAGGACCTGGTTCAGTGGAAGCAGTGATGGACAGCAAACTGCATAGCATGATTTCGAAAGGTGGGGTACTGCTTATGTGCCAAACCCTAAAACACGAATTAAATTGCAATGAATTGCATTGCTGGTTTCTGCTGTATTCTCCAGCATTGTCACAGTCCTCCCCCTCCAGTCCAGGCCGGGTACAGCACCCCACACAGATGTGGGAACCCTGAGCGAACTGCTGGACCTGACCCTCCCGGACAGTGCACTGCCGATCTCTGGGCATCACTCACAGGCAAAAGCTGGTTCCTTGCCAATGCCAGGTGGATTTGGGCAGGTGCGCTCCTACTCACGAGCAACTCATGTTCCAACCAGGGGGGAAAGGGAAAAACTGTGTGCGATGAGCAGTGTCTAGTTGTAAAAAAAGTTGCTTTGCGTTGAAGTTGCTTTATACACATATATACATATAAAGATATGAACTTGTTTTGGGTTAAACATATTATAAAAATATCAATATGTAAAAATACATCAATGGCATGTTTTGGGTTTTTTTCCTTGAAAACTACAGGGCAGCCCCGGAGGCTGATGCTTGACTTTCCATGCTGTTCAGGTGCTCCCACATCCCTTGGCAGAGCTCTGGGCCAGCCCACAGCGTGCCCTTCAGCCCAGCACCTGGCAAGAGCACGGCGAGCTCCTCGTCAGGACATCTGGATGTGGCCACCTCCTTTTGGAGGGTGTGGGGCATTGTCCTGCACAGCGGAGCTCAGCACCACGCATGGGGCAGCCTGCAGTGTGTGTTTGCCAGGGCTGCAGTGTGTATTTACCAGGGCTGCAGTGTCCGCCAGGGCTGCAGTGTCCGCCAGGGCTGCAGTGTCCGCCAGGGCTGCAGTGTCCGCCAGGGCTGCAGTGTGTGTTTGGCAGGGCTGCAGTGTGTGTTTGGCAGGGCTGCAATGTGTGTTTGGCAGGGCTGCAGTGTCCGCCAGGGCTGCAGTCCGTGGGACTGCCGGGAATGCCCCGGGAGGCTCCCCCGGACACGGACACAGCAGGGCAGCGCGTCCCGGGCCACGCTCCCGGCACTGCCCTTCGGAGCTCGCCACACCGACGGTGACACTCAGCGGGCACAAACTGCGTGTCCCCTCTCACTGCCCGCCCCTTTGCACTCGCAGCTCGTTGCAGGATCATCACCCGACTTCTCGGGGGGGAGGAAATTAGCAAGCAAGTGGCATTTTGTGGCAGGGACGTGAAGCATAACACAACCCCGGCTGCAGCAAAGCGGCCGGCGCAGCGGCAGAGAGGGCAATCTCCCCAGTTACCTCGGAGAAATGACACACGGACACAGCCCCTGAGCGCTGCAGGCCCTGCGGCCCGGGGCCCGCCATGCCGGCTGTGGGCACTTCCGGCGGGCCCCGCCCACCCATGCCCGGAGCCGCCATGCCGGGTGTGGGCACTTCCCGCGGGCCCCGCCCACCCATGCCC